>VTFQ01000003.1:55864931-56464931 GCA_036281575.1 Ancherythroculter nigrocauda
TATATACATACTTATACATATAAATAAATAAATAAATAAATGAATACATACATACATAAATATTTTAGTGACCAAAAACCTGAAAACTGTTCAAATCGCCCACTTAATTCTGATATGTGATTAATTAATTGTGTAATTAGGTTAAAATGTTTCATAACTAGACAGTCCCAAATACAAGAATAAGTAGCCTACTTCCCTTTGTTTCCCCTACCACATAATTTGCAAACCTGACCAAGAAGAGCTTCTAAATAAATACTTCCCAGAACTTAAATATTGCAGTAAATATTACAAAATGAAAACCACAGCTTCTCATATCACTTCCTGACAGTGCAGTTTCACCAGGCAACAAAGGCATTTTGACATTTTTTCCCACTCCCTCTTTCTGCTACTCCCCCAGAAAACATCCAACATATTTGAAAGATCGCTCTTATCCTGTTCCCATCATCTCTTCGTATTGAGCCGAACACCTACCGCATGCCTTTCAACGCCCAAACACAGAGAGCAACAGATATTACACCACTGGTGACCAGTCTGTGCAGAAAAACACAGAAAGGGACTCTGGCAGCCATCTGTGATTAGACATGCCAGCCAGGCCTCAAGATGAAAACGCTGCGAGATTTTCCCATCTCTCAGTCAGTTCAGAAGATTTCATAAAGCCTCAGACTTTCGGTTCATAGTATGTGCTTGAAGGACACAGAGGATTATTAAAACTGACCAGACAATTATTAATCACACTCTGGATTACGCTAGTTTCTTTGGTTGCTGTTCTCATATTGTGTTCCCAAACACCAGGCATCCGAACGCAAGAGAACATGACAATGTTTATTGTGTCTTTGTCTGCCTCTCTGAGGTGCAAAGTCATGTATGATATATGAAGAAAAGAGTTACAGTTCCTTCCCCGACTGCAGCAACTTCCATTTTTATACAGATATTTTGTGCAATTTCCCAGGTAGTGAGGATTTTGTTTTCACATGGGATTGAAATGGTGCTTCTTTGCAAATGTTTTATGCAATATTCCAATTTTATGTTAAGTTACATTCTAAGTTTGTGGTTTACATTCTAAGTTTGTGGTTTACTTTGTATGCTCACATTACATAATGATACACAATGCAACATGCATGCAGGATGCAAAAACATATCAAACTTAATATCTGAATGCATTATTCTTTGCGTTATTTTGTTTGAAAAGTGTGCTTGCGCATCTTTATTTCAAATAAAGGACACTTTGTTTGTTATTCTGTTCTATTATATCTGCAATGACATTCATGCATTAAAAAAAACACAGTTTACTCTGTATGCTACCTTGCCAACATATATAATGCAACATGCGTACAAACAGAAAGCAACATAAAGTGATATAATGTGACAACGGTCGTAAAATAATGAATAAATAAATAAAAAAAACACAGGCACATAAACTGACAGCAACATTAATATTCACATAAAACCCAGATGTTTTCTCATGAATAATACAAGCAAATCTCATGAAATGTGACATCAGATAATAACCACGGATTTACGGAATCTTCTACAACAAGGTTTCAGTGCATGGGAAAACGGCATTGGTACGACGTTTCCTTGCGAGACCGTGCAGTTCAAAGAAACCGAGACGAGGAAAAATGAGAGTGGGTCATTCTCTTCAACGGGATTGAGAAATGATGGCAGTGCATCCGAAGGCTAGGCTCTTCAGTCCATATGCCTGCCAGCAGGAATGATGAGTTATGCCTTTAATCTAGTTTGCCAGGGATTGATGCTCGAGCCCGTGCAAGTGCATCTTGGCTAGCGGAAGCAGCTTTGACCTCTCATTCTTACTTTAGAGTAACAATCCTGTGCGGTTTGAGAACGAGGTTAAGAGAGCTACATAAAGAGAAGGGGAAGAGAGAGCGAGATAATTGGAGGAAGTGCACGGACATCAAGTAGAAAAGAGAAAAGTAAGAAATGAAGCATGTATTCTTAGGGGGAAAAAGGAAGAACTCTGCGGGGCTGTAGCTGTCATCGGGCTTGATGAAAGCCTTGCTTGCCGTATAACATGAATTACGTAGTATATGTATTCCAACCTTTTTCATACTTCCTGCCGTAATCCATGCGTTTAGTATTCAAAGCCTCTTTGACTTGTGACAACTTCAAATTCCAACCAGGAAGGATTAGGCCAAACAGAAAATGGCTTATGGCACCACATAAATCATTTCCTTTAGCGTTCTCACATCTGGTTTTTTTTTTTTTTTTTTTTTTTTTTCATCCAACACTTGGAGATCCTTCATGCAACTTTATTATAGATCTGCATAATTGCTGTACTTTAAAGGATTAGTCCACTTTTAAATAAACGTTTGATAATTTACTCAGCCCCATGTCAATCAAGATGTTCATGTCTTTCTTTCGTCAGTTGAAAAGAAACTAAGGTTTTTGATGAAAACATTCCAGGATTATTCTCCTTATAGTGGACTTCAATGGCCTCCAGATGGTTGAAGATCAAAATTACAGTTTCAGTGCAGCTTCAAAGAGCTTTAAATGATACCAGACGAGGAATAAGGGTCTTATCTAGCGAAACGATCGGTCATTTTCGAAAAAAATACAACTGTATATACTTTACAAACACAAAATATTGCCTTGAACGTACTTCTGCTTTCCGCATTCTTCAAAAAGCTTACGCTGTATGTCCTACACCTTCCCTATTCTACTTACGGAAAAAAATGAAACTGGCGCCGTGTTCGTTCTGTAAGTAGAATAGGGAAGGCGTAGGACATACAGCGCAAGCGTTGTGAAGAATACAGAAACCGGAAATACGTTCAAGGCGATATTTTGTTCTTATAAAGCATATACAGTTATATTTTTTTTTCGAAAATGAGCGACCGTTTCGCTAGATAAGACCCTTATTCCTCGTCTGGTATTGTTTAAAGCCCTTTGAAGCTGCACTGAAACTGTCATTCTGATCATAAACCGTCTGGAGGCCATTGAAGTCCACTATAAGGAGAATAATCATGGAATGTTTTCATCAAAAAACTTAATTTCTTTTCGACTGATGAAAGAAAGACATGAACATCTTGGATGACATGGGGGTGAGTAAATTATCAGGAAAAGTTTATTTAAAAGTCGACTAATCCTTTGACACAATTCTCTATATGCAAAAATACAGCAATAAATTATTTTTTCTTTTTTTTGTGTGTGTGTCTTAAAGGGGACCTATAATGCATCTTTTACAAGATGTGTGACGTTTCATCTTAAAATACTCCACAGATCATTTATTATAGCTTGTCAAATTTGCCCCTATTTGGGTGTGAGCAAAAACATGGCATTTGTATATCCCTTTAAATGCAAATGAGTTGCTGCTCCCGGGCCACTTTCCAAAAGAGGGTGGAGCTTTAACAGCTCGCACTTTGGTTGCTCAACAACAACAAAGCTGGAGAATCTCACATATCCAAAATGACGGTTGTCAGAAACGGTATTCAATCTTACATTGTTCAAACCAAAACGAGATTCGGGAAGAAGTTACAACTTTTAGAATGCATCTAGACGTTTCTAAATGGTTAGTGGATAAATTTAAGTAGTTGCTGTGGTTTGAGCCCCTGCCCCTTTGATCGCGAAAGTGAAAGTGCCCTTTGCGGTCGCATCGCGGTGCCCCCGCGTTCCCATTTCTCCTCCCCCGGAACGCGATTTCTACCGAGGGAGACCCACCAACCACATCTTTTGTCCTTTTTGAAGCCTGACAGTCACAATATGTGTTCATTCTATGGAACAGCCTGAATGTGTATCTCCTTTTCTGAAGGAAATAAAAAAGAAAATTAGGTTCAGAATGACATGATGACAGAATTAATATTTTTAAACCCTTAAAACACCCTCTGAAGCAAAGACATGCTGAGCAGTACTAAAACACATTTATTTTTAACCCAGAAGACTGTGATGAGAGATTACACCTTATTTTCATTCTTAATCCTTTCATTTTTTACATGCTTGACAGATTGCTCTTCTTCAGTTTGAAAAGAGGAAGGGGACAGCAAACTACAATTTAGAACAGAAAAACTTCAATTATTTTCAAGCCTTACATTTCTATCATAAATAATTAAACAACTATTTTTGGATTTTTATGATTAACCAGAATAATTACGGAATTAAGACCAGACTCTAATCAATAATTTGCATATGCCATTGTTCTAAATTCCTTCTTTTTTTTTTATAGACAAAAGATAAATTTGCTTTTTTTTTGTCTATGGAATGGCATTTGGCTCTGACGATACTTTTTATATAAGCACCCCCCTGTTGCTATAAAGAGAGAGAGACAGAGAGAGGGAGAGAGAGAGAGAAACAAGGGTTGCTTAATGAGCAAAGGCTTTCACAAGCCCATTATTAAAGACTTGGAGAGATGAGGACTTTTTACAATTACGAGACTCCCACTTATCTTGTCTGGGCAGACTCCACTGAGGGAAGAGAGAGAGGAAAAGCTGTCCACTAAGCTAACAATTACTGTTGCTCCAGTTTGCTTATAAGAGTGAGCACCGATTACTTGCTGATGCAAACGGCTTTGGCCTTTGTCAGTGCCAAGTTCTTTCCAGGCACTGTAACATACTGTCTCCATTAAGTGTTTGTTATAAACAAACTGTGTTAATGTCCAGTGGTGGCTGGTTTACATGAGGAGATACTTATGCTGGCTTCACATGCAGTTGGAATTATAGTAAATACTAGTTTCCTTGTTAAAAATTGGACATGAGCGCTCTCTCTCAAGTCGTATACCACTGGGAAGCTCGGGAATAATTTTGATACCCAAGTTCCCGAACTGGGCAGGCCATAACTTTTAAATATGGTGGAGAGGAGAATGATTGCTAATGTGACTGGTGTTCTTTATTAGTTTTTTCCACAATAGCTACATTGCTTTGTTTTTTGTCATTAAAGAAGTGCATATTTACATATATTAATAATCATTTGAAGTGTATTGTATGTTTTATAAACAGCAATAGCCTGTATTTGACTGAAATTCCAGAATTGTCAGCAACTATGACTATCTAGATACTGCTGTAAATGTTTATATGGTTGTCAACGAATAGGAAGCTGAATATAATTTTGGCTTTAATTAGATATCCCTAAGAAATAGGCAAGAATAAACCTGGTGTCCTCCATTCTTTACTACAACAAAGCACTTGAACGGGACGAGCTTCCAATCAAAAATTCAAAAGTGAGAAGTAGGAACCTATAGGGTCCAAAATGAACTTTTAGCCTTATCTAGGAAAAAAAAAACAAAAAAACATAGCATACATATATTTCTTACTTACAGAGAAAATTTATTTTCATTTTGATATAAAAAGTCTACATTTTTAAAATGTAAAATTAGCTTCCTAAACAAAGTTTTGAAGGTTCTGCTGAGGTAAATACTCAACTTTAATAAGCCGTCTGTATATCTTTGATTTGGTTGTCACAATAAAACAGCAAGAGTTAGACTTCCATCCTTATGTTGCAGTATAAATAAAATATTAAGTCGTGATTAATAAAACATGTTAAAAACCAACAGACAAGCAAACAAAAATAAGCAAGCTAACATATATATTTACGTTAAATAATATATGGTACTATTATATTAATATAAGATATAAATAGAAATATAAATGCACTGCTTTTGGAATACATCTATTAAATGAATGATTCAATGACTCACGCATAAAGACACCTGTTTAGTTTCTAACTGAATTAGCATTTGTGAATGAATCAATTGAATGAATGATTTCATGACTCATGCAATGACTTTGTTCTTGAAAAAGAAAGTGTTTTTGAACAAATCAATTCAATTAATGTTTTAAAGACAGTCACCTTTTGTTCCTGATTGAAATTGTTGTTTTTGAGGGAATCAGTATAATGTCTCGCTTCAATGACTTCCTCTTAAAGGGTTCACCCAAAAATGAAAATTCTGTCATTAATTACTCACCCTCATTTCCTTCCATACCCGTAAGACCTTTGTTCATCTTCGGAACAAGATTAAGATATTTTTGATGAAATCCAAGAGGTATATGACTCGTCCATAGACAGCAATATAATCAACACTTTCGAAATCCAGAAAAGTACTAAAGACATTGTAAAAACTGTCGACATGACTGCAGTGGTTCAACCTTAATTTTATGAAGCGACGAGAATACTTTTTGTGCACAAAAACAAAACAAAAATAATGAGTTTATTCAACAATTTCTTCTCTTCTGTGTCATTCTCATATGTTGTTTATGTCTAGCACTTCCAGGTTCTCGTTGGCCGGCTCCTGCGTCAGCATCACATGCATGCGTCGTGCTGCTCACATGTGCAGCTTTGGCCAATACTCATATAACTCTCGGATTTCATCAAAAATATCTTAATTTGTGTTCTGAAGATGAACAAAGGTCTTATGGGTGTGGAATGACATGATGGTGAGTAATTAATGACAGAATTTTCATTTTTGGGTGAACTAAATCTGCAAGACTGTCACTTGTCACTACCTACTGTCGTAACGATGTAACTTGCGGAAAAAAAGTCAATAGAAACTGTCTAACTAACTGTATGTTGCACAAAGTAATATATTCTCAGTTAGAATATATGTTTCACTGGTGAATCATCAAGTATTACAAGACAAAAAAGCTGGGTAGTGCTGTAGTTGTGATACTGAAGAGCATAAATGGCAGGAGTGGTACATTAAAGCAAGCTGTCTCCTGGTAGAAAATGTACAGCTTGGGGTGACCTGAGCCACCCTGTAAATCTCTGATTACTGGTGTCGAACTCTTATTTACTGTCAAGATGTTTCCTTACTTTGAGGTCAAGTTGCAGCGCTAAGAGAGGTATACATTACTGAAACGTCCTGTGAGCACTGACGAAGAGCTGGTACATTGCATTTTATTATTTGCAGTTAGCATTCTAACTATGGAGGATGACGTGAACTAACACTCAGTGAACAGCAACTTGCTAGAAATCATTGCTTGTGAAGGAAACAGCTGGTTATTACATGCCAACTGTATCACCACCACGCTTTGCACTTGAAAGCCACGACATGACTGACAGGTTTTATTTTGTTCTCTAATTCTTTCTCTCTATTCGTCACCCTCTTTTAGAGGAAGGTGGCATGCACTTCCCCACAGACAACAAAGATATGTCAGATGTGCAGCTATAACGATCGATTAGGATTGGACTGCCCGATTGCATTTGCTCCGTGTGTATCCGGTTTGTGTCAGGAAATGCAACTCTCTGCCCCAGGCTTTGGTCGCGATGCTTCGGCTCAGTGTCAAGACCATTAAACAGAAGAAAGGATAACCGTCAAATCAGTGCACCACAGCAAATGGGCGATTCAAGCTGTGCCTTTTCCTCCTCAAATGCCTGGCATATACTTGAAAGCCTTCCAATGTATAATGATGAGCTTTTCAGGCAACAAGATTGACAGGTTTGCTGCTTTGAACATTTGATTTGCAGGTTCAGCATTAGTAAACCAGGATTACCCTTTGTTTCTACTTTGCCACCTAAGTGGATATGAAAGGCAGCGGCGCAGTCTTGCTAATTGCTTGTAATTGACCAGAGTAAATCGATCAGAGTCTTGATTTGGTTTGCTGAAGGGCTTGAGAAAGGTTTAAGGGTATGTTTGGAAAGGCTGTCTTCACCATCTGCCAATCTCTCTAACGATTTTGGCTTCCCTGCAAAAGCCTTAATATAACCCTTACCGTGCAGTTCTGCAGAAGTCCATCAGCTCACAGAGAGATCTGGGCTGGAATCCATTTAGCACAATCTAGCCATTACACATAGATCAACAGTGATTATTTAAAGAATTACCACCTGTAGTGCATCTGTGCGAGAGGATATTCAATGGTAACAGCATGAGATATTTCTGCAAATATTACACTGTTGGTGGTGTGTGCTAAGGCAAGTGTCACTATTACCATTGATAATATTAGTAGTAATTTAATCAAACCCAACACTAAAGGTTAAACTTTTACATAATATCCCAATTCTGTATGTGCTAGACATGAATGATACCTCAAATCATGCAGTTTGTGGAAAGTCATCCAAAACACCCCAGCAACAGCTTCACAACAATCAAAAATATTCTACCAACACCATATAAATGTTCTACAGAAAAATCCAGAACAAACTACGGTCTAAAAATATCCAAACAATATCCAGAACTCCTCAGAAACAACCTAGAAACAACCTCAGAACACGCTAGCAACAATCAAGAATATTTTACCGACCTCAAAATGATGTAGCAACCATCCAGAACATACTTGCAACTGCCTAGCAACACCCTAACATAATGCCAATGAGTTTGCATGGGCAAGTACCACTCACATCTTCCATAAAAATCTACACTCTAAAAAAATGCTTGGTTAAAAACAACCCAAGTTGGGTTGAAAATGGACAAACCCAGCGATTGGGTTGTTTTAACCCAGTTATTGGGTTGTTTTTAACCCAGCATTTTTTAGAGTGTAGCACTTTATTTTACAGTCCTGTTCCCCAAGTACATACTCTATACTTTTATAGTAATTGCAATAACTGGGTAATAACTATGTACTAGAAAAATGGACAAACCCAGCATTGGGTTGTTTTAACCCAGCAGTTGGGTTAAATGTTTGCCCAACCTGCTGGGTAGTTTTATTTAACTTTTTATTTAACTATTGTTTAAAAATTACTGTACTGCTTGCTTAAAATGAACCCAAAGTATGTTGGAAATTAACATTATTATTAATAAGTATAAAGGTGCTACAGAGGATTTTTTCGTCGACTGAGAAACCAAAGACTGTTAGTGAGTTTTTGAAATGAGCACATGCGTAAGAACAACATGCATGCGTCGTGCTGCTCACGAGTGCAGCTTTGGCCAATACTCATATACTCTCGGATTTCATCAAAAATATCTTACTTTGTGTTCTGAAGATGAACAAAGGTATTATGGGTGTGGAATGACATGATGGTGAGTAATTAATGACAGAATTTTCATTTTTGGGTGAACTAATTCTGCAAGACTGTCACTTGTCACTACCTACTCTCGTAATGATGTAACTTGCAGAAAGAGTCAAACAGAAACTGTCTAACTAACTGTATGTTGCACAAAGTAATATATTCTCAGTTACACTCTAAAAAATGCTGGGTTAAAAACAACCCAAGTTGGGTTGAAAATGGACAAACCCAGCAATTGGGTTGTTTTAACCCAGCGGTTGGGTTAAATGTTTGCCCAACGTGCTGGGTAGTTTTATTTAACTCAACTGTTGTATAAAAATTACTGTATTGCTTGCTTAAAATGAACCCAAAATATGCTGGAAATTTACATTTATTAATATGTTTAATAAATGAGCATTTATTAATAAGATAATGCATAATAAACAATACACATTTATTAAATTGCTTATTAATAAATGTACACCTTTTGATTATTATTGTTGCCTCTAGTAATTATGTGTCTGATTTTTAATTTCTCACCTATTTTGGATTCATTTTAAGCCAGCCATATAGTCATTTTTAATCAGTAGTTGGGTTAAATAAAACTACCCAGCAGGTTGGGCAAACATTTAACCCAACCACTGGGTTAAAACAACCCAATTGCTGGGATTGTCCATTTTCAACCCAACTTGGGTTGTTTTTAACCAAACATTTTTTAGAGTGTAGAATATATGTTTCACGGGTGAATCATTAAGTATTACAAGACAAAAAAGCTGGGTAGTGCTGTAGTTGTGATACTGAAGAGCATAAATGGCAGAAGTGGTACATTAAAGCAAGCTGTCTCCTGGTAGAAAATGTACAGCTTGGGGTGACCTGAGCCACCCTGTAAATCTCTGATTACTGGTGTCGAACTCTTATTTACTGTCAAGATGTTTCCTTACTTTGAGGTCAAGTTGCAGCGCTAAGAGAGGTATACATTACTGAAACGTCCTGTGAGCAAAGACTGTTAGTGAGTTTTTGAAATGAGCGCATGTGTAAGAACAGCCCCCCTCCTTCACAGCTCATTTCGAGGGAACACCTCCCAAAACTCGTGCACGAGTGTTGGAACACGAGTGTTTAACACCGGCATTCGCTGTGTCGTGTTAGTGGATTCATTATGTCGGATTCACCGCAGGTAACTCATAATCTGCAGTTGTTACTCCTGTCTCCTGACAAAAACATTGCATGCGGCGCCTGTGGAGTGTAGAAAGTTACTGGAGCGTGCAGCTGTCTCTCACAAGGAAAGTCATGGCAGTGATTGACAAGCCAGAGGGCCAATCGTTTACGCGATGATCGCGTAAACGATTGGCTGATGTTTTTAAGGCCCTACCTCGTGCACAGATGATGTATATTAATATTATTCCTTTCAGTGCACCTAATAAATAGTCTTTTATCAGTTAGTAAAGACAGTTTCAAGTAATATTGCAAAAATGTATAAAACAAAACATCCTCTTTAGCACCTTTAATGAGTAACAATTAAACAATAAACATGTATTAAATTGCTTATTAATAAATTTTCACCTTTTGATTATTATTGTTGCCTCTAGTAATTAAGTGTCTGATTTTTAATTCCCAACCTATTTTAAGCCAGCCATGTTGTAATTTTTAAATAGATGGGTCAGTATAATGTCTCGCTTCAATGACTTCCTCTTAAAGGGTTCACCCAAAAATGAAAATTCTGTCATTAATTACTCACCCTCATTTCCTTCCATACCCGTAAGACCTTCGTTCATCTTCGGAACAAGATTAAGATATTTTTGATGAAATCCAAGAGGTATATGACTCGTCCATAGACAGCAATATAATCAACACTTTCAAAATCCAGAAAAGTACTAAAGACATTGTTAAAACTGTCGACATGACTGCAGTGGTTCAACCTTAATTTTATGAAGCGACGAGAATACTTTTTGTGCACAGAAACGAAACAAAAATAATGAGTTTATTCAACAATTTCTTCTCTTCTGTGTCATTCTCATATGTTGTTTATGTCTAGCACTTCCAGGTTCTACGTCCGAACGCTGACTCGTTGGCCGGCTCCTGCGTCAGCATCACATGCATGCGTCGTGCTGCTCACGTGTGCAGCTTTGGCCAATACTCATATACCTCTCGGATTTCATCAAAAGTTACCTGTGGATTAAATAAAACTGCCCAGCACGTTGGTCCAACATTTAACCCTAGTTAGGTCTACTGTGCTGAGCCATATGCTTACAATGTTGAGTTATAGCTATTGTTCAAGATGACTTCTAAAATATCTCCTAATAAATTCCGCCAAAACATCGTGAAACAAAATGTCAATAATTTGGAGCATCATGCTTCATAGCTCCCTAGTGGCTTCTGTCACCTCAAGTCGGTTCGTTGAGTTTCCACCATCACACCGTGTCAATCAATTTAGTGCCAAGCGATTATTTTCATCCGTGACTGACTGAATGCATGCACAGCAAGATGGGAGAGGAGGACAGAGACTAAGATAAGGAGAAAAGAGAGAAAGTGCAGGGCAGAAATAATGGGACAGGGCAAAAAGAGAGAGAACAGCCCATGTATTTGTCATAAAACCAACTGTCAGTCTTTGTCTTGTCACAGTTGAGGAATGACACCTTCTCCCTGTAGGTGTCTCAATCCCTTAATCATATATGGAGCCAGATAGTGTCATGGCTTCCCTATCATGCACTGGGCCGCATAACAAAACATGCACCAGCCCAAAGAAAGATTGACATTCCTCTGAGGAATACTATCTTCGTCCCAAAGTGAATCTTGCGCTTTGAACTGTCAGCCACATCAGGAAGAGCTTATGCTAAGGATTGCACAGTGGGTGATGTGGCTACCCTGAGTTTGTTTATCATAATATGGGATCCTAGGTGTTTAGCTGGATGTCATTTTTAAGTTGATAAGACCATGTTTACTTTTCACCCATACAAATTTGATCTGAATAACAGATGCTGCATTCATGCCTGCCATAAAGCATGTGGCGCTGTATAAAGCGATTGTAGATTCGGTATTCAGTTGTCACTGGATTAATATGGCAGCAGAGAACTCTTACAGACGAAGTTGCACTTTTGCTCATGGTAACTTTTAGTACACTGAAAATTGAAGCAAATGTGCAAGGTTTTGCATTGGCCTATGAGGATCCCCTAAAGCAAGGGTGTCCAATCCTGCTTATGGAGGGCCACTGTCCTGCAGAGTTCAGCTCCAACCCCAATTAAACACACCTGAACCAGCTAATCAAAGTCTTACTAGGCATACTAGAAACATCCAGGCAGGTGTGTTGAGGGCAAGTTGGAGCTAAACTCTGCATGACAGTGGCCCTCCAGGACCGAGTTTGGACACCCCTGCCCTAAAGGGACATGGTGTTGGAAAAAGAATGAGATGGGAGGAAAACAATTTATTTCAAAACTTTTGCGTTTGCTCGCAAAAAACTTGAAAGTTTTGCGAGTGAACAAAAGGTTTCTCGGGGGAACGCAAAACATTTGTCAGAGAACATCATATCATTTTTCCTCCCATCTCATATTTTTTCCATCACCATGTCCCTTTAGGGACTCTGTAGGCCTATTACAACGCTTAATTAAACTGGTTGATTAATTTGAGAAAAAAAGTTTTTATATGACAAATCAATCAAGCACCTCAAAGGAAATCATAAAAGGATGGAGAAGCATCGTAAGCAGGGTGGAAATTATGGAAAAGGGGAGGGTCTATGGGCAGGTAAATGTATGGGTTTTTTCAGATCTTTCGATCTGGGAAAAATAAGCTTGCACAATTTACAAATGAATCAGGAATGGCGAGAGAACATTGCGCTTGGTGCATTTTTCATATTCAAACCAAACTTGGGTCTTCAGCCGACAAAGTTTAATTCCTGTCTGGTTAGAGCGCTTCCCATAATGTTTATGCATTAGGTCAGTAGGCGGAGAGTAGGTGGTCAAATGCGTTTTTGACTATCATCGTCCGCTGCATAATATACAGCGTTAAATTAAGATGAATAAAGTTTGGTACTACATTCGAAACACAAATTATCTATAATGCTTACAAGAATACATCATAAAATATAATTAAAGGTATAATTAGCATCAAGCTACATTTCAAAATTTATATGATTATTAATGTCTCTGGATAAAACGCACTTTAAACCATCATCGAGTTATTGTAATAACTTCTGATATGATATCTCAAAGTGGATTTTGAACCAATAATGGACAGACATGCATTCTTGTATGTTTTATAATGGATTGAACGCTAAATCTGCTTTCCATTTGTCATAAACATCCTTTATTGTTATAAAAATACCATGAGCTGCATAAAAAACACACAGAAAACATACCCTCATAATCATATGTCTATTTGCATTCATATTTTATCTGTAGAAAAAAATGATTCTCTCATTTTAGATAGACGGAAGAGCAGATATATTACATGACGACTTGACAGATCTAAAACGCTCTCTCATAATCATAATGCACACATGGAAGAAAACGGACAGTGATCACATAATGCAGTGGAAAATGAATAGAAATGATATTCTGTATAAAGAACAAGTGAGAATAAATCTGTTCTCAGAAATCAATGATAATCTCCTCCTGGATACTTTTCTTTGGTGTTTGTAACAGTGCAACAGTAGCTGCTCCGGGCACGTGATCTAAGGCGCAACTCTAATTGGACGGCCCGTTTCATCTCAGAGCGACAGGGGAAAAAAATCGACACACTGGGCGAAAAATAAAATCCTCGCTTTTTAGCGTCGCGAATGTTCACCCCCGGTGTGATTAGCCTCATAGGGATCTATCGTTTCGATTCAAGAGCGTCATCGTGCTGAATTTTGCGTTCAGTGTGAAAGGGTCTTAAAGCATGACAAGTGATTATGTTTCACTTTATTGTTAATTTACAAAAATGTATAAAGTCTTTTTGGTAACACTTTAGAATAATGGTCCGTCATTAATAAGTAACTATGCAGGAAGTAATGCAGGACTAATGAGTAGTACTACATTAACACTTCAGCTACTACTATTAACTAATATAGAAACAAGCTTAACTAATCAGTAAGTAATATCGAATTTGGGACTAAGATAGTTCCTTATTAGCTAATCAATAATTAGAGAATGAGAGTGGCATCATTAAGAACTAATAGGTAACTATGACCAATTATATAAAAATATGTTTTTCACTTTAAAATAATGGTCCTGATCACTAGTAGTTCCTGCATAGTGACTAGGTAACACTTGAGTGATTAATGATGCATTTTATAACTATATTCAGAGTAAAAATTACGACTGAGTACGTCTCAGACACGATAATGTTCTTTACAATTTGTCTGTTAGTTAATAGTTATTAATGATGGTAATCTCTTTAGGTAATTATTGATTAGCTAATAAGGAAATATCTTCTAAATTTGATATTACTTACTGATTAGTTAAGCTTGTTTCTATATTAGTTAATAGTAGTAGCTGAAGTGTTAATGTAGAACTACTCATTAGTCCTGCATTACTTCCTGCATAGTTACTTATTAATGACGGACCATTATTCTAAAGTGTTACCGTCTTTTTAATTGACGTTTAGATAACTGTACTACAGCAGTGGTGGCAAATTTCAATTCCATAGTGTACAAAATGTAAAATGATGCGTATATTCCATTTGTGCTCCGGGATCATTCTGCCTGTATAACTTGCTAATCTGACCTTTGCTCAGGTAGCTAGAGGCACAGTCGTCTGGACAGAAGCCCAGTTCCTAGAGAAAACACTGACCTTATTTCTGCAGCATATGCAAATTCACAGTGAACCAGTCCCCTGTGCACTTAGCAAAGCAAATATCAGTGACCCATGCAAATTAAGGGACAGGTTTATAAAATTAAGGTTCAAAAGTTTAACTTCAGAAGACCAAAAACCAAGACATAATGAAAATCTTAAATACCACTGGAAAAGATTCTTGAAGTTTTCCTTAGTCTTGAACTTCTTGTACGTTTCCGGGTGATCAGGTTGGCCTCTTGTAGACCAGAATGGTGGACAACAAAAGCAAGTTGTCTTGTTACTATATTTACTTAGTAGACAACTCAGTAGACACCCTTGCACATAATTGGCACGTTTGCCTCTCTAATACATCTAAACATGTCAGACAAGCTCTTGTCATCTTGCTAACTTTACTCAACAAAACAAATCAGAAGCAAAGTCTTATCAATTTTTCTTCTAAATAAGGCATCTCCTCTTTCAAAATGGTTTAGCTGTCAGTTTGATTAGAAATAATGTAAATGCAGTCAGTTTTAATGTGTTTATAGAGATTAAATGTTTATTTTTAAACTCTTTATTATATGTGTGGTTGGAAAAAAGCAGTTTATATTTTGTTTTGTAGCTGGCAGGATCAAATGTACGAAAGCCCCTTGTGAACTTTCATTTCAGATTCCATTTATACTAACGAAACATCAATGTGAATTATTCAATGATGGAAAAACACGGTTAAACGGTTTTAAAATGATGATTAGTGGTTATCCCATGCAGCAAAGCCTAGGGTGAGGAGGACAGTAATCTTGTCTGTTAATTTCCTTCAACGCTAATTTGCATTTTAATTCACCCACGTTCACTCATTCTTGTTTATGCTAATTGTCTCCCAACCCAAGTGGTAGCTATTTTTCCTCCTCACAAGAGTCATCCAGGTATATTTGCATGTGGCTTTTGCGAAAGAGTCATCTCTTAAGAGTCATTTCCTGTGATAGCTGGTCTCTCATCTAAGTCATCAAACACACTTGGTAAAGATGCCACGCTAATGACTGAGACTTCTACAGCGTCATGGGGAAAGAGTTGATGTTAGGAATGGAGTCTCTCAGAGATGTTCAGAAGAAAAGGCTGTAAGGGGAATCGCCAACTCAAAACTATAAAACTTCAAGGAGCATTTTAATTTTCAGGAGTAAATCTGACGATATGGTGATGAAGTTTGCAAGTCAGTAATGAAATCCATTGAATGGAGACAAAATTGAGGTTTTTCTCCTTAAAAATAGTATCCTCTAGTGTTAAAAGTCAGAAAGGAGCTCTCAAACTTTGCTCAGACTTGCTAAAATATCAAAGTCTAGACTTTAACTTTAACTCAGTATGAAAAACGACATATACATATTCTCCAAAAGCTAAAATTCTGAAAATCAACCACATATAATTTCTTAATAGTATATATAACTATATATTTCTTAATTTCTTTAAAATATTTCTTTACAGTCTGAAGTGTTTTGAATGAACTGAATGAGTAAATGGTAAATCAGTAAAATGACTAATTTTTAAAGGCAGTGGCTGATTTTGGAATGGCACAATTTCATACTCTTACTATTTTTATTAAGATATAGCAGAAATAGTAAAAGTAGTGTTATGGCTTTTCAACTTAATGAATCAGTATTTTTGAATGAATCGGTTGAATGAATGATGCAGTGATGAACTCTTAAAGATGGTCACTAGGTTTGCTCCTGAATGAATCAGTGTTTTTGAGCAAATCAGCTGAATGAATGACCCAATGATTCACTCATAAAGACCGTCACTTGTCATTACCTGCTGCCTCAAAGAGTCAAAAATCCTCACCACAAATACAAAGACTAGACACTTTGAGTAAAATTTCCTATCCATCCATACTTTATCCTATGTAAACTATACCCCTGATGGTTTTTAAATATATGACAAATGCTGACTTTTCCTATTTAGATGCATCATCATGAGGCGGCAGTTTTATTTTTGCTGAGTTTGTATCACCTGCTGATTAGAAAACAGTTGTTTATTTGCAGACGTTTGCTGACACATCCACCTGTTTCATTAGATGACCACAATCTGGCCAAACTCTCCCTCAGTCCCATTTACATCAATTCATTACCGCTGCATTTCCTTTCTCTCGGCTTTTAAAGCAAGATGCTCTGTGGCACAGAAGGAACAGTGATTAACACTCCAGAGCAACAGCCAATCCAGCAAAACACAAGATTGTTTGCAGTAATTCCCCAGTTCTGCTGAGAGAGTGTTGGAGCGAACAATTCTCTTATCAGCGTCTGATGGAATGTGTGGATCTGCTAACTCACAACCGAATCTCACTTTTCACACACTTGTTTCAGGCTAAAATGGAATTGGTCTCTGGATTTTCTTTTGTGGTGTCAGAGTTAGTCAGCCCTACATCATCTTCATCTCAGGTCTCTTGACATTTTCAGGTGGCGACTAAGAAGTGAAAGATATCACGGAGAAAACATTAAAGGTATACTATGCAACTTACGGCCTTCTAGCAATTATTATAGCAATTAAATATTATCTGTGGGATATTTTGAGATAAAACTTCACATACACACTCTGGGGACACCAGAGACTTATTTCACATCTTGTAAAAAAACAAAACTGCATGCATTTTGCGGAAGAACATTGTTTTGGTTGTGCTTTGGCTCTGTGTGGATGAATATGGTTATCCTTCTGCTCTAAAGAGATATAACCAGTTTAAATAGAAAGGATCTCATGCTGACTAGCTGAAGACGTTACCCTAGCTATACCCATTAATAGACACCGTACTTTTCTTTAAAATAAATTTCAGCACAGCGCTACAACAGCCATAATTAAATGACCCTTCACAATAGATAATGATTTACAATGAACTCTGTTAGAGAGCTACATATGGCAATTTATCTGTTCAATAAAATACCTATACTCACCCATTATGCCCCTATTTACAAGATGTGAAATAAGTCTCTGGTGTCCCCAGAGTGTGTATGTGAAGTTTTATCTCAAAATATCCCACAGATAATATTTTATAGCATGTTGAAATTGCCACTTTTTGGGGTGAGCAAAGACATGCCATTTTTGTGTGTCTCCCTTTAAATGCAAATGAACTGGTGCTCCTGGCCCCCTCTTAAAGGTCCTCTAAGCGATGTCACGCATTTTTAGGCCAAAACATTTTTTGTCACATACAGCAAACGTCAACTCACTATCCGCTAGCTGCCTGTCCCCTGAACACACTGTAAAAAAACGCGGTCTCTGTAGTCGCCACAAGCTCCAAAAACGGCAACAAAAACAAACTGGTGCAGCCTGGACCACGAATCATAATAAACCTGCGCCAGCCAATAACCGACAAGAATGATTTTAAATGTGCGTTCATGACTGTTTCAGGAAGCACGGATGGGAGGGGAGGAGGAGGCGGAGGCGGAGGGAGGGTCTAGCTAGCCTCTGTTTTGTTTGACAACACTTCGAACATCAACAGGAAGTTACTCCACCCAGGATCGCTTAGAGAACCTTTAAGTACAGGGTGTAACTTCAAGAGCTCATGCTCTGGCATAATAAAATAACAACAAAACAGGACAATCTCACACACTAAAAATGTCAGAAACTGTGAGTAGTGGTGTTCAGTTCGAACCAGAGTAGGACAATGATGCCTACAGAGCCAGATGATATATGCTGCATGGAGATAGAACGAGTATAGTTTAGCTTAATTACAGTTATAACTTTTGATGTCATTTTGCTTTTGTCCACTATGAGTACAAGCCTGTTGTAGCGGACCCTGTCTGAATGATGGCCATTAAATTATTAAACACCCCCCGAAAGGCATAATGTCTGTATAGATTTGTTTACTGTTAGTTGTAATGAGTGTTTTTGTGTAATTTGCAGTGTGTTGTTGATAATACAAGGGAGAGAGAAAATTATGGATAAGACTTTATTGTGCACTTCTTGTACTGTGTGTTATTCAGTTCTTACGGTGATTTTCTGGAGTGAAAACAGACACTTTATCTTTTGTGTGAAGTACAATAAACTTAATGAAACTCATCAGTAAAGTTTTACAAAATGAATTCTGAACTGAAGCATTTCATTTAGACAGAATCAGAGCTTAAAATAAACTCAAACTTCAACACTACTCTTGCACTGCCTTTTCCAAATCTAGTTTAGCATCTGTAAATGAAAATGAAAAGTAATGATAATTTTCCAGAGTGGAGGACAAAGAAAATAAGCACATATGAGGAAACATCCACTTGTTCCCTCTGACTTGTTTGCTAACAGCTATTCTCAGTTGAATTCAATTGACTTGATCAGTTCTGCATCACTGAAACATGAGGAAGCTCCATAAGTGTTGCCAGCTGCTACCGAGCACCAAGACAAAACAAACACGCAGCCAGACACCTATACGAACTTTCGAACACACGAAGAATCACACACCCGCAAACACAAAGACATCAATCTCTCAGGTGTGCGCAGCAGCCGGCACCTTAGATTGCGTCCTTTGATGCTGCAGCCGTTTCCTGTTTAATATTCCACTCAGTCACACTCGGAAGACCAAGTGCTTCGGGGACATCACAATGTAGGAGTGTGTTAACATTTCAGGGCCGACATGGGAGCTAACTAAGAGAAGGAATATAGAGGAATGATTGAGTGATAAAAACAGACAGATAAAAAGAGAAAATACGGTTAACTCCCTAGATTTTATTCCTAATAAATCTTCCCAATGACACGTGGGTTTTACGCTCACGATGATTCTCTCAAAGCAATTGTCATGAAGGCGAGGGCATTTCAAGAAGAAAATGTTATTGCTCTGCCATTGCTCGTGCTCAGGAGATTGAATGGGGTTATCAGTTTCATGTACAGGAATAATTCACCCCAAAATTAAAATTGTGTCATTATTTACACACCATGCCATTCTGAACCTGAATTATTTTCATTTTTTCCCCTTTTTTTTTTCTGTGGAAAGTTTTGAAGAATCATTATGCATCTGTCAAGATCTAAACAACAAGTACAAAAAATGGTACAAATGCATCATGGAATGTAGCTCTTACAAGTTGTGCACTTTAAAAATGCCAAATAAAGGAAATAACTTCAGAAAACTTGAGAAATGGTGCATGAGTTGTGCCTACTTTTATGATGCTTTTATGGTTCTTTTTTTAAAGCTTGACAGCTCTTGGTCACTATAACCCGATTCTTCAAAATGGAATGTAATTTCCTTGGAAATAACAATGTATTGGTTTGAAAGAACATGAGGAGAATTTTCATTTCTTGGTAAACTTTTCTTTTACCTTTATCCCAATTTAATCTACTAAAATTCCTTAGGATGTACTGTAAATGCATGTAATGTAAAATTAATGTAAAATTAATGCAAAACTTTAAATGTTATACTTAAGTGAAAGTGATGTGAAGTATAGTGTACCATACTCGGAATTTGTGCTCTGCATTTCACCAGTCCAAATGCACACACACAGCAGTGAGTACTGAACACACAAACACACACCGTGAACACACACCCAGAGCAGCGGGCAGCCATTTTTGCTGCGGCGCCCGGGAGTGATTGGGGGTTAGGTGCCTTTGCTCAAGGGCATCTCAGTTGTGGGTAATAAGAGTGGAAGAGAGCGCTGTTCATTCACTTCCCCCACCTACAATTTACTGCCTGTACTCAGACTCGAACCCACAACCTTCGGGTTACAAGTCCAACTCTCTAACCATTAGGCCACAACTGCCCAAATTAAAATATCTCTTTAATGTAAATATTGTAATTTGATGTAAAAGCAAAAATTAAATAAGCACAGCCCAGATAATTTGGTCTTGGAACAATTTTTTGAAAAAATGTTATTGAGATCTCTGACATCTGATTGCAGATTGTATCTTGGGAAAGCTGAGCACTATTCGAGACACTGTTGAGATCTTTTACATTTGCTTTTATCCAAAATGAGTTTTCATTGCATTAAAGGCATAAGATTCCCTAGGAATCAAACCCATGACCTTAGCGTTGCTAGTGCCATGCTCTACAGTTTGAGCTACAGGAAAGTTTTCTGGATTGTCTTCACACTTGGTTGATTGCTTGATCCAAACCAGAGTGTGATCCAGCCAGTCTCATTTGACATATTATACATAATAGTGATTTATTTCGTGCTAGGATGACAGATTGCTTTTATACCAACTGTAAACCGTATGAACTCCAATGGACTCAGGCCTGCACCAAGAAAACTCTAAAGGAGAAACCTATGAGATTACTTTTTATGAGAAGAAAAATCAGAATCGGGAGACTCTGAGATGCTATCTAAGAGAAACAGATCAGCAATTGAAGAGATCTGCTCTCCGATTTTTCATTCCCACGGGTCCGATCCAGAGCTCACCTATGGAATCGAGCTGTGATAGCTCTTTCAGATATATCGCACCTAGCCTCTCTTGATAAACGTGTAGATAGCGAGCGAGCACGCACAGTCGATAATGCAGTGAGCGCGTGGGCACCGTCCATTAAATAACAGTTAATTACCCTGCACTGGAGATGAAAGACTCATTTGTGAAACGGCCTCCTTTTTGATGAAATGGCTCTTCAAGTTCATATGCGTGTTCTCGTGCATACGAATGTGCACGTTCGACATGTGCGGTATCCTAATGACGGCGCTTCAATCACAGGTAAAATTTTGCAGAATCGTGACGCGTCCCTAAAGGGGGGAAAACGACGGATGTTTCTTTATAGAATGGTTTCCAGGGGTGAATTTCCAATGCAGCGTGAATAATTCATGAACCTTCATTACTGTTATCGACCGTTTCCTGTGTCCTCTCGCACGGCCAAACCTAACAGATAATGTCTTCCTCTGATAGAGGGTTGATTGATATAAGTGTAGGCTTGCTTCCGAACAAGACAGTTTTCCCCTTCAAGAAGGTTTCCTGCTCTTCCCACTTCTTTGTTTTCTTCACACACACGCGCACACGCTCAAATTCACTCTGCTCCATTGCATCCCAAGCAGGCGTATTAGTAATCCATCAATGCTATTTCCAGTCCGTGGTCTCGCTGGCTGGCAGGGAGGAAAAAGGATTGGAGGAGAGACCTTGGATGCAGACAGTCCTTCGGCTTGCCATCGTGGCAAAATAATCACACAAAGGTGTCTGTGTGTCCATAGCCTGGACTTCTGGAAAAAGGGGGATGTGAGCGGAAGAGATAAAGAAGGTAAACAAAACCGGTGACATACGCACTCGGTCCTGGGAGGCTCTGCCACATAATATAGCCGTGTCACGGGCTAGCGTGTGCCGTGGAAGTCCGGATATGGGTTGGAGTACGGAGCGGGGTGGGTGGATGATGTTTGTTTGTTTTTTGGACCGTGTCACTGCACTCGGGTGCCAAGCAGGCAGTGTATTGTAGCTCAGCTGGACTGAGAAGTACTGGGACTGAAAGAAAGAGAGAGAAGAGAGAGATGGGTTATGCTCAGAATAGCATACTAGCATACAACTTACACTATTTCTGGAGTGTGCAGTATATACACAGTATATATGCCAAAATTTGCTATTTGTTTCCAATATGATGGATAAACCGGAAATAATATCAGCTGTAATTTTAAATTTGTTTTTACAAAAAATTATAAAATATAAAAAAACACTTACATGAAAATTATAAATGTTGCTTTGACAACTAAATCAAATAAACTAAGTGAAGTACTAAAATTAATAAAACTAAAATGGAAATAAATAAAAATTAAAGCTAAAAAAAATAAATATTTATTAGAATAGGTTTATTATGAACATGCTACTATTTAAAACTTGGGCCATGTTTGGAATGAAATATTATAATGCAATGTACTGTATAATGTAAATCATGAAGTTAAAATAATAAATAATGCAACAATAAACATTTCAAACATGTAAGCATGTTATTCCATATATATTATGTTTAAACTTTACAGTACGCAATAAGCAGTATGCACCATTCCAGACATGGCCATAGAATAGTGTGTGTGTGTGTGTGTAAGAGAGTGAGAGGAAGAAAGCCAGCAGAGGATGAAAGCACGTGTCCCAGAATTCTGTGCTCTAAGATCATGCCACCACTAGATGGCAGTCTTGTGCGTTGAATCCTGTGGCATTCTCCCCTCAATAGAACATCCGTCTCTCGCTCTCTCTCTTTAACACAGACACATCTTGAGAAAACATGCGAGCACCGGTGCCTTTTTTCTTACAGCAGGGAATCGAACATTGTGTTTCCAGAATCAATGTGATGTGCTTCAAAAATGTGATGTTTTTCAGAGCACACGGTGACTGTTTGTTTTAATGCAGTCTCCTGCTTTCTCATCGCCTGCTTTTGTGTACCTCCTCACTATCAGCCTCAAACAAACTAAAAAGAATGTGTGTGCAGCTCCAAAGAAGTGGCTCAAAATCAAGAGGGGAGGTTACATGAGGGCCAGTGCTATCTGAAAATGAGACGAAAACAAACTTTATGTTAGCCAAACACAACCTTTCAAAACAAAAATAAATCCTAGTTGAGATATACTAACGCTAACTCAACCCTAACAAAAAACAAAACAAAACTATACTAGTGATAGTTACTAACCATAGCAAAAACACTTTATGCTAGCTTAGAAACGCTAGCAATAACAACAAACTCTTTATTCTATGAGGTACTAACCCTAGCAAAACAATGAGGTACTAACCCTAGCAAAACACTTTATGCTAACTTATAAATGCAAGCCATAACAACAAACTCTTTATGCTAGTTGAGAGATGCTAACATTAGTCAACCCTAATAAAAACACTTTATGCTATAGTTATAGTTGCTAACCACAGCAAACAGCATATGCTGGTAAGGTAGGTTTTGAAGCTGGTATGCTGGTTTGAGCTGGTTTATACTGGTCCTATGCTGGTCCAATGAGTCTGGTCGCCATTGAATCAATTTGATTTCTAGGGCGGAGCAAATCCGAGCAAACAGGAAGCGGAGTAAACCAATCAAACATCTACTTTGCAACGAGCGGAGCTGATATATTAAGCTTTTCCCAAAGCCAGTGGGAAGCAACGCGAAAACGTCTTCTTTTAAAATAAAAGCTTCTAGTGCTGTCAGCTGCTGGGGTTTTAATGACTTAATGTGTTTTTGGTCATTTAAAACGTCTCGGGTTACGTCTGTAACCCTGGTTCCCTGAATAAGGGAACGAGACGCTGCGTAAGCGCTTTGGGAACGCCTCTGCGTGTTACGTCTTGAAGCACTCGTGAAATCGAACCAATAGTGTGACGGGACGTCAGAGCGGGTGACGTCACGGACCAGGAAACTATAAAGCACCCTTGAGAACAAAGAACGCCAGCTTCTGAAATAGGGATGAAGCAGATGCTCACAGGCGTGCTGGGAGTATGGCTAAGCTACGCAGCGTCTCGTTCCCTTATTCAGGGAACCAGGGTTACAGACATAACCCGAGACGTTCCCTTTCATGGGAACATCGACGCTGCGTAAGCGCTTTGGGAACGCTATCCCAACTAGGCCATAAGACCAAATGCATGTCTGTTATCTTTCAGGACGACAGTACTGAGGACCCTGGAGTGGAGCCCAAGTCAAGGTTATAGAACCTAATAAAGGTATGCTGAGACGACCACCCAGCAGCCTCACATATGTCATTGAGGGGGACCCCCGACATCAAAGCCTTTGAGGCAGCCATACCCCTGGTGGAATGTGCCCGGACAGCCAATGGAGAAGGCTGCCCGGAGGACTCATAGGCAAGCGAGATGGCCTCGACCACCCACTTACTCATTCTCTGCTTGGACGCCGGACCTCCTTTGTTAGGAGATCCGTAACATACAAATAATTGTTCAGATTTTCGCCACAGGGCAGCTCTGTGGACATAAGCGTCTAAAGCCCTCACTGGGCAGAGCAGATTTAGTTTTTCCTGATCCGCATTTGCAAAAGGTGGAGGACAAAAGGCCTGCAGCACAATCGGCCCCGGGACACTTGTAGGGACCTTGGGAATATACCCAGGTCTAGGATGCAGAAAAGCTTTGACCATTCCAGGTGCAAAGTCTAGACATGAAGGAGCAACGGATAGTGCTTGTAAATCTCCAATTCTTTTGAGAGATGTTATGGCCAGAAGAAATATGGTTTTCAAAGTGAGAAACTTCTCAGACACTTCTTCCAAAGGTTCAAAGGGAGCCGCAGCCAACCCTTCTAACACAATGGCTAGGTCCCAGGATGGAGTTTTTGTGCGTACCACAGGCCTCAGCCTCTGAGTACCACGGAGAAAACGTATGACTAAAGGGTTTCTACCCACAGAAACACCTTCTATTTTAGCGTGATAAGCAGAAATCGCTGCAATATATACCTTCAATGTAGAAGGGGTTAAACCATCCGAGAATTTTTCTTGGAGAAATTGCAGTACATGACTGATGGAGGAGTGGAACGGATCCACCTGTAATCGGCTACACCAAGTAGCAAACAGCTTCCACTTATACGCATAAAGTTTTCTCGTGGATGGAGCTCTGGAGTGGAGAATGGTCTCTACAACCTCGGTTGAGAGACCGGATTCTATGAGCTCGGCCCCCTCAGGGGCCAGGCCCACAGTTTCCATATCTCCGGGCGGGGGTGAACTATTGAGCCGCCCGCTTGAGACAGAAGGTCCTGCCTGATTGGAATCTCCATGGGGGAGCCTTCTAAGAGGGATACTAGATCCGTGAACCATATCCGGGTCGGCCAGAACGGGGCTACCAATATTAGACGGACCCCGTCCCGTCGAACCCTCTCCAGAACTCCGGGGAGCAGAGCAATCGGGGGAAATGCGTATAGACGCAGCCTCGGCCACGTCTGTACCATAGCATCCAGCCCCAGAGGGGCTGGATGAGTCAAAGAATACCACAACTGGCAATGAGACGTCTCTTTCGAGGCAAATAAGTCGACTTCTGCGCGACCGAAATTCTTCCATATCAGCTCCACCACCTCGGGGTGGAGCCTCCATTCCCCGGGCCTCGGCCCCTGCCTCGACAGGATGTCTGCCCCCACATTTTGATGTCCCGGGATATAAGCTGCTCTCAGAGAGAGAAATTTTCCCTGGGACCATAGGAGGATCTGATGTGATAATTTGCACAGCTGGCGAGACCTCAGACCCCCCTGATGGTTGATATAGGAGACCACTGACATGTTGTCTGTACGAACTAACACATGATGGCCCCTTAGGTCTGGGAGGAAGTATTTGAGTGCTCGAAATACCGCCATCATCTCCAGCCGATTTATATGCCAGGAACGATGATGGTCCCCCCAAAGACCCTGAGCTGAGCGACCACTCATAATCGCCCCCCAGCCTGTGAGAGACGCATCCGTCGTTAGCATTTTGCGACGACAAGGAGCCCCCAGCACAGGACCTTGGGACAGAAACCAGGGTTTCTTCCACACTGCCAAGGCACGAAGGCACCGCCGCATGACCTTGATTGTGCGAAAAGGATTTCCCCATGGAGAAAACCCCCTGGTTCTGAGCCACCACTGTAACGGTCTCATGTGCAGCAGACCAAAAGGTATCACGTTGGAAGCGGCTGCCATCAGACCTAACAGTTTCTGAAACTGTTTTACAGTGAGTGACTGGCCTAATTTCACCCCTTTCACAGTTGAGAGAATAGAATTCACCCGGGCAGGAGACAGATGTGCCTGCATCGTCGTGGAATTCCAAACCACCCCTAGATAGCTGGTAGTTTGAGCTGGAAGAAGCACACTCTTCTTGGTATTGAGTCTCAACCCTAACCTTCTCATGTGTGACAGAACTACATCTCGATGTTGAACTGCCTGTTGCTCTGATTGAGCCAGAATCAACCAGTCGTCGATATAATTCAGCACGCGGATGCCCTTGAGTCTCAGCGGAGCCAGAGCCGCATCCACGCACTTTGTGAAGGTGCGGGGTGAAAGAGATAGGCCAAACGGAAGAACCTTGTATTGGTAAGCTTCGCCCCCGAAAGCGAACCTGAGGAACTTCCAATGTGAAGGATGGATTGACACATGAAAGTATGCGTCTTTCAGATCTATTGTCACGAACCAGTCCTCGGACCTGATCTGTGTGGTAATCTGTCTGAGTGTAAGCATCTTGAACTTGAGCTTTTGTACTGAGCGATTTAACATGCATAAATCTAGAATAGGACGCAACCCTCCATCCTTCTTCGGAACTATGAAGTAGCGGCTGTAAAACCCTGACTGTTTGCCGGGAGGAGGAACCCTCTCTATAGCTGCTTTTTGCAAAAGTGTCATAACTTCTTGTTCCATGACCAGAGACTGCTGGGGGCCCACCACTGTAGGGAGGACCCCGTTGAACTTGGGCGGGCGAGACCCGAATTGTATTTTGTAACCCTTTTCTATCATCTGCAGTACCCACTGAGAAATATTGGGAAGACGTTTCCATTCTTCCAGAAATTCTACTAAGGGAACCAACCTCTCGAGGCTGGTCTCTGGTGTTTTTTGAGCACTTGGCTCGACGCC
The DNA here is from genome assembly GCA_036281575.1 of Ancherythroculter nigrocauda. NCBI lineage: Eukaryota > Metazoa > Chordata > Actinopteri > Cypriniformes > Xenocyprididae > Ancherythroculter > Ancherythroculter nigrocauda. Next base: position 55,891,950 of record VTFQ01000003.1, read on the forward strand.
CTGGAGCGGCGCACCGGCAGGAAGAAGTCGAATCAAGCGCTGACCGGCCCTCCTCAGAGGGTCGGTGGGGACCGCTGCGCCCCGTAACGCACGAGACGGCGGGGTTGGCAGAACGGCCCCCTGAGGGCGCCGAAGAGGGGTTAGTATTATAGATTTTAATTTTACAAGACCCTCTCCGGAGGGGGCTGCCCTCAGAAGTCCTGAACCCCTGGCGTCAGGACTTCTTCGAAGCCTTCCTCGCGATAATGACAGTCCGCAGATCTGTCTTACCCCTGGAAGGCTTCGCTTGCGTTGCCCTCCCCGGTCCCCAAGATCTTTGCGGGGGAGCACGGGTGGCAACACTTTGTTTCTGTTGCGCTCTATGCGCAGTCGAGGAGCTTGTAGATGGCCGAGGCTGCTCCCGCTCAGCAACCTCGGCAGAGCGGCGAGGGAGGAACTTTTGGAAGGCCGCCGACTGTCTTTTTGCCTCCTGGAACCTCTCGACGACAGATGTAACCGAGTCGCCGAAGAGGCCCAGGGGAGACACAGGTGCATCTAAAAGCACAGACTTATCTCGCTCTTTTATATCTGACAGATTGAGCCATAAATGTCTCTCCGTGGCCACCAGGGCTGCCATAGAGCGGCCTATTGATTTTGCCGTCTCCTTGGTGGCCCGGAGAGATAAGTCGGTAGCCTTCCTGAGCTCTTGGATCGCATCAAAAGTCGCCTCGCCACTCTCATCTATCTCCCCCAGCAGGTCGGCTTGATATGCCTGGAGGATGGCCATAGTGTGGAGACATGAGGCCGCCTGACCTGCTGAGGCATAAGCCCTGCCCACCAGCGCTGATGTTGTACGCAGGGGTCTGGTGGGCAAAGTCGGGGATTTTAGGGACGATGCTGTCTCAGGCGAGAGATAGCTCGCGAGCGTCTCCTCGACCTGAGGCATCGCCCCATAACTGTGCTGTTTACCTCCTACTATATTACTATATAGAGTGGTTTGTGGATTGTAAACACGAAATTGTGCTGGCTTGTGCCACGATCTCGACACCTCGGTGTGGAGATCGTGGAAAAACGGCAATCCCCGGGGCTGAGGCTGTGATCGGGCGGGGAGAAAGCGCTCATCCAGCTTGCTTTTTGTTTGCGCTTCTGATCTTTCTTCTGGCCATTCTATTTTTAACTTTGCCACCGCCCGAGTCACAACATCTAAAAGCTCCTCATGAGCTGGAGATGAGGATGGCGGGTCCTCCTCTCCAGCCCCGACGCTCGCTACATCCATCTCCTCGGAGCTGGATAAGTGAAGCGCCGGTGCAGGTGCCTCTACCCTGGGGGAAGAAACCGCAGCGCGTGCTTCCGCAGCCAGGGGAGAGACACTGGGTCTGGCGGGTGAAGGCTGAGATAGGGCAGGACCCGTCTCTAGCCCCTCCGCCAGATCCATCTGTGAACCCCAGGACTGAAGCCGCCGCTGTGCCTCGGCAGCAGCGGGACCCGAGCCCTGGGGAACACTCGCCGCGGTGTCCTCTTTTTTATCAAAGAACACGCGGCGTGATCGGAGTACACGGAGCGTTAGCTTTTCACAATGTCCCTCGAGAGCTGCCTGTGCATGCTCCACTCCCAAACAAGCAACGCACATCTCGTGTGTATCCCCGCCCGAGATGAAGCGAGGGCAGGGATGAACACACTTAACAAACTGTTGCTTGCTTGAACTCGCCATTTGTGTCTTAATATATATATATATATATATATGTATATATGTGCTTTGGTGAACTAAAATACTCTTGTCCTCGGACGAAGAGATATTTTGTTTGCTGTGTAAATATAACGGGACAGACAACACCAAATAAGACACACGATAACACAGAGCGCTGCTGAAGACTTCAGAAGCTGGCGTTCTTTGTTCTCAAGGGTGCTTTATAGTTTCCTGGTCCGTGACGTCACCCGCTCTGACGTCCCGTCACACTATTGGTTCGATTTCACGAGTGCTTCAAGACGTAACACGCAGAGGCGTTCCCAAAGCGCTTACGCAGCGTCGATGTTCCCATGAAAGGGAACTGAATTCACGCCTGAATAGAACAAACTCTCGGGTCTCGCGTGCGCCATCTTTGTTGATATTGAAGGGACTTTCGCCGCACTAGAGTGACGCTGTTTGCGTCACTGAAATAAACAAATCTGATTGCACAGTATGGTTTGGAGTTGACTCGAGGCGCGACGGAGGGCGGACTGACCAGACTGATATATCTTGTAGAAGATATATCATTCTGGACTTGCCAGGCAACTATGCTGGACCTATGCTGGTCCTGTGCTGGTCCTGTGCTGGTCCTATGCTGGTCCTGTGCTGGTCCAATGCTGGTCCAATGCTGGTCCATGCTGGTCCTATGCTGGTCCTATGCTGGTCCAATGCTGGTCCATGCTGGTCCATGCTGGTCCTATGCTGGTCCATGCTGGTCCTATGCTGGTCCTATGCTGGTCGTATGCTGGTCCTATGTTGGACCTATGCTGGTCCTGTGCTGGTCCTGTGCTGGTCCTGTGCTGGTCCAATGCTGGTCCAATGCTGGTCCATGCTGGTCCATGCTGGTCCTATGCTGGTCCTATGCTGGTCGTATGCTGGTCCTATGCTGGTCCTATGCTGGTCCTATGCTGGTCCTGTGCTGGTCCAATGCTGGTCCAATGCTGGTCCATGCTGGTCCTATGCTGGTCCTGTGCTGGTCCTATGCTGGACCTATGCTGGTCCTATGCTGGTCCTATGCTGGTCCTGTGCTGGTCCAATGCTGGTCCAATGCTGGTCCATGCTGGTCCTATGCTGGTCCTGTGCTGGTCCTATGCTGGTCCAATGCTGGTCCAATGCTGGTCCATGCTGGTCCATGCTGGTCCTATGCTGGTCCTATGCTCGTCGTATGCTGGTCCTATGTTGGACCTATGCTGGTCCTATGCTGGTCCTGTGCTGGTCCAATGCTGGTCCAATGCTGGTCCATGCTGGTCCTATGCTGGTCCTATGCTGGTCCTATGCTGGTCCTATGCTGGTCATATGCTGGTCCTATGTTGGACCTATGCTGGTCCAATGCTGGTCCTGTGCTGGTCCTATGTTGGACCTATGCTGGTCCTATGCTGGTCATATGCTGGTCCTATGTTGGACCTATGCTGGTCCAATGCTGGTCCTGTGCTGGTCCTATGTTGGACCTATGCTGGTCCTATGCTGGTCATATGCTGGTCCTATGTTGGACCTATGCTGGTCCAATGCTGGTCCTGTGCTGGTCCTATGCTGGTCATATGCTGGTCCTATGTTGGACCTATGCTGGTCCTATGCTGGTCCTATGCTGGTCCTGTGCTGGTCCTATGCTGGTCCTGTGCTGGTCCAATGCTGGTCCAATGCTGGTCCTATGCTGGTCATATGCTGGTCCTATGTTGGACCTATGCTGGTCCTATGCTGGTCATATGCTGGTCCTATGTTGGACCTATGCTGGTCCTATGCTGGTCATATGCTGGTCCTATGTTGGACCTATGCTTGACCAGCATAAACCAGCTCAAACCAGCATAACCTACCTTAACCAGCATATGCTGTTTTTTTCAGAAGGGTTAACAACAAACTGTTTATGCTAGACAATTTATAACAAACACTAATGCTAACTGACAATTACTAATTCTAACAATAAACTCTTCATACTAGCTGAGATACAACTCACCCTAACAAACTCTTTATGCTAGTGATTTTAGCAGAACACATTTTATGCTAATAACAAGCTTCTTATGCTAGCTGACACAGAATTTGTATAGCTTATGCATAGCGGCCCATTGACACGGCCGCTAATGACAATCTATGTATCTATGATAAAGAGATACATAGATTGTCATTAGCGGCCGTGTCAATGGGCCGCTATGCATAAGCCGTCTGCCATATTGGAGCGGTCTGAACATTCAAGAGGGAGTTGACAGTGTCTGCAAGTGTAGTTAGACGCATGTATGAATATCTATCTACATATATGAAACAGACTTCAGCAGATGATTTCGCTAAACTAAACAATACAACAAGACAAAGGCGTCAGCTGACACAACATTAAAAAATTACCATAGTAAAAGTAAAAACATTGAAAAAAGTACCATAGTAAAAAATGTAATATTGAGTGAATAGTACATATAAAAACACAAACTAATGTGAAAGGTATTTCTTCGGGAATTTAAATCTCGCCAGTTTCACAACCAGAAGCTGCGCAATGTTGTGCCATCATTGTTTCTTACTGTGAACGATGACACTCTGACTGCTGCAAGATGGAGGGCACGCCGACGTGTCTGGAGCGGTGGAATGAGGCATCTACCTATACATATCTATGCATTTTATGCTAGTTGACGTTCAATAATAAAACCGCCATATGCTAGTTTAGAAATTTAAACCGTAACCCAACCAATATAACAAAGTCTTTATGCTAAATTACAGATGCTAACTCTAACCCAACTCTAGCTTTTTGTTAGTTTAGAGATAGACTAACCATTTGTTCAAAAGCCATGTAATTTTAGATACTGGAGTCATGACTGCAACCTTAGGCCTTACAAACATGTACAGTGGTATTTAAGCTACTTGTGTGTGTGTAAGCGATATATACAAAAAGTAACATGTTTTTGTACAAGTACTATGGTATTCTTGAAAGTATATAGTCCTAGTACACTTACAAAAATGTGCCATGACACAAAGTATTACCATGTCACGGCAACACTGTACCATAATGCCTCCGCAGTACAAATACTGCACTGTAAAATAATGGTATATGAATATATAATCATAGTGTACAATAGTAAATCATCTAATATCATCACTGTACTGCCATTTTTGTAAAGGGAGTTAATTTAATATGCCTTATAGTGTGTATTAACATCTTTCATCTGTACACTGCTATATTTAGGCAAAAATCTGCCTGATGTTCATTCAGAAAAATTAACTGTGACATCATATTAGAGAAATGAGACACAGACAAGGCAGCATTCTGCCTGGTGCCAGCTCTGCGTGGGAGCGCACGTGTCCTATGCCAAGTTACCAGACGTGCACTTGAATACAACAGTAGCTTTTTCCCTGACAGGCTTTTTAGCTTTGAGGCCGTGTTACTCTCAAAACCCACCCCTTACCGCACTTCTCACACACATACAGTATATACAATGTTTGGCTTGCAGGTTGTTGTTCCTGCTACCGTAGTGCTCTCCAAACCTCTCATTACTTCTGTGGGCAATCATCAAACAGCAGAGAAGGAAAATATGTCTGCTTTCAGGCACCGTTTGCTATTTATTTTCGAACTGAGCAGCATCACGGCCAAGTCATAATCTCGCAGGGCTCAGAACCTAATTAAAGAATGCAAATTGTACTTGATTCGGTCTGTGACCAATGCGAACATCAAGACAGACAGCTTTATGTTATTCATAGCACTGTGCTCATCTCCAAAGAGAAACATCACAGAAACGCCACTGAAGGATTGATTAAAAGAAAAAAAATGGGCTGAAAACAGAGCGCCTTAGCAAATGGAGCGCCTTAGCAAACTGTTTCGAAATGTCCTCAAGCACCTAATTTAATGACTTGTTCTGAAAACGGCCATATTTATCTTTGAAACATCAATACGGACAAGCAGGTCTGTGTTTTTCACAGACATGTGCAATTCAAGTGTATTTATGTCCAATTACAGAAGAGAATTAAGCATATATTTAGTGTAAATAGCACCCACCTATGTCTAAATTAATCCGTCTCAAAATGATCACTACAACACTGACATATTCACAGCATTTACACCAGCTAAATTCATCCGTCAGCACAGCTTAAACATGGTCCAGTTTAAACATGGTCATTTGTATTTAGTTTATATATCACATCTAATAAATTAACTTTTGTTTACTAGTGTGGAAGAACACTTCATTACCCAGAATGCATTACCTGATTTGAATTTCCTAGCAAAAAACATGAGTCATTTGGGATGCAACTAGTTACTAACCCTAGCACTTCATGCTAACTTAGAAATGCTAGCCATAACAACAGACTCTTTATGCTAGTGACAGAGTAATCTTAATAAACTGTTTTTATGCTAGTTGAGAGATATTCTAAATCAACCCCTACAACAAACTCTTTATGCTAGAGAATTAATAACCATAACAAACTCTTATGCTAACTGACAGGTACTAATTCTAACTCTTCAGGCTATTTGAGATACAAATCCCCCTAACAAACTATGCTATAGTGATAGTTACCAATTTTAGAAGAACAGAAATGACAAATATACATATAACATATATATATATATATATATATATATATATATATATATATATATATATATATATATATATATATATATATATATATATATATTAGGGCTGTCAATCGATTAAAATTTTTAATCTAATTAATTACATACTCTGTGATTGATTAATTAATCTAAATTAATTGCATACATAATTTTTTGCTGTGAAAGCATTAAATATTTCAATTCAAATGAATCAATGCAGGGTTTTTCCTGGGTCAAAAATGGTCTTCGGTGGTGACAGACATGGTTACCCACACAAACAGTAAAAAGTGCCCTACCCACGTGATCTGCGAGCCCGATACTGACAATAAAGTACCCGTCACTGTCACTGTAATTATTTCTTGCCCTCTTTGCAAAAAAAAAAAAGAAAAGAAAAAAAAGTGATTTTATAGCTTTGTAAGAGAAGATGGTTTTTTGCTAAACCTGAAAAGTATTAAAAAGTAGCATTTAGAAGTTATATTAACTAATAATATAATTTTTATGAATATAATTAATTAATTTTTATGAATATAATATAATTGAATGCACCTAGCTAACAACAACTTGCTTTGTTCTGGTTTCACCTCACTCCGAGTCCAGTCTAAACTAACTGATTTTATAGGTAGGCCTAATTTACTACACATTGTCATTTAAATAACCTGAAAATATTGTGGATTATTAAGGCTAATTTTACTAAACACTCTTGCTAAATTTCAGAGTTGTTCGAGTAAATGATTCATTATAGACCGTGTAGACAGATCAGTTGTTGTCATGATTCATTAAAATGAATCTGTTCAAATGAGTCATTAGGTCGCGAATCGGACATTAGCGGACGTTGACCGTTGCGTGCAAATCGCGACTGTTATTAGGACATCGCAAAAGATTTGTCAACACAGAAAACACTTGACCACTGGATAGAATTTTCTTTTTGTTTACTGAAAGTGTGGTTTATGTCAGCTGCACGTGCAGGGCGCCTGTCAGAGAAGATGAGGTGCCGTTCTTTTGAGCACTATTCACACCCAGCGGTTATTCAGGAAAAACATTCCCCGAATGCGCCTCGTGAAACATGGATTCGGTCTTACGAACTTTTAGCATTGTGTCAGTTGATTTAGATTATTATGTGTGAGGTAGAGAGAGTGCAAAGATGGTGCTTACTTTGAAAGAGCTCGTGCGCACGAGAACGACTCCGTCAATACGGAATAGATTAATCTGCGTTAATTTTTTTAACGCGTTATTTTTTCTCAGATTAATTAATCGAAATTAACACGTTATTTTGACAGCCCTAATATATATATATATATATATATATATATATATATATATATATATATATATATATATATATAATGTATATATATGTGCAGATGTTTAAGTTCAATTATGTCACTTGCAATGCTTCGTGGGCACTAAAGAGTTATTTTGACACAATTTCCTTGTTTAGATTCTGAGATCTCTTTGCAGAATCATGATTATTGTTATTAAAAAAAAAAAAAAAAATGAAATAGTACATGTTGATGGCTTCAAAAAAAGCATTTGGTTTTTGTCTAAAATTCCCCTATGAAGAAAATGAATGGGATTTTTACTGATTAATAAACCGATTGTTGCACTCTATTACATTTCAGTAAATTCTTCTTCCTGCCATTCCACCTGAGCTTCCTGTGGGGTGTGGCCAATTCAAAAGAGTGAGTAAATGATGACAGTTTTTTAGGGGGTGTCAGGTGGTACAGTGGTCATGTGGTACATGAAGTATAAGCTCTCAGAAAATTCCAAGTTTACAAGTTGTGACTACAAGTTATGAGGATGTAAGAGCTTTTTACATGTTCGAATCTTGAAATTATGGTAATTCCAACATGGCATGAATACAACTTTATTTGGATGCTTTGTGCACTGTAAAACATGATTTTAAGTTGTAAATAAAACAAAGACTATTGTTTTACAAGAACATACTATTTCAGTTTTGTACTTCAAAATGTTCAGTTCAGTCTGTCACTTGCCATTGAAAATTACTAGCAAATTCTATAAACAAAATTCCAAATATATACTAAACCACTATAGTAAGTACATGTAGTTAATTAATATTACTCAGTACTTATTTAAAGGATTAGTTCACTTTTTAAATGAAAATTACCCCAAGCTTTATTCACTCTCAAGCCATTAGGTGTATAGGACTTTCTTCTTTCTGATGAACACAATCAGAGAAGTATTAATAAATATCCTGACGCAGCAGAGTTTTATAATGGCAGTGAACAGGGGTCATGAGTATGAGCTGAAGAAAGTGTCTCCATCCACATCATCCATCATAAACATGTACTCCACATGGCTCCGGGGGGTTGATAAAGGCCTTCTGAAGCGAAGCGATGCATTTTTGTAAAAAAATTATCCATATTTAAAAAGTTACGAAGTAAAATATTCAGCTTCCGCCAGACCGCTTTCCATTTTCAACGTACGAAGAAAGTGTAAAACTCTTGCAGTTCAAAAAGCTTACGCTACGTACACACCTTCCCTATTCAACTTACGGAAAAAGCGGATGCTAGATATTTTACTTGATAGCTCAGATGCGTCAGGATCTTTATTAATATTTCTCAGATTGATTTGAAAGTAAACTAATCCTTTAAGTAAGTACAATGTAACTACACCACATTAAAATAAAGTATAACCCAAAACTCCCATAAACTTTTGCAGGATCAACAAAATCCATAATTCAGCAGGCCCCCGCTATACCTGTGCCGAAATACCTGACAGATATAAACAGACCACAAAAAAACACTGACTGTCCTGACTCCCTGTTACCAGCATTCACACCGTGTCAACGGGAAGGAAGGAAACCCACCAGTCTGAGCCTATTACTGTTACAGCACATCCTGGGTAGCTGCAATAGCGAGTGTCCTAGAACATTTCTAGTCGCAAGTCAGCAGGACGTTTTCAGATTCGTCTGAGGGGCTTGTCACCTTTGCAGCAACTGCCACCCTGACACTGACACAGTGGCTCTTTGAGATCACAGGAGTGCTGCTTCCCTAGAAAGCCTTACTGTCATTTCGGTAATCTCTTGCAGCAGACGTGCTAGTCTTTATCTAGCACAAGTCTCTACTTTCTGAGTCAACATATGATGCCAACTAGTGCACACTATGGATGCAGAGGAGCTGGGGGTTCAGGAAAGACAAATACCATGCATTGTAGCACTGCAAATTGTTAATGAGTATTTTTATATGTGCTTTCTCTCAATCCCTCCACTATGAAATTTACTTTGAGCTCAAGGCGCTGGGTTTGATTTGAACAACTGTTGAAAGTTCAGCGTGCACATATTACAGTTCGTTAGGAAATCGATGAGAATAAATGGAGAGTTGTGCTAAAATCTCCTGCTTCTCAGATCTTTCTAATCGCAATTTCGATGTCTCAAACTGTGCTCAGATTTGTCTGCAATCAAACCTCAAACTCTGGCCAAATGATAAGGACTACACTTGTTTTCCAGTGTTATTTTCCATTTAATTTTCTTTCTTCAAATTCTTCAGGATGTGCAAGAGGCAACAACATTCTTAAAATAAACTGCTTAAAAAATGCCCTATCATTTTTATAATTTAAAATCTTTACCTAAAAAGCTTTCAATTAAAGGGTTAGTTCACCCAAAAATGAAAATTATGTAATTAATTACTCACCCTCATGCCGTTTCACACCTGTAAGACCTTCGTTCATCTTGAGAACACAAATTAAGATATTTTTGATAAAATCCGAAGGCTCAGTAAGGCCTGTTTCGCCAGCAATACCACTCCCTCTTTCAATACCCAGAAAGCTACTAAAACATATTTAAAACAGTTCATGTGACTACAGTGGTTCAACCTTAATGTTATAAAGTAACTAGAATACTTTTTGTATGCCCAAAATAACAACTTTATTCAACAATATCTAGTGATGGGTGATTTCAAATCAATGAAGCTTCGAAGCTTAACAGATCATTTGTTTTGAATCAGTGTATCAAACTGCCAGAATCACATAAACTATTGAAGTTTCAAAACACTTATGATGTAACAAAGCCTCGTTTACTGAAATCATGGGATTTTGGCACTCTGAACCACTGATTCGAAAAAGAAAAAAAAAAAAGAAAAAAAAAAAAAAAGATTTGTAAAGCTTCAAAGCTTCATAAAGCAGTGTTTTGAAATCACCCATCACTAGATATTGTGGAATAAATTTGCTATTTTGTTATTTTTGGCGCACAAAAAGTATTCTTGTCGCTTCATAATATTAAAATTGAACAACCGTAGTCACATGAACCATTTTAAATATGGTTTTAGTTGCTTTCTGGGCATTGAAAAAGGGAGTGTTATTGCTATTAATTTGTGTTCCAAAGATGAACGAAGGTCTTACGGGTGTGGAACGACATGAGGGTGAGTAATTAATGACATAATCATTTTTGGGTGAACTAACCCTTTAAGTCTTTTTAGACTTGTTTCAAGTAAAATATCTAAATATCTTTAAAAAGATACATTTACTTGAAAAGCAACACTGCACAAGATATAAAGATAAACAAGTTTAAAAACAATATATTAAGACAAAATTCACTTAAGATATAATCAATGAAAAGTCTTAATATTGTATACAGTGTTACTTCTAATTTTGTTTTATAGATATCTAGATATTTTACTGAAAAGCAAACAAAAAAAGACTTATATTTGAAATTAAAAACTAAAATTTGACAGATGGGATAATTAAATGAACGTTTTTCAATTTTTTAATGTAATATTTATTTTAAAATATGACATTTCCTCTCACATCTTCCTGTTAATCCACCTCCTACTGAAATGGCAATTTTTCTTTCTTCTTTTTGACCATAGCACATTTGCATTACTCATTATTATTATTATTATTATTATTATTATTTTGCTTTCAGATTAATACTTGATATAATTAAGAAATTGCCACTATCATTAAGTGTTCCACCCTGGCATACACTTACCTAGCATTCAACATGCAAACCCCAACAAAGCTGACTCTTTGGTCTTCAAAACTGCAGATTTAAGGAAAAAATACTCAGCAATGGTGTTGACAGATTAATTTGCACATGGTTAGTCTTATTAAAAACACCACAAAGACATATAAACAACATTAAAAACTTGAATTTCACCATAAGGGGTCTTTAAAATTAAAGGAAAACATGCACTCTTACCACTACGTGACACTTAACTGCAACACCGGAGAAAAAGACAAATTAAAATGTCAAAAAGGTTGCTTTATACTCTTACATACATCAATAATTGTCTCGTTTGTTTCTATTTCTGAAGCAATATAATTTTCCTCCGGGGTAGTTAGCATCATAGTCAGAGAGGAACGTGGGTGTGCGAGCCGCATTCATTGCGTTAGCGCGTTAGCTTAATGATTTCCGAGTACATTCCCCTACGCAGTTGCCCCATTCGAGGCGTGACATTAATCACTGGGGTGCACTCCATTGTGTAATGAATGGAAACAAATTACCTCATCCACTTTGACAGGTTAATGTTCTTAGACTTCTAATACTCCCTGCCTTCAAGATACGGAGCCCTAAGTGCCTTTTTGTCTTTTTTGTTTCGACTTGGAAAGTGTTTTGGGTCTTGAGTGCTCATAAACCAAAGTGAAGGCCAACTTCTATTGTTCCTCTCTGTGGAACAGAACAGAAACATTCCAACCACAAGGTGAAACGAGTTTGCAGAAATGCAAGTGAACCTTGGCCGCACTATTGTTGTCGCCGCATTGCAAAGGTCCCTTAGGCTGGGAAAGGGTTAATGATACTTGTCTCTCTACTTTGGCTCATCAACTTTGGCTTGCAGCTCATTAATCTTCATTCATGGTGTGCTGTAATGTCGACCACTTAATTACAAATCTGGTCAACTGTCATGGGAAATGCACGTCCCTTGGGCTGCGAGTAATATTTCTTGCAGAGTCCCTTGGAAACTGCATTTGCAATTACATTTACTGTATGATAGCTGGTCCTGTGCTCAAGCAAGTGGTTCGGTTTGCTGCATCACCTCTACAAAAGCAACTAAACATGTCATAGGCACCACAGGACCGCACTAATGTTGTACTTGTACCAATCATTTACTGACGAAACCACTTTGCTCTCGAATGCAGGCAGAAAATGCATCTGCTCCGTGGCTGCACTAGTATTCAGATCAAGTGGTAGGTAACTCTTGAAAATAGGCAATGAAACAGTTCAGTGATGTTACTTAGAGGTTCATGGGCCCAGATTTTGAATGGATTAGCTTGTCGAGTTGTCATGAAGCTGCTCCCTAAGTCAAATAAATGGGTGGAGAGGTAATTAATTCAGTTCTGCGTCCCTGCATAAATGTATCTGATGGTGGATACAAACAAAAAAATTGACAAGAGAAGGCCTGGATCTCAGTGCTGTCTTGAAGCGTCAATACAGCAAATGTCAGGGATAAAGAAAAAAGATAAATAATAAAAATAATAATAATTTTTATATAATTTATATATATATATATATATATATATATATATATATATATATGCACACACATATGATATAGTGCCATGTAGATTTAGTGTCATGTAAAAAAATGAAATAAATGTATGATTATGAGAATGAAGAGTCATAGTGTTACCAGAAAATACTTAAAAATCTAGTTTTATGTATGTGCAGTCATTTACACCTCTAACTTCCTTCCTCTTCTTCAGAGAGACAGCCACATTTAGCTCAGATGACGAACTGAGAGTTACAGGCACAGCAAATTCCAGTTCTAATCGAAAATCACTCTCCATTCCCTTCAGGAGAAATCTCTGTCCCTGCCTCAGCCTGTTGGTGACATCAAAGCTTGCCTCCCAAAGCTCGTCCAGTGCTGTGATGCGATTTGTGGCGTCCCCAGCAGGGGTCACGGAGCAGAGCCAGACCTGAACTGCACTCATGGAGACTCAGGAATCCCGTCAGACTCGGCTGGAGAATGACCTCTTCCCCTGTCTTGGAGGAGGTCCACCTCTCTGTTCCCACGAGACACTGGGGCAGGGAACAGAAAGCTGATTACGCTACAGTCAGGCCTGTCTGCTCAGGGTCGACCCAATCGCTGGGCCTGTTTGCTCTGGGTGGCCTCATTGCTGTTGGAACAATTTCTAGTTGGGTCAGAGTAAATCTAAGGGCAGGGGCCTCGGACCTCCCTCTGCTTGTTCCTGCTCCTTCATCCTGGAAAAGAATTAATGATTTGAAAATATATTGGAAAATTCCACAATAAAAGCTAAATTATAATCACATATAACTGTGACTTATAAATATAGTATAAGTTTGTGCATTTATATAATTTTTAAAATAACATTACATTTAAAAATCAATCAATCAATCAATCAATCAATCAATCAATCAATCAATCAATCAATCAATCAATCAATCAATGTATATTTGCTAATAGTAAGCAAAACACAAAATTTGGTAAAGTAAAAAAAAAGTTACTGGTATATTTATTAATTATAATTGATTATATTTATTATTAATAAAACAATAATTATTCATCTGATAAAAGCAAAAATAGTTCATAGTAGTTAAAGACATCTAATATAAAGTGTGACCATTGTAATTAATATTATTATTATTATTATTATTAAGGGTATATTTGCTAATAGCAGTAAAAAGGGTAAAGGACAAGCCAAGTTACAAGATTTAGTACTTATTTTTGTTGATGTGCTGTTTTTTAGAATGACCACATATTGGAAAATTATATATATAATACACACCGATCAAGCATAACATTATGACCACTGACAGGTAAAGTGAATAACTAACTCTTATATTATATATAAAATATAATTAACTCTTATTCACGGCACCTGTTAGTGGGTGGGATATATTAGGCAGCAAGTGAACATTTTGTTGTCAAATTTGATGTGTTAGAAACTGGAAAAATGGGCAAGTGAAAGGATTTGAGCAAGTTTGATAAGGGCCAAATTGTGATGGTTAGACGACTGGATCAGAGCATCTCCAAAACTGCAGCTCTTGTGGGGTGTTCCCGGTCTGCAGTGGTCAGTATCTATCAAAAGCGGTCCAAGGAAGGAACAGTGGTGAACCGGAGACAGAGTCATGGCCGGCCAAGGCTCATTGATGAAAGTGGGGAGTGAAGGCTGGCCCGTGTGGTCCGATCCAACAGATGAGCTCAAATTGCTCAAGAAGTTAATGCTGGTTCTGATAGAAAGGTGTCAGAATACACAGTGCATCACAGTTTGTTGCGTATGGAGCTGCATAGCTGCAGACCAGTCAGGGTACCCATGCTGACCCCTGTCCACCACCGAAAGAGCCAACAGTGGGCACGTGAGCATCAGAACTGGACCATGGAGCAATGGAAGAAGGTGACCTGGTTTGATGAATCATGTTTTCTTTTACATCACGTGGATGGCCGGGTGTGTGTGCGTCTCTTACCTGGGGAAAACATGGCACCAGGATGCTCTATGGGAAGAAGGCAAGCCGGTGGAGGCAGTATGATGCTTTGGGCAATGTTCTGCTGGGAAACCTTGGGTCCTGCCATCCATGTGGATGTCACTTTGACACGTACCACCTACCTAAGCATTGTTGCAGACCATGTACACCCATTCATAGAAATGGTATTCCCTGCTGGCTGTGGCCCTTTTTTCAGAAAGAAAATGTGCCCTGCCACAAAGCAAAAATGGTTCAGGAATGGTTTGAGGAGCACAACAACGAGTTTGAGGTGTCGACTTGGCCTCCAAATTCCCCAGGTCTCAATCCAATGGAGCATCTGTGGGATGTGCTGAACAAACAAGTCCGATCCATGGAGGCCACACCTCGAAACTTACAGGACTTAAAGGATCTGCTGCTAACATCTTGGTGCAGATACCACAGCACACCTTCAGGGGTCTAGTGGAGTCCATGCCTCGACGGGTCAGGGCTGTTTTGGCAGCAAAAGGGGGACCAACACAATATTAGGAAGGTGGTCATAATGTTATGCCTGATTGGTGTATGTATATAGTGTTAATTAATATTGTTAACACAATAATACTTATTAATTAAATATAATACAAACAACAACAAAACTACTACTACTATATATATATATATATATATATATATATATATATATATATATATATATATTATTAACTATTATTATGGTAACGTACTGTCAAATATCAACTAATTCAAATTTTGAAATTAACTACCAAAAAACAATTTATCGATCTTAATTACCTGATAATTGATGCTCCTATAAATGAACTCTCAGGTTTACCTCTACCTGTGTTGTATATGCGTCATGCAAATGGGACTTCCGGTGAGAAAAACAGCATAATATGGGTCACCGCAGTCTCTCACACTCATCAACATGTTAGTTCGGTTACTACAGCTCACGCTGAGTTCCATTTCCTGCCATTGAGGAAGCAAATGATTACAGAGTGTTCTACACCACACACTGGGCTTGATTCTCAGCACACATTTGCATGGGCCTCCTCGAGAGGCATTTAACCGCCTAATGCGATAAACGGCTGGTCATGACTGATTTCTGCAACACCACAGCAAGGTGTGAAGTGATATGGGTGAGCTGAGACAACATGTCACCTTCCATTTTTTACCTGAATACCAGAAATTTCATAAAAGGGTTATTACTGCAACAATGCCACATGCATACGTGTTTTTGTGCTCAGCAGCACACTCTGTTCATTCTTTGAACCGCAGTGCTTGAGTTAGTGTTCTGAGTATTCATTTAGAAGCTGATCGTTACAGTGAAACTAATCTACAAACATCAGAACAAGCAGCAACTTTCAGATTTCTCAAGGTCTCTTTGTGGAATCTGACCTGACAGACGAAGTCTATAAATAATGGCCAATGTTTTGATGCTCCATGCACATACAGTGGTCATTCTTACTCTGTATCCCCAAGAAGAAATGCATCAGTCAGCAAGTGAACTTTAACTTATGCTCTGGGATACATCTAAAGAAATGATGGCCATACATTGTAACACATATTTTGTCCTACAACATATATCCTCAAGTCATGATTTCAACACATTTTTTTTTTTTTTTTTTTTTTTTGTGAAGAATATTGTAGCAACCCACTTGACAGTTTAGCTCCAACCTTGATCAAACTCTCTTGCCTGTATAGGTTTCTAGCAATCCTGAAGACGTTGATTAGCTTGTTCAGGTGTGTTTGATTAGGGTTGGAGCTGAACTCAGAAAAGTGGACCTTGAGGGCCAGAGTTGAGAACCCTTC
This sequence comes from Ancherythroculter nigrocauda, assembly GCA_036281575.1. Taxonomy (NCBI): domain Eukaryota; kingdom Metazoa; phylum Chordata; class Actinopteri; order Cypriniformes; family Xenocyprididae; genus Ancherythroculter; species Ancherythroculter nigrocauda. Next base: position 55,908,360 of record VTFQ01000003.1, read on the forward strand.
TGGCATAAAATAATACTGATGTTTACCTTAGAAACCCCTGATTAAATAATTAGACTGAATGTGAAATAAACATGTTTTTACCTTCCAACAGTTACCCTCTGAAGTTCAGTCTAACAAATAGTATTGAGAGGTTTTTGATACAAATAATTGGGCTTTAAATCTCCCAATTAGGACTCCTAATTTTTTGGTGATTTTCAAATGCACTTGTACAAAAGCTATGTCTGTCCTTGAACAGTAAACTGTGCTGACAATAAGAGGCTGGTATTGTTTGTTTGCCCAGATAACAAGTCCTTGGATCAGGCCTTTAGGTCAAAGTATATATATATATATATATATATATATATATACTATGCTGTCCAACTAAAAGCATTTAAGAGCAGACAAGAGCTGAGCAGACTACTTGCATTGTTGTCTACTTCCTCTTTGACTTGGTTGGGTTAGCATGCTGCAATCTACACACACCATTGGCCGTGGAGACTAAATTATTGATTTGTTGTTTTTATACCGTTATGATAGGCCACCATGTAACACATCCCTCATAAAAACTGCATTAGTATTTCTGTCTCTAGTGGCACCCTATGGCATCCTCCACACAGTCTAAAATAGATTTGCACATCCCCTCGGACAACAATGTATTTGCAAGTTAATGTCTAGAACAAAATGGAGCAAAAGCTTCAGCATTTTCTCAATAAGCACATTGGTTTAATGAATGTGGCAGCGCTCTACAAAGTTCTTGATTTTTTTCCCGCCTGATTTTTGTTTACGCCACAGGGGGGAAAATGTCAGATCACTGTAATCTCATTCTCATTACTTTAATAAAAATAATAAATATGTAAATATTGTACTGGATTATTATTATTATTTTTTTTTAATTAAAGTCATGAGAATCATGGGTGAGAATAATAGGAATTGATTTAAGTGGAAAATGACCTTAATTATAGAAGGAAAATGTCCTTTAAAAATAAACAAATAATAACAATGCTAATAAACAAATAAACAATATATGTATATGGTTATGTATATGATATATATATATATATATATATATATATATATATATATATATATATATATATATATATATATATTTAACATTATATTATATCAAAATTATATATCACATATATTGGCAGTTATTGTCAATTAATTACATATGTTGGGGCGGGGGTCCCTAATTGCTTAATTGTTCTGAAAACAATGCCACAATACATAAATTAATGAATGAATAAGTAAATAAATAAATAAACTGCATATGGGTAAATATACTTTTGTATGAAAGTGAAAAAATAGGGAGGAAAATGCTCTTAATTTTCTGAAAATTATGACAATGTAAATAAAATGAATGAATGGATGGATGGATGGATATATAAGGGAAAGTACTGAAATATTGCAATGAATGAATGAATATTTTTTGGATTAAATATTTTGTCTATCCAGATATTGCTACAGATTTAAGCATGTACAACTCATGCATGTACAACTACTACAAGAAGCATAAAAAAAAAGAAAAAAAAAAAAAGTGAGATTTATTTCTGTTCAAAATGTCTCATGCAACTCTAGAGGTGTTCATGGTTATGACAAGTAAAACCTTTTCTTTTACATAGGAAAAGTCCTTTCTTGTGTTCTGGAGAGGCAACATTTCAGAAACACTTCTACCTCTCGTGTGCTTCTGAGATGAGGGCTTCTGGGCAAACCCAACTCAGACATGTGGCCACCATAAATTATTAAAAGCTCATTGCTTATTCTGCCTGCCTGTCCTCATCTTTGCACTGTGTAATGGAGGCCCTGGTGGTGAGGGAAAAGGGAACATAGCATTTGCATCAAGCATTCTCCAAATCGTCTGACTGAGAGTTAGGGGATATTACCTGTTTACTCAGTGTCTGAGGGTGGCCAGCATTTTGTTTGAGGTCAGTAGACTAATATTCTGTGTCGCCGAGAGGATCAAGGTTTTGGGAATGGGGCTTTTTATGATTCAGAGTCATAATCCACCCATGAGGGAGCAAAGCCCGACCCCAAGGGTAGAGGTGGAGATTGTACAGACGAGGAGGAGACGCCTTGGGAACAGAGGATGCATGTAAATTGGAGCGACTATAAGGAGTCTGAGAATTTCGAAAAGGGACTCTGGGACTAGCTGGGTGCGCACGCTGAATGCCTTCAAAATGTGTGATAAGAAAATGGGAAATCATGCAATTCCAACCTACCTGCTTATGCTTGAGGAAGCTTATAGCCTTTAGAATTTAAAGCTGCTCTAGTCTCACACAGCCATGTGTTTGACTATCGGCATGAAGTCTGGTGCACATTGCAGCTCATGCACAGATCATTTTATACCTGGAAAATAGAGCATACCACACACACACACACACACAGAAAAACACAGAATGTGTCTGTGAAGTTTCAGTAACGGTGTTCAGCCTTACATTGTTCAAAGTCATTGTTCAGAGTCGGACACTGATGGAGAGACTCTATCAGGTTAGTGGATAAAATTATGTAGTTGCTGTGGAGTTGATTCAACTCATCGACTAGCTTGTGCCGTCATGTTAATCTTTTGTCCAAATCCAGCGTTGAACTGACCCTCATTTGTGAAGCAGTCCAGCATAAAATGACGTCATGGCAACAACACTCTACTACAACAACTCTTCCTCTTCTCTAAAGCAGCCCAACATGGCCTCACCCCCTTTGTTACATGTTCTCGGGGTCAGAGTTTATGTAAATGTTGGTGTTTGTGATGTCACCAACCCGGGATGAAGCTCGTTGTAGTCCCTACCAGCAATTTGTTGTAGTCCTTAAAAAGCAATTTCTGTAAAAGAAAATATCTCCCTTTGCATTGGACTTTGAGCTTCGCAACTTTGCAGATGTTGTTTATGATCAAAACCAAAGTTAAAAAAGTGAAATCATAAACAAAGACCCCTTTAAAATAATGGTGCAACAATCTGATAAAACAGTGAAAAATGTATTTAGAGTTTGTGACCAGAGTTTTTATTTTGTCCTAAAGCAATACGTACAGATTATTTCACAGAGTCAACTGAGAAAACAAATTGGAAAATACAGTTCTGCTTGAACCAGTATCCAAAACTTTACATAGTTTATTTCCCCAGTAAACATCTATTTCATGCACTTGTTAATTTGCCTGAGCTCATAATGTTCAGTTATAATTGCACAATGTTTCATCTCATAATCAGGTGTTTCTTCAGCTATGGGCAGTATGTCATGTCCCAGGATTTGATTTTGATAAAAAAAAAAAAAAAAAATGTTCAACTCATTTCTTCTTCTTTTTTTTTTTTTATATGAAAGTTATTAAAAAGTTTTGGAAACTTTGTTACTATGTTTTTTTTGTTTGTTTGTTTTTTTTTCCTCCCAAACACCTTTTATGAATAGATAATTTTTATTCATTCATCTCAGATCTGGTCTTTCAATCTCAAAATATAAAAAATCCATTATATAAAATAGATGTTTATCCATTCCATCACATGTTTATCAATAATGTAAAGAAGACAATAATAATATCACTATAAAGAACCTGATATAAAATGAGACAATATTTAAAGAAAAACAAATCAAGGTAAATATCACTTTTGAATTTAATAGATTTTTATTCTTTGTCATTTCCAATCAAGCTGTTATTTTGACATTATGCCAAAAAGGGTATTAATGGTGTTCATATATTCTAAATAAAATCCCATTTTATTCAAACAAAATTAATTTACATATCAAAATAAATTTGAAATTGTAACTGTAGTGATTGGCGATTTCGAAACTCTGCTCCACGAAGCTTCAAAACCTGTACAAATCTTTTGTTTTGAATGAGTGATTCGAGTGTTATATCAAACAAGTCACATGGTTTCAGTAAACAAGGCTTCATTATGTCATAACTGTTTTGAAAATTTTTAAAATTTGGTTCACCACTGGGGGGCGATCTCTGTGAACCCATTACTCATTAAGCAGATTCACTGAGTGGCGAACCATTGAACAAGTATCAGGTTTTACCTAATCACTGATCAGTTTTATACATTTGTAGACGTTTTAATTAGACATTAGTATAATTAAAAGGAATAATAGTAGTTAATAGTCTCATATTGGCCTCTTTAGCTGAACCATCCATGGAATAAACAAAACAAGTCCTGAAAATTGACACATATTATACAGACTCTTGATATTTAATCTTATTAGATTATTAGTTAATTGCAATTGATAGATTTTACCCAGTTGTAAAAATGTGCAGTAGATTTGGTGTTTTTATGCTTGTTTGGCCTGAGTTTTTGTTGCATTTACACTGTTCTGACCAGCTGGTGTCACCAGCGAGTATCATTTTGAATGCTTCGAATCATTTTGCGACGCAATCGGTTCAATTGATTCGAAGCTTTGAAAAGATTTGTTTCTCCCATGACTAGTACCTTATTGCTTTTATAAAACGGTTACCACACAATACAAATATCAAAGCCAAAAATATGTATCAATGCAACTTCCATAAAGTAAACTTTCACTAAAGCATTCCTTCCACCGGAAACAATAGTCCCTGACCGTGAATAGCAACAGAAGTTACAATATCACACCATTAGATGGCGGCAAAGACTGTCTTTATGAGTGTGTCAGTCAGTAGCAAAGACTTTTACATTGAAAAGACTGAATTGTTGTGAACACTGAACAAGGCGCAACTGACAAATGCTTTGACTAGCGCTGTCAGTCACGGGAAAAACCCTTAACTGTTAAAAGGACAGGATAATACATCAGACAGATTGTTTATTATGAACATAGGACTGACCTGAAGGAAAATGCTAAATCTGTAATAAACTCGCTCAATCAATCTCTTTCTCACAATACTCTTCTATATAATACAGTAAGCTTCAATGAACAAAATCATTTGAGAACATACAGATTACGTTGCTAAGAGTGGTTGCTAAGGGTGTTGTGTAGTGATACACAGAACCGTTGGGTGAAGCGGTCATAGCCGTGTTTTATCGTGAATAAAACAATCAGAATCAAGGACAGGAACTAACCATTTTATAAAACCCAAAACAACATTACAGAAATAAAATGTGTTGTTTTTTACAGGAGTTTTTCTAAAAGTCTACAAGGTCAAAATGGCCATAGTTGAAGAAACACCCAATCACAATCTTGTTATAAGATAAACGGAAAACAGCGAAGGTGTGCAAGGTTGTTATTCCATCGGCTGTAATGAAACAAAACAAGAAGACTGTGTCCTAGAACAAAGCCACACTAATGAACCAGCTCTTGATGCAGTGTCATTAAAGTGCTGTCTATGTTGGCTATTTTTTTATAGCACTGACCAAAGGAATATAGGTATGAGTGTCCTTTCCTATTTGCTATGAAATCCTGTTGACAAATGCCAAATTAAGGAGTCCCTTAAAGAACAGGCGCATTAACCCTAAGAAGATTTATGCAGCCTGACATCGGCAGTGCATTTTCAAAGGCTAATGCGTCGGCAGACACATTTGTCTTGATATGGGGCCAAGAATCATAGAGCACATTTCCACACCGGTCAGTGAACATCTGAGATATTATAAAGCACCTAACTGTGAGGACTACTAATGGTGAGGTTTTCTCCTTTTTACTTTGACTTTCTCTCAGCCTCCCTCTGACTTTAGAAAGAAAACTGTCATTTCACGGCATCTGTTGGTGAAGTGTATATTGGCATTTTTAGTCTAAGGCTAACTGAGATGCAGTTCAAGTTCAAGTTCAAGTAAAAGGGCTATTGACTAATACAAACAAACAAACAAATAAAGAAATGAAAACTAAATGGTAATTAGCTGAAATAAAAATAAAAACCAGTATAATAAAATCCAATATAATTAGTAATAATAATAATAATAATAATAATAATAGCTGCGCGCAGTAATTATCTAGGTTCAAGCACTTTAAGGCATTTAAGCACATGCGTAAAAAAGGTAGTATGTTTTATTTAGCAAGCCTGTAACCATCTCAATCATAGATGGAAAAGACCATTTACAGCAAATACAGGCAATTTACTAGTCTGGGTAAACCCAGCCTGATCTGCTGGCGATTTGATTTCGCTCGGCAACTCAGTCTGGAAACCCGTGCATTCATTTCTGCTGCGCTGTTACACTTTTGCGGGAACCAATCACAGACTGGCTTATCCACCTTGCTCGCTATTGGCGGGTATAACACGATGACGATAGAGAAGCGACGGCAAGCAGCTTTCAAACTCTATCTGATCTACCCGTCTCTCGCACGACCGTCACTCCAAAATGACAATGCATAATCACAGTGACGCCGATTGTGTTAAGCATTCACCTTATCTGAGAGAAATGTAGCAGAGCGTTGATCCGACAGTCTCTTCATGGGAAGATTACAAACGGCGATTAATGACACACGATGATTCTCTGCTGTTATTTTGGTGGTTTGCTTCACAATGTGAGTACAGGACTCTTTTACTTCAATGGCCCTTGATGGTAGACAATATTTTTATTATTTGCTCTATATGTTTCTGTGACGAGCAGGGCGGGCGAGAGCCGTGAGGGAACGGCGCGAGGCCGGTGACGCGAGTGATAATGAGCATCACCTGCGAGGCGTGCCGGCCTCGAGTCCCTCACGGAGGAGCTCCGGAGGCATAAAAGGAGGAGCGACTACAGTGAAGGACGAGAGAGGACCAGGCCTGGACTTTATGTTATGGTTTATTATGTTTGTGTGGCCGGCAGACGTCCGCGAGGGTCTGCCGGCATTACTTTCGTTTTGTTTGTTTATTTTGAGATTAAACTTTTGTTGAATGTTCGCCGGTTCCCGCCTCCTTCTTCCCACATCTACTAACCTCGTTACATTGGTGCCGAAACCCGGGAGGAAGGAGGGACATGCTGTCGGAGAGCCCTCGCTGCTGAGGGGGATCGCGGTGCTGCGGAGTTCGGGCAGCGCGGAAGTGAAGACCGCGAGAGGCTGCCCGAGGCGGTGGTACTGGAGCCTAGTGAAAGGTGGGACGGAGACCCGGATGCCGTGCTCCTGGGACGAGGTGGGGTGGCTGCCGTCCAGGAGGGAGCGGAGGAGTCGCCGCCGTCCGCCGTGGGCCGGAGCCTGCTGCCGTCCGCCATGAAGGGGAGGAGCAGGGGACGGGGGACTCGCTGCCGGCTGCCCTCAGCCGGAGGAGCCATCGCCGGCCGCCAGGAGGCGGTCGAGGTTCGGGCCGTCCACCACGCGTCCAGTGCCATCGCATGTGGCACCGCGAGGAAGAGCCTCTTGGCAGGCTGAGGACCGAGCGGCAGTGTGTCGGGGAACCGGACCAAGAATTTTTTTTTTTCTTTCTCTTTCTTTTTCCTCTCTCCCCTCTCTCGTCCTGTCGCTCCCCTTGCTTCCGTCTCCTTTCTCTCGTCTCGTCTGTCCTTACCCCCAGGTGCTGCGGCCGCCGAGACAGGCCCCGGGGGGGAGTAAGCGCAGTCGCGGGAGTACCCCCCGGCCTGCGAGGGGCGTTGGGGGTATGTGACGAGCAGGGCGGGCGAGAGCCGTGAGGGAACGGCGCGAGGCCGGTGACGCGAGTGATAATGAGCATCACCTGCGAGGCGTGCCGGCCTCGAGTCCCTCACGGAGGAGCTCCGGAGGCATAAAAGGAGGAGCGACTACAGTGAAGGACGAGAGAGGACCAGGCCTGGACTTTATGTTATGGTTTATTATGTTTGTGTGGCCGGCAGACGTCCGCGAGGGTCTGCCGGCATTACTTTCGTTTTGTTTGTTTATTTTGAGATTAAACTTTTGTTGAATGTTCGCCGGTTCCCGCCTCCTTCTTCCCACATCTACTAACCTCGTTACAGTTTCGTCTCCCTGCTTCTTGAATCTCGCGCCACTTGAGCTGACTGGAATTCTTTTTGGTTGTCATGACAATGACGTAGTTTAGGGCGGCTATATTCCGCGTTCATTTACACTGAACCAGAACAGTATCAGAGTCGCCTTTTAACCTCTTGACGATGCTGAATGACTTCTTTAGTTTAGCAAACAAATTGCTTGAGTGGGTGTAAATACCGATCACTTTCATGTTTTTTTTGCACAACCTGCAAAAATCACTCGATGCCATTGCTGCTTCTGCAAACCGCGGATCAATGCTACAAACCAATACAAACTAAATCTGCATCTCAATCAGCTCCCTAGTTCCCTAGGTCGTGAATCAGTATATCATGCAAGTGAATGTGGCTGATTCCCTGATCAGTGCCCTGACTACTGAACTAGGGAGCTGATTGAGACACGGTAAACCTGTCTGGAGTTTTCGCATCGCTCTGCAAAGTACGTCACCCGGATCGTTGATCTGATTGGTTGAAGGACTATCCAATTGCGTGACTAATGCTCGTTGATCACGCCTCTTGTGCAGTAGGAAATACATAGCAAACTCCCCAGACCAATGTTCAATTTTAAATTGAGCTTGGTCTGGTGATAGCCAGACTAGCAATTTACCATAGGAAATATATAGTTTTTAAAGCTTTTTAACAGTTATCAAGGATGAGCCAAAAACCTAGGACTAGTTCGCCAAAGTTGGTTTTCGAAATAATCTCCAATATTTAACGAACGATTCGATGGACAGAGGTGGTCCTAGAGGCAAAGTTGCTCAGAATGAAGATTTCTACTATATGGTATGAATGTCGTGTAGTGTGCGAAAAATCGTGCGATACACAATCCTTTATGCACATGAAAAATGTGAAGGCGTCATTGTCCTCAAAGACAATCGTGGCACCTAGGACAAAGACACTGCATGCCAGTTTTCAAGTCAATCAGACTAACACTTCACCGTTATTTATAGCCATTTTCGTGTTTTTTTTTTTTTGCTGTTATAGCACCACTAGGTGGCCAGCCACCACGTTCTTTTGCAGGCGACCACAGTCTTTATGTACGGAGCCCCGGACATGACATGCAGGAAAAAAATAGTAGGCTAAATCATGCGCACAATTTAATTTTTTTTTCTTGCATGTCATGTGTGGGGCTCCGTACTTATGGACTGTGAATGGAAATTTCAACTTTTTTTTTTTTTTTGATAATTATTGACAATCAGACTCCAGAGAATCTCGCTGCACTGGTTTGGTTCCGATCGAGTCAAAAACCTAGGACTAGTTTGCAAAAGTAGGTTTTTAAAAAAAATACCAGAAAATTTTCCAGAACAACTAGTGAATCAGAGGCATGCATTTTGTCCATCTTGAGCCAAGTTTTTAACTATATAAGACACTCGAGCCTATGCCTAACGGTTCAGGAGTTATGAGCAATCTTGTACTTTTCTCCGCTGTAGCGCCCCCATCAGGCCAACTGGGTCGAGCCTTGGTGACGCTGTTGACAGTGTGAGTACCACCAGCCCTCAAAGTTTCAAGTCTCTATGACTTAAGTTTTGGTCTGCCTGATCACTTTTAGGAGAAAATGCTGAACCTTGGAACTTTTCATAATTACAATAGGGTTTCAGTGCTACACGCTTGAACCCCTAATAATAATAATATTAATAACAAATGTTGAAATAAAAATAAAATCCAATATAATAAAATCCAATATAATCAATTATAATAAGAAGTAAAATAAGAAGTAAATAATAAAAACTAAAACAAAACTAAAGCATAGACATAACGAACAAAAGCTAAACTCAAATGAAAATGAAATAGAAGTAAATAAAAACAAATTAAAATAACTCGGTGGTAAAAATTTCAAAACGTGCAACAAAAGGACATGCCATTATTATTGTTATTATTAACTTTTTTTTTTTTTTTTTTTTTTTGAGCTATAAGTAGTGCAGAAATTGCATGCTTCAATGACCAGATCGGACAAAAATAATAATTAAATAATTTTTAAATTAGCCATAAAATATTTAAAGGGATAGTTCACCCAAAAATGAAAATTCTGTCATCATTTACTCACCTTCAAGTTGTTCCAAACTCATATGAATTTGCTGAACACAAAAGATATTTTGAAGAATGTCGGTAACCAAACAGTTATGGATCCATTGACTTGACAGAAGAAAGAAATTCAGGTTTGGAACGACTTGAGGGTGAGTAAATGACAACATGGTTTTCATTTTTGGGTGAACTATGCCTTTAACACCAGCCTCATATTCTTACACAATGTACTGGAATACTTCATTCATAAATCATTTTTGAATAATGTCAAACGACCAACAGTCGTACATAGCAGTGCTAGTTTCATGTCTCTCATACCACTCTCTTTCTTGTTACATAATAAAATAATTTAATTTCAGTTCAAATCAATATTTCATGTCCATATATTTATTTGGTAAGGAGCCATGCAATCAGCAGGATAATATACCCACATACTTTATCCCATACATAATTAATAGCAATACTGCAATTGCTATAAAATGTCCTTCAGTAGAGTTGACACTTGAAAAAAAGGGTATATTTTTCATTAAATCTCAAAACGAATCTATGAAGGTAAGCTAAATACTGCTCGGCAGTATGCATATTTAAATATTATTATAAATGAAGACAGAAAGTGCTCCAACAAACCCTCAACAGCACACTGGAAGCTATTGGTGTCTTTCTACTTCAAAATTTCACTTTTATTTCAATGTGTTACTTGCTGTTTGTGAAATTTACTAGAATTTCTGAGTGAAACAACAAAGTCCTTTCAGTGAGTTATGGGTCACTATGAATTCTTGGGCTGAAACCCAGAATGACCATTTGTTTCCATTCTAAGACAGCTTCTCATCTCTCAGCCTTTGTATACTCACTGATTTATTATCGCTCTTTTCGAGCAGAACCTTTTTTTTTTCTCCTGGAATGGCATTTTGCCCCTTCTTTCAAAGAAACGCCAGCGTTTGATGCCAACTGTGAAGTATATGTTAGCAATAAATCACGTAGTACAATTTCAGGGAAATGGTTTCGGATGACTTCGGACTCTCTCTGCAGCCTGGAAGAGGGTCGTAACACAGATGTCGAACAGAAGAACGACATCATCGTAAAAGATGTAAGTGTATCTGTGTCGTCCCTTTAGTGCCGGAGCGCATCTGCGAGAGGCGCGGGATGGTGGGGGCCAACTGGAGCACGCCATTACACCCACTGATGTCTTCTGACTCGCATTACTACAGGAGAATGATCGAGGAGCGCGGCCGCCCTGAAAATAGCCACCGTGTGATGGATGTGCGGACCCAGGCGCCCTCCGCCGAGAAAAATATATCAGCGCCTGGCCTGGAAATATGGCTACGGGCTAAGAGTGTGTGGGGGATAGGAGTATTCTTATTGACGTAACAAATGATAACACGGGCGTGGAAGAGGAGCGTACTGGAAGCCCTAAATGGGTCGTATTCTCAATGCAGCTCCTTTCGGTGAGGGATTGAGGCTTTTAGTGCATCTCTAAGTGTGGGTGTTGTTAAATGATGCATGATGTTGGGACCGCCACCCACGCGGCTTAAAGGTGCAACCAGTTAGTCCCAGTGACAACACTGGGTCACGGCACACCAGACGTGGGAAGCTTACAAAGACAGAGATGTGAAGAGACTTTGGTTTTTTTGAGAAGTTCTGCCTACAGAAGCGCAGCATGAAAACACTAGTCAAAAGGAATTCACCCAAACATTTGATCATTATTTACTCATTCTCATGTTGCTCCAAACTTGTACGACTCTCTTTGTTTTGTAGAACACGAATTCAGAAACTTTTAATAATGTTCTTGCTGCTCTTTTCATGTAACAAGATGCTTATATACAGTGGCATGAAAAAGTATGTGAACCCCTTGCAGAATCTGTGAAAATGAGAATTACTTTAATAAAATAAGAGGGATAATAAAAACTGCATGTTATTTTTTGTTTAGTACTGTCCTGAGTAAGATATTTTACATAAAAGATGTTTGCATTTAGTTCACAAGACAAAACAATAGCTGAATTGATTAAAATAACCCCATTCATAAGTATGTGAACCATTGATTCTCAATACTGTGTGTGGTTACCTGATGATCCATGACTGTTTTTATGTTTTGTGATGGTTGTTCATGAGTCTCTTGTTTGTCCTGAGCAGTTAAACTGAGCTCTGTTCTTCAGAAAAATTCTCCAGCTCCTGCAGATTCATCAGTTTTCAAGCATTTTTGCATATTTGAACCCTTTCCAGCAGTGACTGAATGATTTTGAGATCCGTCTCTTCACACTGAGGACAACTGAGGGACTCAAACTCAACTATTAAAAAAGGGTCAAACATTCACTGATGCTCCAGAAGGAAACACAATGCATTAAGAGTCGGGGTGTGAAAACTTTTGAACAGGATGAAGATGTCACAATTTTTCTTATCTTGTTTAAATATCATCGTTTTTCATTTAGTACTGCCCTTTGGAACCAACAGAAGATACTTGCATGTTTCCCGGCAGAAAAATTAAGTACAATTTACCTTGATATTTGAATTCAAAAGTTTTCACCCACGGCTCTTAATGCATTGTGTTTCCTTCTGGAGCATCAGTGAATGTTTGACCCTTTTTTAATAGTTGAGTTTGAGTCCCTCAGTTGTCCTCAGTGTGAAAAGATGAATCTCAAAATCCTACAGCCACTGCTGGAAAGGGTTCAAATATGCAAAAATGCTTGAAAACTGATGAATCTGCAGGAGCTGGAGGATTTTTCTGAAGAACAGAGCTCAGTTTAACTGCTCAGGACAAACAAGAGACTCTTGAACAACCATCACAAAACAAAAAAAACAGTCGTAGATCATCAGGTAACCACACACAGTATTGAGAATCAATGTTTACATACTTATGAATGGGGTTATTTTAATAAATTCAGCTATTGTTTTGTCTTGTGAACTAAATGCAAACATCTTTTATGTAAAATATCTTACTCAGGACAGTACTAAACAAAAAATAACTTTAGGATCCAAAAATAGCCTTTAAGATCCAAAAATGACAAACAAAGCATCATAAAAGTATCAAAAAAGCATCATTAAAGTATCATAATAGTTCATAGCCTATGATTTAAATGTAGGGTAGGCAATTTTTTAAAAACACTTTTTGTTGTACTGGTTGAAACTGTCAATAATAGAAGTGGTCTAAATATTAAAACAAGTACATATATCCAATCATTGCTTTCGGTCCATTTGTGCATTTCTATGTCAACACTATGTTACGTTCCCAATTAGATTTCTAGGGGCAAAAGGGAAGTAACATTTTAAAGAAAGTTAATAGTGGCAAAGAGAATATTTGAACAGTTCTCAGTCCCAGCACTCGGTACACAAAATAAGATTTAAATACATTTATTTACAATAAATCAGAAATTACATATAATGATGACATATACAGTGCAAAAAGTGTCTCCGAAGCCACGCCTCCTTCAAAATACATCAACTCACAGAGCAGAGCAGAGTCTGCAAAGCGTCACAAGAAGAGAGACGGCATTAAATTACCTCATGTCTCACAGTGCATAACATTACAATAATAATGAACATAAACAACTTACAGAGCTCTTACTCGTACCACCTGACTGCTGCAGATTCATTTTGGCGTTGATAGTTGTTACGTCCCGTTTTATAATCATGATGCATGTAATTTATTAATGTACTGTGTGTGCTGCCAATGGACCCATTTTCTGTGCTCCTCCCTGTCCTAATCTAGATAATTGGACCTACCAGCTGCACCTCCTCAATATCAACAGGAGCTAGTATTTAAGCGGAGCAAGAGAGAAGACCCAGAGAGATTCCTTCTCCCAAGAGCACGAGTATGTTGAGTTGTTGCCAGTCCCAGAGTGTTGCTCTTGTTGTGTGTTTTAAGCTTAAATGTGGTGTTATGGCTGTTTAGTGTTCAGCTTTATGAGTTAAGCTTAAACTTAAAATCCAATCTAACTGTGTTGTGGCTGTAGTGTGCAGCTTTGAGCCAATTGCCCGTTATTGAGTGTTGGAGTAGGGAGACGGATGCCTTTTTTTTTTGTTATCATTTTCTCCTGTTTTTGCACGTTAGGAAGTAAGGTAAGAGTTCTGTTGTTTATTTGTTTTTAATTTTGCAGGTTAATTAGATTTCCTTCTTCTAGGTAGTGATCTCTGGTTTGTTGTTTTGGCCTTACCCGCTCCTGAAGAACATGCCTTCTTTTTTATGTTTGAGAGTTGTTTGTTTTTTAGTTCTTTTTGCACTGTATGTCAACATTACGTCATTTCTGATTTATGGGGGGATCTTATGCTTTTAAAGCTGATTTACTATTGCTAGCATCGTTGAAATTGCCTAGCCTACCTTTTAATGTCCCATGTACTTCTCAGATGTTTTTTTGTTTTTTTTAAATCTATTCTATGATTCATATAGATCACATTCATGAACAGTGTTTGAATGTCCTTTTTCCTAATCACTGCACATTTTGACAATGTAAATAAACGCATTCAAAATTTGAGTCATTAAATAAAGTTTGAATGTAGCATATTAATTAAATTTTACCTCAAAACGGTGATGAATTTGACTTTTTCTCTGGCAACTCAATACAGGGGAAAATATATGTATAAAGAATCATAAATTAACAAAGATATTTTTACACTTATGCGATGACAAGGATCCATAAAAATACATTTTGTAAATGCCTCTCAAAATTTCATTAGAAAATTATTTTCAAATAACTAATAAGCATTGAATAAGGAATGACATAGGACAAGGAATAGTTTTAGTTTGATGTTTATGTTTTCAGTAATTTAAATGAAGCTGAAAAAAATAAAACAAAAAAAAAAGATGAAAAACTTAAATGAAAATTAAAATTTAGGTTGAACTAATACTAAAACTAAATAAATAAATAATAAAGCTATATAAAAATGACAAACATAAAATTAGTAAAACTACTACTTTTGAGTAAACTACTTATAAAAATATAAACTAATTCAAAATATTAATGAATATTCTAATAGATACATAATACAAAAATAAAACTTGATATGTCTGTTTTGGAACTTGCCAGCTCATGTTCAGATGTGCAGCTTGGAGATTCTTCAAAAAAGTGTGTGTTCAACAGAAAACATAACGGCATACAAGTTTGGAACAACATGAGGGTGAATAAATGATGACTAATTTTCATTACTTTTGGGGGGGTGGACTATTCCTTTAAATAGCAAGTTTCAGTGAAGTACATTTTGCGGAGGCACAACCAGAACATTTCAAACTAGTAGAAGAGAAGAAACTCCTTGAGAAGAGTGAATAGGTGGCGATGGGCCAAAGCAGATGCTATCATACCTCTTTTGGCAGTCTCCACCATGATACATCCTTTGCATGTGTGGGAAGAGAGTTTCCCCAATTAGGATCCGATTTTTCCAGACAAGGATATCCCCATATGTGGGTTTTCTCACGCATTTATGACTGTGGAATACACTCTCTTGAGGATTCTGTGTGGTT
Source organism: Ancherythroculter nigrocauda (assembly GCA_036281575.1). Classification (NCBI taxonomy): domain Eukaryota; kingdom Metazoa; phylum Chordata; class Actinopteri; order Cypriniformes; family Xenocyprididae; genus Ancherythroculter; species Ancherythroculter nigrocauda. The sequence continues at coordinate 55,923,630 of VTFQ01000003.1, forward strand.
TCTCACTTGCAGCAACATCCATTTGGATGAGTGGGCTTTTGGGATCTCCATCCAAATAGCTGCAGACGTATTTGAGAGGAGGATGGTGTTCAGGGAAGCCATCTGTTCCGATGCAAAAGATCATGCTGTACATGTGACCCATAAAAAACCAAACTTTTTGGGCGTGAAGATGCAACTGCCAAGACATCTGCTCTTCTAAAACACACACACACTAATACACAAATCATTTATAAGAAAAAAAACTAAAATATTAAATGCATATATCTGCCATTTAAATATTACCAAGACATATGCACAATATAGTATCAAATCAAAATAAGCTATATTTAATTCTTTCAGATACTGTAAGTTGTTTCAGATGTTATATTCAGATAAACAGTACGATTGTGGGGATGATATTACTTTTATATGACAGTTCAATAAAGTTAATATTGTGTTACTAACATTTTAGACACAATATTGCCATTTCTTTTTGCTCTGCTAATAAAAATACAAACCCGATTCCAAAAAAGTTGGGACACTGTACAAATTGTGAATAAAAAAAGGAATGCAATAATTTACAAATCTCATAAACTTATATTTTATTCACAATATAATATAGATAACATATCAAATGTTGAAAGTAAGACATTTTGAAATGTCATACCAAATATTGGCTCATTTTGGATTTCATGAGAGCTACACATTCCAAAAAAGTTGGGACAGGTAGCAATAAGAGGCCACAAAAGTTAAATGTACATATAAGGAACAGCTGGAGGACCAATTTGCAACTTATTAGGTCAATTGGCAACATGTTTGGGTATAAAAAGAGCCTCTCAGAGTGGCAGTGTCTCTCAGAAGTCAAGATGGGCAGAGGATCACCAATTCCCCCAATGCTGCGGCGAAAAATAGTGGAGCAATATCAGAAAGGAGTTTATCAGAGAAAAATTGCAAAGAGTTTGCAAAGTATCCAAAGATTCAGAGAATCTGGAACAATCTCTGTGCGTAAGGGTCAAGGCTGGAAAACCATACTGGATGCCTGTGATCTTCAGGCCCTTAGACGGCACTGCATCACAACTGGGTTCACACTGGGTTCCAAACAAACCCAACACAACAACAGTAGTGGTGCTTCGTTCCTGGATGAATTACTCTTTATTGAATGAATCGGTAGAGTGAGAGATTCATTGGACTGGGTCCTGAATGAATCTGTGTTTTTGAATCAGATAAGTCAATGATTCAATGGCTCACTCATTGGCTGCATCCACAATCTCATGCTTCCCTACTATAGTAGGCGAAAAACAGTATATGACAAAAGAAGTATGTCGGAATTCACAGTACTCACTTCTGAGATTCTGAAGTGTACATAGGCCACAGGAGAGGATTTGTGAATGAAAACTGTGAAGTGACGCAACTGACGCTGGTAGGTCACATGATAATGACAACATGGCGAATGTAGTGTGTCCGGAATACATTCATACTACACGCATTCATACTACATAGAATATACTTTTTTTAGCGGTAACATAGCAATTTCTTATTCAAAAGAAGTATCTACTCAAGAGTATGCGATTTCGGATGCAGCCATTGCTTGTTCTTGAATGAATCAGCATTTTTTATCGAATCAGTTTGAATGATTTAATGATTCACTCACAGTCACTTATCAACAACTTCTGGCTTATCAATGTCATCTGCAGAAAAGTAAAAATAAATAGGTCTGCCTTGATATGCAATACGGTATTTATACATGGTAAATAAAATAAATATTTGCACAAATTCACAGAATATGCTTTGTACACCAACTAAGATGTGCTAAGAAACTAAGAAATATTGGCATTCCTGTGTTTTACACCTGAGTGTGTATATCACACAGTACACACAAATGACTGTAATACATACTGAGTTATTTATGCTCAGACATGAATGCAAATGCACATTAAGTGCATTAAAATATGCAGAGCTCCCCTCATAATCTAACACATCCTCTTAAGGCTAAAAGATACTGAACTAATTTAATCTCACATCCAGTTAAACACATTCACACTTGGGCAATAAAAACATTTGTTTCGGTCAAATAGGATAATATCTTGTGATTCTTGTTAGTTGGCTCTATTATTTACGTCTATACTTTTTTGCTTAAATGGGTCATATTTCCCCCTGAAGTCCATTTATAAAGTTAGCCAATGTTTCTTTTACCAAAAACAGTCGTTTTAAATGAACATTTCCCAGCCTCTCTCTTATCCTTACACTTCAGTCAAAATTATGAAACGATATAATCTATAATTTAATCAGAGATGTATTTTTGCACGTTCAAAAACATGCAGGACTGACAGTAGAGTGACAGTATTGAACTTGACCTGACACATTTTACTAAATACAACTAAATACACCTTAATTTAGACTAGGATTGTGAGATAAAATGTCCCATTTATAATTTTTTTATGTTTTAATTTTTATGTTTTTGTGTTGCAAGCCTCCATAGAATCATGAAACAATGATTACAATAATGTAGTTTAGGAGGGTGTTCAGCTTTTAAGGTGATAAGGACTGATTGGTAATCATAAAATCTGGTCTTGTGACAACCCTGCTCCCCGCTTAGGTGTTCACACCTCTTCAGCCACAGATCAAGAGGTGTTTGACACTGAGGTCCAATCTTCTCACCAGGGAGGTGAAACATCAGCTGGAAGCGAGAGAGAAAAAGAGAGTTTTAAATCAAGTCCCGATAAAGTGCTACAAGCCTCCAGAACCTTCCCGTCTCCTCCAGCCACTTCACTCTCTTCAGACATGGGAAGGATGGCAAGATGGTGCAGAAATTCTGCCTCTCACGAATAACTTTTACGGATTCTGTCAGGTTAGAAACCAATAACAGTGCACCTTCCCTCAACAAAACGCATGATTTGATGTGTTTTTTTTTTTTTTTCTCAGATCGATTGGATTGTAAAAAGTGTTTTTACATACTAAAATGAAGTCTCATGGATGGAGGGATAGGGTGGACGAATATCCAGGACATCATTCCTTAAAAAATAAACGGTTTAATAGATTTTTGCATTTTAACAAGGTCAAACATTTATGCACAATAAAACCAGAAGCATGCATTTAGAATGTGAATGAGGTTTCATGCTGAAGTTGTTTCCACCAAATTCTTAACAAGTACAAGCAAGGTAACATAAAATAAAGCATTTTAAAAGGTTAGTTCACCCCAAAATGAAAAAAAAGAGAAATATATATTAATTACTCATTCCAAACCCGTAAGACTTTCATTCACCTTCGAAACACAAATGAAGATATTTTTAATGAAATCTGAGATATTTCTGTCCCTCCATAGACAGCTACACAACTACCACTTTGAAACTTCAAAATGTTAATAAAAGAATCATAAAACTAACCTATATGAATCGAGCTGTTTAGTCCAAAATGCTTTATATGATGAACAGATTGAATGTAGACTTTTATTTACATTAAGACATTGATAAGCGAACATAAACAGAAGCTCAAATGTGCTGCGTAACACCAGAATGAACCTCATTGGTTCTTGTGGAATCTCAAACGTGTTGCGTAACACGAGAATGAACCTCATTGGATCTTGCTGAAGCTCAAATATGCTGCGTAACACGATAATGAACCTCATTGGTTCTTGCGGAAGCTCAAACGTGATGTATAACACGAGAATGAACCTCATTGGTTCTTGTGGAATCTCAAACGTGCTGCGTAACACGAGAATGAACCTCATTGGATCTTGTGGAATCAAATGTGTTGCGTAACACGAGAATGAACCTCATTGGATCTTGCTGAAGCTCAAACATGCTGCGTAACACGAGAATGAACCTCATTGGCTCTTGTGGAATCAAATGTGTTGCGTAACACGATAATGAACCTCATTGGTTCTTGCGGAAGCTCAAACGTGATGTATAACACGAGGATGAACCTCACTGGCTCTTGCTGAAGCTCAAATGTATTGCGTAACATGAGAATGAACCTCATTGGATCTTGCTGAAGCTCAAATATGCTGCGTAACATGAGGATGAACCTCATTGGTTCTTGTGGAATCTCAAACGTGTTGCGTAACACGAGAATGAACCTCATTGGCTCTTGCTGAAGCTCAAATGTGCTGCGTAACACCAGAATGAACCTCATTGGTTCTTGTGGAATCAAACGTGTTGCGTAACACGAGAATGAACCTCATTGGCTCTTGCTGAAGCTCAAATGTGTTGCGTAACACGAGAATGAACCTCATTGGATCTTGCTTAAGCTCAAATATGCTGAGTAACACGATAATGAACCTCATTGGTTCTTGCGGAAGCTCAAACGTGATGTGTAACACGAGGATGAACCTCATTGGTTCTTGTGGAATCTCAAACGTGCTGCGTAACACGAGAATGAACCTCATTGGCTCTTGCTGAAGCTCAAATGTGCTGCGTAACATGAGAATGAACCTCATTGGATCTTGCTGAAGCTCAAATATGCTGCGTAACATGAGAATGAACCTCATTGGTTCTTGTGGAATCTCAAACGTGCTGCGTAACACGAGAATGAACCTCATTGGCTCTTGCTGAAGCTCAAATGTGCTGCGTAACACCAGAATGAACCTCATTGGTTCTTGTGGAATCAAACGTGTTGCGTAACACGAGAATTAACCTCATTGGCTCTTGCTGAAGCTCAAATATGCTGCGTAACACGATAATGAACCTCATTGGTTCTTGTGGAAGCTCAAACGTGCTGCATAACATGAGAATGAATCTAACTGGTTCTTGCGGAAGCTCAAACGTGATGTGTAACACGAGAATGAACCTCATTGGTTCTTGCTGAAGCTCAAAGTGCTGCGTAACACCAGAATGAACCTCATTGGTTCTTGTGGAATCAAACGTGTTGCGTAACACGATAATGAACCTCATTGGTTCTTGTGGAAGCTCAAACGTGCTGCGTAACATGAGAATGAATCTAACTGGTTCTTGCGGAAGCTCAAACGTGATGTGTAACACGAGAATGAACCTCATTGGTTCTTGCTGAAGCTCAAAGTGCTGCGTAACACCAGAATGAACCTCATTGGTTCTTGTGGAATTAAATGTGTTGCATAACACGAGAATGAACCTCATTGGATCTTGCTGAAGCTCAAATATGCTGCGTAACACGATAATGAACCTCATTGGTTCTTGCGGAAGCTCAAACGTGATGTATAACATGAGGATGAACCTCATTGGTTCTTGTGGAATCTCAAACGTGCTGCGTAACACAAGAATGAACCTCATTGGTTCTTGCTGAATCTCAAATGTGCTGCGTAACACCAGAATGAACCTCATTGGTTCTTGTGGAATCAAACGTGTTGCGTAACACGAGAATGAACCTCATTGGTTCTTGCTGAATCTCAAATGTGCTGCGTAACACGAGAATGAACCTCACTGGTTCTGGCGGAAGTATCTGAGAAATTAGTGTTCAGAATTAGAGTGTAGAATACTGTGCATGCACTGACATTTAGATTATAATTGTGTATTTAGCCAACTCTTTTACCCCTATTTTTTATATATTACAAATAAAATAATATAGTATTCATATAATATAGTAAATGATACTGTAAATATATAGTACAATATAGTATTATTATTAATTCTTTTAATTAAAATTTTATATACATATTCTATTTTTTTATACTTTATTATTCTTTTTAATTTACACACACACACACACACACACACACACACACACACACACACACACACACACACACACACACACACACACACATGCAAGGCAGGCATTTTGCATAAATAAAACTCAGAGTAAAGAATAATATAGATAGAAATAAGAAATAAGATATAATGTATAGTTTAATATACAGTACAGTATATCTATGATTTTGCTATAGAATGTAAGCTTTTTAAATTGAGGTTTTCATCATTGCAGAGTCATGACGGATCCCTCATTATAAGTGTCATGCATGAGATGGAACAGCTATATGAAGCGCACCATTATGACCTAGATTTCATTAATGGCACAACTTGACTGACAAGTCATCAGAGCCTGAAACATGGTTCAATCTTCAGCTCATGTTATTGAGACCTCTAGGTCACAAATCAGGCCAGCCACAAGAAAGCCATGCTCTGGATGAACACACAGGGATAGGGAGATGATTTGATTAAAGACAGACCCCCGGGGTCCCACATCCTGACAAATGGTGGATGTGTAAGACAGTCTCTGTGCCTTGAGAGTCTGACACACAGCAATATGAAGAAACACAGAGGTGTTGAAAACAAATTGGGAAATCTGGCATCATCCGCCTGCATCCGTTGAATGAGGGATTTGATTAGAGGTTCCCCTGAATGAACAGATTTCGCTTGATTTGTTGTTGTGGGCGGCTTCCTGTCTTGAGCATAGGCTGACGTCCCGCTGCTTCATGGAATATTTGACAGGAAATGCTAATATGGCATGCACAGATTTCACATCATTTTGACTTTTTTGACTGCATGTCTTTGTAGGCCACCCCTCCAAATATCTGCTGCAAGTGCTGAAAAATCAGCGGGTGCTTTAGTGGTCAGCTTTCACTCAGGGCTTTTGTTTTCTACTTTCTTTGGCAGTTTTGGGCCATCTGAGGCTTTAGAAGCCCCTGGTAGTCTGAGTCTTGACTACTGTGAGCTTTAATCCAGCCCTGAGATAATAGAAACTCTTAGATAAACAACATTAAAAATGTATTGAGTTACACTACATCCTCATTAATGATGTTAATAAATGTTGTATGTTAAATCAAATTATAGTTCTGTTCTAAATTCTGCTTGGATGAGTGGCAAAAAAAAATAAATAAATAAATAAAAATAAAAAATAAATAAAATAATTGTAATAAGTTACTACACTGACAAACATACATAGAAAAATAAACATAAAATAAACCACAATTGTTGGATTAACTTAAAAAAAAAAAAAAAACCTTGTTGCCTTCAATGAATTTTGAGTTCAATGAAATTAAAATTTTGAGTTAATACAATGAAGGCAATTGGTTTAGGCAAGGCCATTTTATTTGTATAGCACATTTCATACACAATGGTAATTCAAAGTGCTTTACATAAAGAAGAGTCAAAAATGGAACGCATAAGAAATAGAAATAACAGTAAAAACAGAGAATTGCGCTATCTGGATGGAAGAGCTAGGAAGTATCAGGGAGTTTTTTGTTGTCCATCAGAGCGGATCTAAACGGATCTATCCATCAGAGCGGATCTAAATGGATCTTCCTCACACGTCAGGACAGCTGTCTAGCTCTACCTGTTAAGGCACTTCGAACTGATACACAAAGTTTCGATTTCCCCTTTTGCCAAGACACCTCAAACTGCGCCACACAACCCCAATCCCCCTTCCGGAGATATCTTAACTATGCAACACAGTACAAATTTCAAAGTTTAATCAACAAACTCAAAATATTGTTATCCGAACCACACAGATTAGTGAAGTTGATTTGACAAAATAATAATAATAATAATAAAAAATTTTGTGATAACAAATCTTGAAAATATATATTTTTTTACAGTGTATAAATAGTGAAATAACCATCAAATAAAGAACCATAAAAGCTGTTATTTTGCTTAGCAACCATAAATAGTAAAATAACCAAAACTAAATAATTAAAAGTTGCCACATTGCCTGACAACTATTACAACCCGAATACCGGAAATGTTGGAATGTTTTTTTTTAAATTTGAATAAAATGAAAACTAAAAGACTTTCAAATCACATGAGCCAATATTTCATTCACAATAAAACATAGATAACATATGTTTAAATTGAGAAATTTTACAATTGTATGCACAAAATGAGCTAATTTCAAATTTGATGCCTGCTACAGGTCTCAAAATCGTTGGGACGGGGGCATGTTTACCATGGTGTAGCATCTCCTCTTCTTTTCAAAAAAGTTTGAAGACATCTGGGCATCAAGGTTATGTTTCTGGAGTTTTGGTGTTGGTCCCATACTTGCCTGGTATGGGTTTCCAGCTCCTGAAGAGTTTGTGGTCATCTTTGACATATTTTTGAATATGTGAAAGATCTGGACTGCATACAGGCCAATTCAGCACTCGGAGCCTTGGCCTACAGGACACAACGGCGCTTCTGGACCATATGTGGCTTCCTTTTTGCATGATAGAGCTTTAGTTGGCATCTGCAGATGGCACGACGGATTGTGTTTAACAACAGTGGTTTCTGGAAGTATTCCTGGGCCCATTTAGTAATGTCATTGACGCAATCATGCCGATAAGATAAAAAGTTGGCACGGGGGCAACAAATGGCTGAAAAATCAATAAATTTTGAAAAGATTCAGCTGGGAGAACATCTAGCAACTAATTAAGTTAATTGATATCAGATCAATGATTAGCTATAAAAGGGATGTCTTAGAGAGGCAGAGTCTCTCAGAAGTAAAGATGGGCATAGGCTCTCCTATGGAAGTAAACTAATGCCATATGTTTTTGAAAAAAAAAGCTTGTTGAATTTGTAGACAAAATTTTGTTGAATTTGATGCATTGTCGTCTGAGGGCCCGAAGACCATGGTCATCCAATAAAGGTCTTCGGCCTTGTCCCTTACGCACAGAGATTTCTCCAGTTTCTCTGAATCTTTTGATGATGTTATGCACTGTATATGATGCGATTTGCAAAGCCTTTGCAATTTGATGTTGAGGAACATTGTTTTCCACAATCTTTTTACGCAATCGTTTAGAGAATGGAGAGTATGGAAGTAAAATAAAGCCATTAAAGCCATATGTTTTTGAAACAAAAAGCATGTTGAATTGCTATCAAGCACAAGCACGGTTAATGCAATTAACCATTTTTTTTTTTTTTTTTCAACAAATTCAACAAGCTTTTTATTTCAAAAACATATGGCATTAGTTTACTTCCATAGGAGAGCCTATGCCCATCTTTACTTCTGAGAGACTCTGCCTCTCTAAGACATCCCTTTTATAGCTAATCATTGATCTGATATCAATTAACTTAATTAGTTGCTAGATGTTCTCCCAGCTGAATCTTTTCAAAATTTCTTGATTTTTCAGCCATTTGTTGCCCCCGTGCCAACTTATATCTATGTTCTATTGTGAATAAAATATTGGCTCATGTGATTTCAAAGTCTTTTAGTTTTCATTTTATTTAAATTTGAAAAAAGGTCCCAACATTTCCGGAATTCGGGTTGTAATAGAAAAATGAATATCCATAAAATAAATAACTGTAAACATTTGCTATTTATTTTGACTACCGTAAATAGTTAAATAAAAATAACTGTATGACCATTAAGTGTAAAATAAAATGAAATAATAATAACATTTAAAACTATAAATAGTTTCTGGTTATTAAAAAATAATTATTTATTGAACAATGGCATTTTTGAGCACTGGTATAAACCAATGCATTATATCATACAGTGATTTTACCATGTGGAACTCTGCTTTGTGTCATGCCTAAAATCACTGTAGCACATGGTTCTTAGTAAAATATTATAGTTAAGAATAGTTTTGTAAAATATAGTACATCCACACAAAGTCAAGAAATTATAATAAAAAAATACTTACCAACAGTATTTGCTCTCAGAAAAAAAAGAAAAAAAAAAGTTGGTATATTTTTCATTTGTTTAAAATTTATGACATGGATATTATCTGAATACTTCATTACAGCTAATACAACATTTACAAGATGATGAGGTCTTTTATAACTGAAAGGCAAGATCAAATTAACCCCTTACTGCACAAAATTACAAGACTTTCTGGTTGTTCTTGTGAAAGAAGATGCCATGAGCAAGAATCTAGATGAGAATATTTTGTCTGGCTCAGTCAACCTCAGGCTAAAGAACAACTCCCTCTTATTTTCACCTGAGGGGGAAAATGATGAAACATTCATTTGCATCGAGAATATATTTTGAGCTGCCCTTGCGGCACTTGTCATTAAGGCATTCTGGGAATATAAACTGCCACTGGTCAGATAGAGACCCATGATTGGCCATCCTAAGAGATGCAGTTCGGATTAATCTCACAAACTTTCAATAAAAATGTCACATTAAAATAAAATAAAATAAAATAAAATAAAATGTTTGAAGATCCTTATATAATTATGGTAAATAAAATTTCCCAAAAAACATAATATACATAGACCAAAGTACAAATACACTGCCAAGTATTTTAATTGCTCTAACTGATGATTAATAATATATATATATATATATATATATATATATATATATATATATATATATATATATATATATATATATATATATATATATGTGTGTGTGTAGGTAATTCTCATATGTAGGTAATTCTCATTATTCTCCATGGTGCTTCTCTTAATATCTCTCTTAAAATCTGGGCATGTTCTCGACAGATTTTTTGGGAGATTCACCCGGTTGTTGTTTGTGTACAGAGGCTTGCAGGGGTGTCAGTCATGGTAATATTTTATCCTAAGGGTTCAACCCACGAGGGTGATGCACAGACATCTACTGCATATTTCTTGCAGATGAGGTCAGCTCACCCAACCGGCATTCATAACTCTTTCTCTGCCCGCTCACTCATCAGGAAAGACAGCCGTACAGTTGTTCATGCTTGCTTTAGAGTGATTGAAAGCCTCTTAGTTACATGAAGAAAACGCGTGCTGTACCACAGCCCACGCGTTATATGCAACATGTTCCAAGATGAGCTGCAATTTATCTTTATTAGACTGTACTGCAATCTTTAAAAACACACATAATTTCATCAGACACAAAATGGTCAGAATTACATTACTAGTCTTCGATGTAGAATTTAAAAAAAGGGAAAAGGACTAAAATATCATCACTTTTGCATTACAAGATTCTTCAAAACATTTCCTTTGCATCCAAAGTCATGTTGGTTTGAAAGAACCTGAGTAAATAATGAAAAGATTTTCATTTAACTCACTTTTTCCCAATTTTCCCTATTGAGCACGAACAAAGGACTTTTCCTGATTAAGTAACAGCTAAAGTGATATTTATTCATGATTTACTGCATATGTAGCTAATTATTATTACTATCCAGTCATCATATCATAAAATGATCCACATCTCAGTTCACAAACCTGGTAAATGGATTACTAAAATTCATGTTCCATAGCATTTTTGCTGGGATATTATTCATTAATATGGAAAGTAATTTGAAGTATTTTTAAATTGAGAATCAAGCAAAGCAGCTGTTAGATGATCCTTATATAATCGTGGTATAAAATTCCAAAAAAACATAGGTAGATCAAAGTACAAGTACATTGCCAAGTACCTGTACTTTAATTGCTGTAACTGACAGTTAAGTGGTGCCAGATGCATATAAATGTTGTCATTTTCTGCAAAGATGTAGCCGTGTTCTTCCACAGCAATTTATTTCATTGTAACATATTTATGAAGGATGTAGATCAAAGCAAATTCAGGTAGAACTGCATAAAATCACTTGCATGTAATCACTGGCTGCTTAGACGTATTCCTAGTTTTGCTCCATCACTGACACTAATCAATAAATAATTATGTGAGATTTATGCAACCCATATTTATGAATATCACAGAGAAATTCATGTCATCTATCACAATAACCTTTCCTGTAAGCAGGAATTGGTCAAAGGCTGCATGAAATCAAATATGGAAATGCTGTTGTTCAAGAAAAAAGACACCACTATTGATTAAGGAAACATGAATAATGGGATATGAAATGGCTTAAGAAACGTATTGATAAGATGCAGGATTCTTTCATCTTGGGATGTTTGAAAGCCTACAGTATTAAGCAATAATATATAAGGTTATTTTACTATTTATACACTAAAAAATGCTGGGTTGTTTCAACTCAAATTTGGGTCAAATATGGACAAACCCATCCATTGAGTTAAATGTTTAAATTAAATGTTTAACCCAATGGTTGGGTTTGTCCATAATTGACCCAAATTTGGGCAGACAGATGGATGGACGGACGGATGGTTGGTTGATTGTTTGATTGATTGTTTGATTGGTACGCTTGGTAAATATGAACAAAAAAGCCTGTGAAAATAAATCTGCATCGTTAATCCTTCAGATCTTTTATTTAAAAAAAAAAATCACAAAAATCTAACCTTTCATTGAAGTATAAGAATTTAAAATGGGAGATAAATTTCATTATGAAATAAATGTTTTTCTCTAATACATGTTGGACACAATTAATGGTACCCTTAGAAATTCTTATGAGTAAAATATCTCTGAAGTATATTCCCATCCATATTTACATTTTTAGCACACCAGGGTGACTAGGAACATGAAATTGTCCAGCCATGACTTCCTGTTCCACAGGAGTATAAACATGAGGAAACACCAAATTCATGTAATCATCCATCACAAGGAGTAAAACCAAAGAATATAGTTCTGATGTGCAGCAAAAGATTGTTGAGCTTCACAAAATAGAAAGTGGCTATAAGAAAATAGCTAAAGCATTGAAAATCCCCATTTCCACCATCAGGGCAATAATTAAGAAGTTCCAATCAACTAAAACTAAATCTGCCTGGAAGAGGACGAGTGTCTAAATCGTCCTAATGTGAAGTGAGGAGGAAAGTTTGAGTGGACAAAGACTCAACTTTGTCCACTATATATATATATATATATATATATATATATATATATATATATATATATATATATATATATATATATATATATATATATATATATATATATATATATATATATACGCCAGATAACTTATATTTCAGCTGTATGAATGTGCACAACTACTGACTCAATTTACATTTTATATTGTTATGAGCCTCCTTTATGTAAAAAGTTTTATTTCATATAATCAGTGGGATATAAACATAAGACTTGAGGAGTTACAAAAGAAATTCTTAATAAGCTTCAAAAGTAAAAGAACTCAAAGACAAACTCCTCCCTTACGCCTATTTAAACACAGGAGAAAACATAAATTCTCAAATTAAATGGCACCCACCTCCATGCAAATGATCCCACGGTAAAGCTGTAACAAAATTGGTCACCACACAGGTCAGCCCTACGCAGATACACAAGGAAAGGTATTACATTAACACACTCAACTAGATAATGGTAACTATAAATACAGGGTTACCATACTCACACAGAAGTCTGCACACAGCATACCTTCTTTAGTGTTCACTTAACCACTACAAGTTACCCAACATACACAATGAAAGTACTAATTGCTGGGACTAAAAACTGAGAAGTTTTTCCTTTGCGTTTTTCGTGTACAGATGACAATGTTGTCAAAATTATCCCTGTTCACACGGATCCACAAAAACAATACTGTAAAAACTGTATTCTGCTGCCAGGCCAGTAGTTGGCGATGTCACTTTGAAAAGAAACACTATGACTGAACACATACTGTAATCAGATTCACAAATTCCCTTTTTTGTTGTTTACAAGGAAACAATAACAGTGTCAGTTTTCAAAAACTTGCACTCTTGCAAAGTTTGCGTTTTCAGGCCCCCAAAAATAAATGTTTCATGTAAACAGCCCCTCAGAGGAAAATCACTAACAAAATAATAAACCCCAAGTCCCTATGGGGTTAACAATATACACATTTCCATAGTAAAACTTTACTGAAGTCAGTTCATTTTCTCATTCATTTTTCAGTTCTGAGGCAGCTTTGACACATTCATTCGCTGGCCAAATTGATAGACCCGGAAACCTGCCCTAGTCCCTCTATTATTGTGAAAGGTTAGAATGGAATAAATATCCATGCATGTGACTGTGAGGAAGGGAGAGCCAAGCAATATTTCACTTGGGGAGCAACACATTTCATATGCAAAGAAAATAAATTACGATAAAACATAATGCCAAATCGCTACCTGTCAGTGATTTTTCCGTTTATGGCCATTTCCTCACACAGTAATCAAAAAGCCCAAGTCACCCTGAAGAGAGATGAACACAGAAATATATTACTACAGAGAAATCATATTTCTGCATCCAGAAATCAATGCAGCATTTAGTCAAATCCCAAAGTAACAAGCCTGTTCGCCTGCTGAAATATAATTATGGCACAATATTGGGGTTGGTATTGTTTCCCATGAACATGACGAAATCTCCTGAGTTCTTGCACCACTTTATAGCAACTCTTGAGTAATCACAGCAATACCATTTTTTTTTTCTCCTTTACGAAAACGATTGGGAAAAGTGGTCAGATGGCTATTCATAATTCATGTGGTTCTGAACCAATGCACTTAAATAATATGTGTTATTTATTTACTTGTACTTATTGATCAAACAATAAAGTTGCTCTAAGTGAGTCACATCCCACCAGTGGCACCAAAGGGAATTGCATAAATAATGATGGTTTCCAAACAAATAGATAGTCCCACCCCAAACTCCATCTTCAAGTTTTCTGATTGGCCATCACTTGTAAGTCGTGGTCAGATGGCTAAGTTAGGAATTGCACACAAAGTAGCCTATGTTCAATAGAATATTTAAATAACCTACTACATTTGCAGAAAAATGCAGCTTAGCATTGAAAGTATAAAGTGAATCTGAATCATACACCGATCAGGCATAACATTATGACCATTGACAGGTGAAGTGAATAACACTAATCATCTCTTCATCACGGCACCTGTTAGTGGGTGGGATATATTAGGTAGCAAGTGAATATTTTGTTCTCAAATTTGATGTGTTAGAAGCAGGAAAAATGGGTAAGCATAAAGATTGAGAGAGTATGACAAGGGCCAAATTGTCTGAAAAAGCGGTCCAAGAACGGAACAGTGGGGACCTGGCGACAGGGTCATGGGTGGCCAAGGCTCATTGATGCATGTGGGGAGTGAAGGCTGGCCCGCGTGGTCCGATCCAACAGACGAGCTACTGTAGGTCAAATTGCTCAAGAAGTTAATGCTGGTTCTGATAGAAAGGTGTCAGAATACACAGTGCATCACAGTTTGTTTTGTATGGGGCTGCATAGCTGCAGATGACCCCGTCCACCACCAAAAAAACGCCAACAGTGGGCACGTGAGCATCAGAACTGGACCACAGAGCAATGGAAGAAGGTGGCCTGGTCTGATGAATCACGTTTTCTTTTACATCACGTGGATGGCTGGATACGTGTGCGTCACTTACCTGGGGAACACATGGCACCAGGATGCACTATGGGAAGAAGGCAAGCCGGTGGAGGCAGTGTGATGCTTTGGGCAATGTTCTGCTGGGAAACCTTGGGTCCTGCCATCCATGTGGATGTTACTTTGACACGTACCACCTACCTAAGCATTGTTGCAGACCATGTACACCCATTCATGGAAACGGTATTCCCTGGTGGCTGTGGCCTCTTTCAGCAGGAAAATGTGCCCTGCCACAAAGCAAAAATGGTTCAGGAATGGTTTGAGGAACACAACAATGAGTTTGAGGTGTCGACTTGGCCTCCAAATTCCCCAGATCTCAATCCAATTGAGAATCTGTGGGATGTGCTGAACAAACAAGCCCGATCCATGGAGGCCACACCTCACAACTTACAGGACTTAAAGGATCTGCTGCTAACATCTTGGTGCCAGATACTTCAGCACACCTTCAGGGGTCTATAGTGGAGTCCATGTCTCGAGGGGTCAGGGCTGTTTTGGCAGCAAAAGGGGGACCAACACAATATTAGGAAGGTGGTCATAATGTTATGCCTGATTGGTGTAAATAATACTTAGACAACAATGCTTGTATCACATTCCTTGTATTGTCAAAGTGATACAATAAAAAACAAACCAGCTTAACCAACATCCAGCCTCAAGTGACATCATCACAGCCTCATTCACCTCACCTTGTACTCATGTTCTGTCGTCTCAAATCTCGCATGGGCAGCAGGAGCTCACAATGAGACGCTATGCATACGAGGGGGTTTCTCGAGCATTGTTGACATGCCGTCACCTCTGCTGTGACACAAGAGAAGAAAGTCACGGGTTAGCATGGCCTTTATCGCTAATGCGACTCTCATCCGGTCGGCTGCAAACATGTCATATCACATCCGCCACTCCTGACAACAGTTAGGTGATGTCTCTCCGGGTCTGTTTTGCAGTTTCTCTGCGAAGCAACTCAGTGTCTGTGTGAGCTTGCTCTGACAATTCTTCAGCTGCTCGAGCACTTCAGAGACGAGCTGGCTACATTGGTCTTTTGTAGGGCTTCTTGACTATTTATAACAGCATTCACAGTCAAGGGAAAGTGTGCTTTGCTACTAACAGGTGAAAAATAGTTTTGTCGTGTGCTCAAACAAAAAGTCCTGACAACACTTTATAATCCCAGAGGAAACTGCTCTGAAACTAGGTTTCATTTTGATTCCAACGATACTCTAAAATTCCTTGGGAGCATTAAACTTACCACAAATCAATACAGTAAGAGTAGCTGTAACATTAATGTGGATAGCAGAGCTGAAATATTTTGTTCTTCTTCTGACTTTTGACTGCAAAACAGTTTGAGATATTGTTGATATTGTAGTGATTTTGGATTAGCCTCACATGAGGGTACCACAAATGTAGTAATTTTTGGTCTTAAATATTAATATTAATATTTGTATTAATATTGAGTCAGATGATTCCTTCCAATATTTCGGGGCACCAGTCAGGATTCTCACCTTGACAATAAAGAACAATCATGAAAAAGTGTTAACTGAAGTAATATTTTATAAATTGTAGGAAGTTTATCATCTGACCAATCTGAAGGATTTAGTGAGATTCAGGTGAGCTTGTAGAGCCTCTGATTATCAACACAAGAATGACACAGTTTGCAATAAAATGAATTTATTAACAAAAAGATATACAAGAGTAAAATATCACACTCACTAAATACTACTAAGGAAAAATGACTAAACTACTAAGAAAATTGAATCAATAATCAAACAGAAACTACAAACTACAACACAAATGGATGTTAACAAAACTGAATGCCAAGTAGATGAGCAACAGATTGGACGAAGCAATGAATGGGTAATTAGCAGTCTATGAGGGAGTCAATTGTGGTCTTTCTGGATGCTGGTATTGAAAATAAGTAAATAAGCATTTACTCTGAATACAGATAACGTGTCTAATGTATCTATCTGCGTACGCTGACCCTAGATAAACAGTCTCTACACAAATAGCAATCTCATTTAGCAGCTACCTAATGCCAAGGCTTTTGGAAAAGGTTTGGTTAGCTTATATTTACGTTTCACTTGGTCGGGTGATCAGTCCGGGAATGAGAAACGTTGTCCACTGGTATCCTTCCGTGTGCAGTGGGAGACTGGATTGCTTTCCAACAGCTGCAGAGCTGCACTGAGTGCTGGAGGTCTTTGTGTAATCCAGAGAACTGTAGATGGTGGTCAGTCAGTAGGATCTTCTGTAGGTTGGAGGTACTTGGGTTATGCAGGTCAGGAGTCAAAGTCCTCTGCAGAAGCAATTTGGCTGCTTGATCCGTGTGGTGAAAGGTTTACTCGCAAGAGTCTCACCTCGGTTGTGCTGTTGTTCTTCCCTCCTCAGGTCAGAAACTCAGAACAAGGGTCTGTTCACTTGGGAAAACTTTTATTCCTTCTCGTTGGGGAGGGGATTACTAATCCCCACCTTTCCTGATGTGGTGATGTAATTGGGTCACAGCATTCCAGGTGTCCGTCCCTTAACACGCCCACCTTTCATCCTGTGAAACTTGTTGTATTGTTCCAAAATACACAGTTAAATAAGACAATGTCTTTAGGACCTTGGAAATGCTTTATTTCTTTTTCAAACCTTTCTCAAAGTCCTTGTGGCAGTGTTCTGAACTCGTAGAGTCCAAACTTGATGTGAATTGGTTGAGGTATCACACTTCTGTCTCAGTGGGTGTAGTTGCATTGGCTTTTATTCCAGGTGTGGTTTCTGCTGTGTGTGCACAGTTTCCTGGATGAGTACAAGGACACATAGGACATCCTTACAGTATTCCTGTCCATTTTTTGGTGATTTCAAGCCAATATGTTTAGAAAATGTCTTCCTTTCTGAGCATTTCTTTGTTCTTGCTGTGCTCTAGCCAGAACCAGTTTGGCAGCCCTAGGAGTCCATGGTCATTCGCACCTTGAACTCAGGCATGGAAGCCTGAGGTGAACAAAGGCAACTCGTGATGAGATTAGCCTATCATCAATGGGCCGTTGATGTCATCTTTCCTGTCTTCCACCTTTGGCAGTCCCGATTACAATAGTCGTTTACTTGTCGTTGAGGGTCCGATCACATTCTTTTGATTAATCAAAGTGGAACAAAAGAATGTCTGTTGGGAAGCTCTGGTGCAATCACATCTGTTGTTCATTACAATATATATTCCAAGATGTAGAATCTGTGATTCCAAAGTCCAGTAGAAAGATTATATTTCTGCAAATAACTGCAAAAACTGCCTATTTTGGGGCATAATTACAAATGAGCCGATTCAGGGTGTGTGGCCCTTTAAATCTGGTGCGCCACGCCCCAAGAGCTCGCGCTTGCCTTAAACAACATAAAAAAAGTTCAAACAGCTAATAAAACCCTCAAAATGGATCTTTACAAAGTGTTTGTCATGCAGCATGTCTAATCACGTAAGTACAGTGTTTATTTTGATGTTTACATTGATTCTGAATGAGTTTGAGGCTATGCTCCGTGGCTAACGGCTAATGCTACACTGTTGGAGAGATTTATAAAGAATGAAGTTGTGTTTATGCATTATACAGACTGCAAGTGTTTAAAAATGAAAATAGCGACAGCTCTTGTCTCTGTGAATACAGCAAGAAACGATGGTAACTTTAACCACATTTAACAGAACATTAGCAACATGCTAACGAAACATTTAGAAAGACAATTTACAAATATCACTAAAAATATCATGTTATCATGAATCATGTCAGTTATTATTGCTCCATCTGCCATTTTTTGCTATTGTCCTTGCTTGCTTACCTAGTCTGTTGATTCACCTGTGCAGATCCAGACGTTACTGGCATGGGCTGGCATATGCAAATATTGGGGGCGTACACCCCGACTGTTACGTAACAAAATGCTATTTGAAATAAAGTTCTTTTGAATCAAAAGAATCCTGAAAAACAATATATCAGTGTTTCCACAAAAATATGAAGCAGCACAACTGTTTTCAACATTGATAATAATAAGAAATGTTTCTTGAGTGGCAAATCAGCATATAATTTCTGAAGGATCATGTGACTCTGAAGACTGAGTAATGATGCTGAAAATTCAGCTTTGCATTACAGGAATATATTTTTAAATATATTCAAATATAAAACAGTTCTTTTAAAGGCACAATACGTAATTTTTGTCACTAGAGGTCGCTTATTCAAAACAAAGGCGTAGCTTGATGACGCTGTGAATGATTGTGACATCATGGGAGTTGTTATCTTCACCTCCACAGCCGATGGTAAGGAATCCGAAGTTTTATTAATGTTACTGTGGTATGAAGAGGGCAGAGAGCCATGAGAGCAGAAAGAAATGCCTTGAGAGAATACTAATGAGAGATACCTGCACGACACACCGGTCTTGAGTCTAGTGGAGCTTTTGTTACTCTTATACTACAATCGCCCGCTACCGGTCTTTTCGTTGCGCATGTGGGGTAACACAGCACTGTTTTACATAGTTAAAACAATCATACTAAATAATTTATGTTGTAACGTTCCTCTTTGCGTTCGCTCGGTGGCTGGTATAAGAGACTTGCTGCACTTTGCAGTAATCGAGATCGATATGAGATTATCATATTAATAAAAACTGGATGACTTCTTGCTAAATGACATGCAATTAATTTAAAAATAGATCATATGACGGAGAAAGCTCTCTCTAATTATGCTATGTTAGCCACTTGACAAAATATTGTCTATGGTAAAAACATGGTATTCATAGTAATTCAAGAAAACAAGAGATTCAAACAATAAGACTAACCATGTTGAGCTATATAACGATGATTCGTTTTCTGTTGATGAATGTATCCAAACAGTTCACCTGTCTAATAAAACACATAATATATTAAAGCATCTTTGGTGTCTCCATGGTTTCTACGAAAGTAAAACTGGAAATCAAGGGTAACGCGGATATGACGTCATTGACATTTTAACCATTACTTTGGTTAAAATTGCTTTTTTCTCTGGATTTAAACATTGTCGGAAACGTTGGGATGATAGTGCACAAGTCAACAAAATATATAACATTGTTCTAGTGGTTTTTGGATATTTTAATCTAAAAATCTTACACATTGTGCCTTTAAATTGTAATAATATTTCACTATATTAGTGTTTTTTGATCAAATAACGTTGGAACATCATGAAGGGTGAGTAAATAATGACAGACAAACTAATCCATTAACGAACAGAACTTTTTAAATACTTGAAGGTAATTTGTGGCAGATTTATTTTGGGATGCGTCTGTGACTAAAAGCAGTACATTCGCTCCAAATACTCGCCTGCTATGTGTTTGCATCAGACAGAAGATTAGTTTTTCCTGCAGGTTAAAAGGCATATCAGCAGGCAGCTTGAAAACCAAAGACCCCATTTCCATTCACATCTGCAATGACTAAAAAGCCTAATGGGTATAAACAGCGCTAATTCTTTGTCCTTTGACACCAGGCCTCAATAAACCAGAATGACGAAATATTGAAGTTTTTTTTTCTGTGAAAGCACACGTGAACGATCGGAGCCCGCGGGTGGTGGAATT
Organism: Ancherythroculter nigrocauda; assembly: GCA_036281575.1. Classification (NCBI taxonomy): domain Eukaryota; kingdom Metazoa; phylum Chordata; class Actinopteri; order Cypriniformes; family Xenocyprididae; genus Ancherythroculter; species Ancherythroculter nigrocauda. The sequence goes on from VTFQ01000003.1 coordinate 55,944,182, forward strand.
CACGCTGTGGAAATGGAGTACCCACATAATAACATGCACAGCTGCTTCTGAATCCGTTTTAATATTTGTCTCGAAGGGAATACGGTCCGGTGGAAGCAATGGGAAAAGCTGCTCTGAGGTCTGTGGCTCCCGGTGGTGAAGGAATGGATCAGGCAAATCTATTAGGAAACATTAAATGTCTCCAAATAATTCAATGGCTGGTCACAGTTTGACACAGCATGCTACCTTGCCAATATGCAACATCCGCCTGATGTGGATTCCCTGTCACATTACTGTGCACTCAACAGCTTAGATTTATACAGATGCCTCCTGAAATCTCATTTGGGGGCATTTTAAGCCACTTTTTGTGACAAAAGCGTCTCTAGAATGATTTGAAAAGTTCTTGCGCTAACAAGTTCAGAGGGCAGATAACTTTTAATGGTACAATAAAAAGCGAAAGTGCTTGAGAATGTTCGCTTGTGCATTTTATACCTGTTCCATAGGGGAGCAAATGAGAGAGAGAGAAAGATAAAAAAGAAGAATTCACGTTTGCAGAAATGTTGAAAACGCACATTATTCCCCTAAAGCCGTGGGCCAGATTGGAGTTGGAGTCACTGTATTGGTTCAGTACAAATGACAATAACAGCTTGAAATGAAAACTGTCTTTTTTAGAGGAGAAAGAAATCACACTGCCTCTATGGCTGCTCATATTTACTGTAGTAACTGCAGCAGCTGGTGGCTCGGAGAAAATCATTGTGAATTTGTGAAGGGTCTTTCAAAACAAACAAACAAACAAACAAACTTTTGACTGACCTCTCCGATGCTGAACTTTTGTGATGTAATGATATAGCAATAGTTTGCTCCTTTTCTCCTCCCTTGACCTCTCTGGCTCTTCATTTTTTGTAAACACCTTTATGACTTTTCTGCACTTCGAAGTGAAGCTGTGGAAAACGCATGAGAGAGACTCAGCATGTCTGTGTTCAAGTTTGGCTTGATACTGATGACTTGATGTGAATGCACAAAGATAGATAGATAGATAGATAGATAGATAGATAGATAGATAGATAGATAGATAGATAGATAGATAGATAGATAGATAGATAGATAGATAGATAGATAGATAGATAGATAGATAGATAGATCTAAATTATTTCACTAAAGAAATAAATTAAATTGATTACAAGTGACAGTAAAGACATTTACAATGTTATAAAATATTTCTATTTCAAATAAAAGCTTTTCTTTTGAACTTTCTACTGATCAACGAATCGGTTTCCAAAAAAAAAAAAAAAAAGCTCAAAAAATATGAAGCACAATCAACACAATCACAATCACAATGTTTTAATCATTGATTTTAATGATTAAAAAAAAAAAAGTTTCTTGTGCATCAATTCAGCATATTAGGTTGATTTCTAAAGGATCATGTGACACTGAAAACTGGAGTTATAATGCTGAAAATTCAGTGTTGCATCATAGGAATAAATTAGATTTTAGAATATATTAAAATAGAAAACAGTTATTTTATATTGTAATAAAATTACATATTTTACTATATATATATATGTATATATATATATATATATATATGTATAATTTATATTAAACGGTATGTAAAACACAATGGTATGCCACATACTGCAAACATACAGCACTTATATATATATATATATATATATATATATATATATATATATATATATATATATATATATATATTTATATTTTTAATGTTTTATCTGAATCATAGTGTGTAATTCTGGAGATTTTTACTTCATCCATGTACATTTTCTTTTTTTTTTCTTTTTTTTTTTTTCATAATTGCACATTATTGTAAAGAAAAAAAATCTGCTCTACGTAATAATTCGCTCCACCTCTATGGCTGACATCACAAAGTCATCTTATTTTTCAATCATTCCCAAAGAAAGATATTTGGAAGAATGTTTGTAACGAACAGATTTCGCCCACCATTGACTACCATAGTAGGAAAAAATAATACTATGGCAGCCAACGGTGGGCGAGATTTGCTTGGTTACAAACATTCTTCCAAATATCTTTCTTTGTGTTCAGCAGAACAAAGAAATTTTTACAGGTTTGGAACAACAGGAGGGGGAGTAAATGATGACATAATTTTCATTTTTGGGTGAACTTTCCCTTTAAATCCATTCTGGTTGGTAACACCCACTTTTCCACTATCCAATCAAGTCCTATCCACCCTTTTTTCTGATTGAATATACTCTGAAAAATAGCATTAGGTAAGTTACATGTGATGCGGATGCCATTTCACGTTGCCTTTAACCAGTAGCATATCTAATTAAATTTACATTATCTTCTCCGAGTCCTCTGTACAGGCACACCAGGATAATTAGTCCATCACCTGCACTGATTGTACGTACAAGGTTCAAATCCCTTGCTGGTGAATGTCTGATGAATATACATGGGTGGCACTGCATCATTCTGACAGGACAGTGGTAGCATTGCCCTCTGTAAAAAATATTTAAAAAAAAAAAATTAAGCATTCATTATTCTCAATTATGCTTTAGTCCCAGAAAGATATAACCACCCATGCTGGAGGGAGCAATCGGCGGTGGTCAGGGAAATGACCTGCTGGCAGGGACAGCGAACACAACAGCTGTTGTTACCAGCAAGCCAAACCCAGAGAGCACATTATGACATTGTGTGTCTCTCATGTGCGATCTGTCCCCAGCCCACATTCGTTGTCCAATAACGTTTTACAAATCACTGCCCAGCTTGAGAGCAATTCATATTATTTTTGCCATTGGGGGAAATACATCTTTATGTTATTAAAAGAGGAAAACTCGATAGGAGAAACATCTTGATTCTCTTTGGAGGGAGTCCTGTGCAGACAGTCTTTTTTGCTTGCGGCATCATTCGGTTATTCCGGCCAAGAACTGCACACTTAGACAGGAAGAGACATTCTAATTGGCATGTAAAGATTTGTTTTGGTTTTGATTAAAGATTGATTAAGCTCTGATAAAGAATTCCTTTTAATTTGTTACATTTTTATTGAATTTTACATTTTAATATCTTTCTATGTGTCCAGATTTGATTGTAGTTAAATAAATGGAAAAACTGACACTTCAAACAAAAAAATATCTAAACCTTGACAAAAAGTAGTATTTGAGAATGTTTAAATACTGTATATCCACATCCTAATAAAAGCAAGATTTTATGTCTAAAAACAACTATATCTTTATATAGAGTTATATAGGAATCTAGTGGTTGCACCATGGCATTACAGATGTTTTCTTTTTTAACTCCCACCAGATGACACTAATTTGCCTTGAATTTTAAAGGCATTGGGCCCTATCACACACCCGGCGAGTGCAACTGGCTTTTAAAGGGAATGGTAGATGAGACTCTGATTGGTTTATTGCATATTATGCCCAAAACACACCCATTACTCATTAAGAGAATAGGGACAAACCTTTTAGACCATGCGCCGTTTTAAACTAGCAAAAGTGGATTTGGACATGCCCTAAGTGCGCTTGCACCGTGCGCTTTAGACCATGCATTAGATTGTTAAAATAGGGCCCATTGTCTCCATTTTAACATGAAATACAGCTTTAATTGAATAATAATAATAATAATAATAATAATAATAATAATAAAACATATTTTCAATGGGGAAAAAATGATCATTATTATTGCATAAATATTAATCAGTAACATAAAATTCTCACAAAATACAAAAGAAAAAAGGAAAAATATTACTGAACAAAATATATTACATTGATTTTACTGAAAATAATAATAATAAAAAAGTTACATTTCAGGTGTTTGGCCTTTTGACAGTAGCAGAGGGTTAAATAAATATAATAGACTAGTCAGCATCACAAATATTCTACTCGCTTGTTGCATGTCTCATTTAGTTAACCATTTCTCCTTGCTGCTAAGCAAAGAACAGGCAATAAATAAATAAATAAATTGTATATATATATATATATATATATATATATATATATATATATATATATATATATATATATATATATATATATATATATATATATATATAGTACAGTCCAAAAGTTTGGAACCACTAAGATTTTTAATGTTTTTAAAAGAAGTTTCGTCTGCTCACCAAGGCTACATTTATTTAATTAAAAATACAGTAAAAAACAGTAATATTGTGAAATATTATTACAATTTAAAATAACTGTGTACTATTTAAATATATTTGACAAAGTAATTTATTCCTGTGATGCAAAGCTGAATTTTCAGCATCGTTACTCCAGTCTTCAGTGTCACATGATCCTTCAGAAATCATTCTAATATGCTGATTTGCTGCTCAATAAACATTTATGATTATTTTCAATGTTGAAAACAGTTGTGTACTTTTTTTTTTTCAGGATTCCTTGATGAATAGAAAGTTCAAAAGAACAGCATTTATCTGAAATACAAAGCTTCTGTAGCATTATACACTACCGTTCAAAAGTTTGGGGTCAGTAAGAATTTTTATTTTTATTTTTTTGAAAAGAAATTAAAGAAATGAATACTTTTATTCAGCAAGGATGCATTAAATCAATCAAAAGTGGCAGTAAAGACATTTATAATGTTACAAAAGATTAGATTTCAGATAAACACTGTTCTTTTGAACTTTCTATTCATCAAATAATCCTGAAAAAAAATATTGTACACAAATATTTTGTACAATTGTACACATTAAATGTTTCTTGAGCAGCAGATCAGCATATTAGAATGATTTCTGAAGGATCATGTGACACTGAAGACTGGAGTAATGCTGAAAATTCAGCTTTGCCATCACAGGAATAAAATACTTTGTGAAATATATTCAAATAGAATATATATATGGCAAGGTTTGGCAAATCCAATGTTGAATTCTTCCTCAAAGTGCTCATTATTTTTGTAAACAAGACTTGATGGATTGAAAAAAAAAATAAAAAAAATGGTGCCCTTACTCTTGGAAATTGAGTAGCTTTTCGTTCTCAGAAAATGCACAAAGTGATAAAGTGTGTATCCTGAATGCAGTGTAATATAAACATCTGCCAAGTGCATAAATGCAAATCAGACAATCTGTGGGTGTGCTGAGGTGTCTGAGTTTAAATCTACAAGAGTACCAATCCAAAACAGATGACTACTTGAGAACCAGAGAATATAAGGCTTTTTTTTCTAAATTTCTTCAAAAGTATCCAAAAAGTTTTCAGTTCAAGTTTTTCAGTCTGGTTAAATTACATTAAGTTGGAAGTTGGGACCTGAATGCTTTCTGGAAGCACTGCACAGTGATACATGTGTTCCCTCTTTAATAAATGATAGTATCCAGCATTAAATAATAAATGAACATTGAGTGAATGCCAAACAATGGCCAAAGAAGTCAAGAAAGTCAAAGTCTTCATTGGTTCTTCTCTGCATAGGTGCCTTAATAAATTAGACAGCGATTTAACAGAATAAAAAAACAGCAGAAGCATCTCGATTTTGATCATTTGGAAGGAGAAAATCTAATGACATGAGAATATAACGAGAGCATTTTTTTCCCTACCAGAAGCATTCAATGCAACCTCCTGAAGTTTTCATCAATCAGTCCAAGATTTCTCCAGTTAAGCTGCATTGTGGGTAAAATGCCCTTTCCATAAGATCTGTCCTTTATTAATGAAAGACATCCATTATTGTCAAGAAGCTATAGGGATTATGTATATAAATGAATTCTCCAACCCACTTATCCATGCTTTATTATGAGCGAGCAAGATGTAATTGTGTTTCTGATCAGCGCAGATCAATTCAAATGTGCAGGAGTTGCCGCTGCTCACCAGCCCATGTCAGACAGAGGAGGAGGTGAGCATTTCACCGCTCTTATTACGGCTCCCGCTAATGATATTAAATATGAAGGGGAAATATATTAAGCTACAGCTAATTTTTTGATGGCTGACAGTTTGCAACTACTTTAATTTCAAGCATCTGCCACAGAGACAACAGCAAAAACTTGTCCCGCCCACCCCTGTAATCAACAAAAGCCCTTTAATCATGTTCGCTTAAGTGTCAAATTTGCTTGTTGAACACTGTAGAACACTTGCGTTCTGTTCTAGTGTGCAAATGTTGTTAGATGTGCAGCGCTGCAGGGGTCAGTCTCATATGATCGTGTTTAAGTCATGTTACCTTTCATCACAACTGAAGGAGGGAGGGTAACAGGTTATTTCTCATTTTCTTTCTCAAGACCTCTCTCTCTCTCTCTCTCACTACACACACACATACATATGGAAGCCTGTTTCTGCCATGAAATAAAAAATAAAAAAGGTAACTGCAACTTTTTATCCGACAAATCTGACTTTTTTTCTCAGAAGTTAGAATAGCGAGTTATAAAGTCAGAATTGTGCGATATAAACTCGCAATTGCATGTTATAATGTCCAGTTGTGAGGGAGAAAAGACTGATGTTTTTTCTCAGAATTGCGAGTTTATATCTCACAATTCCCACATATTCCCATTTAATTAATTTTTGTTTTTTCTCTGTATCAAGTGGCTAGTCTTAGCCACACCTCCATATTAACCATATTAAGTCTTTGATTCATTAATCACCACTTGTTTAAGAATACCTGTTTGAGCAGTTGATGTGTGTCCTGAAGAAGGCTGTGTTGCCGAAACACGTAGATCTACTTTTACCTTGTTTTAATGCCTTGGAAGTATTTTGTGTACATAAGTCGCAATTACCTTATTTATTTTTGATTTAGTCTATGAATGGATCATTATTGCAGTGACTATTATGTTTTTAGCATGTTATATGTTTGACAACAGTTCTTCTAACCCTAACTGATGAAATGTGTAGCTTTTCATTTCTTAAACAACCTGGAGTGCATTTGGGATGTGCTGGAGTAGACTAGACTTTGACTTAGACTTTGGTCAAGATCTTGCATTGACAATGCAAGAGGTGAGCACTCTGTAAAGTCTCCTCCAGCACATCCCAAAGCCTGATGAATTTTGGCATTGTCATCCTGGAATATGGCCATGATGTGTCTTCCTACATGGCTGTTTAAGAAATGAAAAGCTACACACTCCATCATTGGCTGGGCATTGTATATTATATTTGTTATATAATTATTTGTGAAATTTACTAGCAAATTCTGATTGAAAATGGTCCTATACCATTTTTTCACTAAATATATGCATGCATGTAAAATATATGCATACACTAAATATATGCATGCATAAGTTTCCCCCATGATCTCTGGTTTTATCTGCAGATCACAATACAGCACCATCATTTAAATGACCTTCCAGCTTTCTATTTTACAGAACAAGCTGCAATAAGTATGCACCAGATTTTATGTCTGTTGTCAAACTTCTGAAGTACAGAGCTGAATTAATGCTCTGAATTCTTTATATTTTATTGCAACAAAAAATACCAAGCATGAAAATTGAATGGCAAAGAGAATGTGATTTGGGGCTTTACTTCAAGGATTTTCATTCAAGGATCAAGCAACAGCAAGCCCATCTATAATACCACCTACAGTACACTCTGAAGGCTTGTCTTGACCTCATAGAGGTTGGGAGGTTACAGTTATGAATTATGGAAATAATCAGTAAGCAGATTCAATAATGTCTGAGAAACTCAGTCATCCCCGATGACAAACTGCAGGTAGCAAGGTAAGCTTCTGGTTAAACAGGTAATGGGACGTACCTATGCAACTGTGTAAGGGTGTTAGAGTTCAAGAGCCCAATTCATCCCACTCATGCTATTCTCAATCCTTTTAAGTAGATGTTTCCATCTAGAGACTCCAGGTTAAACCACAGTGAAGCTGTGTGGATCCCCCTGAACAGCTGAGAATGAACGACTGCATGGCAGGGTTATGAGGAACTCACAGATCCCATAAAATGTTTAATGAATGCTATTTCCTTCCCCATGTCACCAAAGTCATGATTTGCTACATGTTAATGCCAATACAATTTTAATCTGCTTATTTTGTCACCTTTTAGCAGCGCACTAGCATAAAGATTACCCATAAAGAAACAGAAATTAAGTAAAAGATACAAAACTCTAATTTCTAATAATTGAGATTTTTATATATCACAATGTAACCTTTTTCCCCACTCATAATTCTTTCTTGATATGACAATATTCCTTATTTTAACTATCTCACAGTTACCTGTTTTGTTTTCCTCTGAGATCAAAACAGACTGTAGTATGGAAGAGGATTAGGGCCAAGCAATAATAAAAAAATAAAACCATCTCGAGATTAAAGTTGTTAAATTTCAAGAAAAAACTCGTTAAATTTCGAGAAAAAAGTCGAGATAAAATATTGAGAATAAACTCGTTAAATTACGAGAAAAACTCGGTAAATTTCGAGAAAAAATTCGAGATAAAATGTTGAGAATAAAAAGTCGTTCAATTACGAGAACAAATTCATTAAATTATGAGAAAAATGTCGTTAAATTTCGAGAAAAAAGTCGAGATAAAATGTTGAGAATAAAGTCATTAAATTATGAGAAAAAAGTTGTTAAATTACGAGAACAAATTCGTTAAATTACAAATTCGTTCTCATAATTCAACGACTTTTTTCTCGAAATTTAACAACATTTTTCTCATAATTTAACGAATTTGTTCTTGTAATTTAACGACTTTTTTCTCGCAATTTAATGACTTTATTCTCAACATTTTATCTCGACTTTTTTCTCAAAATTTAACGGGTTTTTTCTCGTCATTTAACGAGTTTATTCTCAACATTTTATCTCGACTTTTTTCTTGAAATTTAACAAGTTTTTTTCTCGTAATTTAACAAGTTTATTCTCAACATTTTATTTCAACTTTTTTCTCGAAATTTAACAACTTTAATCTCAAGATGGTTTTAATTTTTTTTTATTATTGCTTGGCCCTAATCCTCTTCCGTACTGTAGCAATCTTCTAAATATTCCTTAAAAAATAAATAAAATAAAATAAAATAAATGTTTTAAAAGCACAACTGGTAAAGCTCAGCTCAGAAAAATCAGCTCAGATTTTTTTTCTTTTGAAAGAAAATATTTTTTTTTAAAGAAAATAATATTTTCTTTTTCAGCAAGGATGCATGAAATTGATGAAACATGTCAGTAATGTAACATGAGAAGATTTCTATTTCAAATAAATACTGTCGATTTGAACTTTCTATTCATCAATGAATCATGAGAACATTAAAAATAAAATGTTTCACAGTTTCCACAAAAATATCCTGGAGTGTCTTTTTCCACAGAAAAAGCATATTAAATCAGCATATTAGAATGATTTCTGAAGGATCATGTGACACTGAAGACTGGAGTAAAGATGCTGAAATCCAGCTTTGATCACAGGAATAAATTATATTTTTAAATATATTCAAATAGAAAGCAATTATTTTAAATTGTAATAATATTTTACAGTATTATAGTTATTCCTGTATTTTTTATCAAATAAACTCAGCCTTAGTGAGCATTAGAGACTTCTTTCAAAAACATTTAAATAATCCCACCGACCCGAAACTTGAAATGTAGACCTTGAATGCACTGTAAATCGCTTTAGATAAAATTATCTGCCAAATTAAGAATGTAAAAGTATGTTTAGTTCATTTTTGCCAGAAAAGTCGGTTCACCGTCATTTGAACTGGAGTGCAAAGTCAGAATCCTTTTTGTAGGTGCAGTGCATTGACTTTAAAACTTAATTCCTGGGTTTTAAGCATTAACATAACACTATTCACAGCCGAACGAATGCCCAACAATGGCAAGTCAGACAGTCTGTGAGCTCTTTCATTCGGTTCTCCTTTTGCATAGGTGCTAGATAAATGGACAGTCATTTAACACAACGTGATTGCCTTCATAAAAGGTGGGCAGGGAGCAAAAAAAAATGACTTCTAATTGAGAGACATCTATCACTTTTGCAACACATGAGCACATTTGCACGGACTTAACTGAAGAATGAAGTCACAAAGAAGTTCACTTCATTCGGGAGTCAAGAAAGGGGGCGACCGCTGGCCACCGGCCCTGGTTTTGCAACGCCACAGCCTCGACCGACCTCTAGACCCGGATTAATTCATTCAGCCGTCAGCTTTCCTCCATTTCTATCTTTCATTTTCTCTCTCTCTCTCTCGCCGTCCTTTAGCGCACTGCCATTTTCGCTCACCGTCTCGCCATATTTCATGATTGATTATTGTCCCAGCGCTCCTCTCTCGTTCTCTTTCTCAGTCTGTCGTCCTCCCTCCCTTCCCGTTTAACGCTCTCTCTCTGTGACTCAGGACTGGCAATCCAATTTATATTGTTATGTACGTGCGGCGTGTTGGCAAATTGAATTGAATCGGGGACCTTGTTTTAATATTGCATGTATTCATGCCTAAAAATAACCTGGAAGATAGATTGCTTCAGATGTGTTAACGCAGTCTACTCGAAGAAGCCATATGCTGTCTGTGAAATAAATGAAAAGGTTTATGACTCCTTTACCTCATCTTTTAAGTTAAATTGCCAAAACTGCATTCCGCTAATGTTGCTGCTGTAGGGAGAGATAGTTGTTCCAGTTACTCCAGAGCCTCTAGGAAAGATAAATCCTTAATGAGATCTCTTTAGTATCACTTTTTGCTTCTCCTATGAGTACAGGCCCAGTAAATTCACGTTTCCTATAGAGCAGAGGCACTCGACTCCAGAAGATGACACTGAAATTGTTCGCACAGTAGGAGACGATTCCAAGTAATTGATTTTTCCGCAACTAAATCCTGGTTTATGCTTCACACATCCACACAGGCGCAAGGATGCACGGTGTACTGTAAAAGCCATCTGATCTCGGCTTTACAAGCTACAAAATACTTTGACGGTTGTACCGATGATCTCTGGAAATAAATAATTTACGTTCACATGAAAAATGGTGTCACATTTACATGCAAAATCAAAGGTGCACTGCCTAATTTTTACACGTTTGAGGGCAAATTTATGAATATGAACATTCATAATGCATTAGGCCACAAAATAGAATCTGATGGGTCTGTTGACAAAATCAGCATGTCACACATTGCTTAAACTTGTCAGAACACTAAAGTCAGAGTTCTCAACATGATCTCTAACATTCATCATTCCCAAACTAAATGATCTGAGCCATGCTATGCTATGCTCTTCATATTCATCCCCCCACCCCCCCAGGCTTATATAACATTTATTTGTAATATATAAAGGAATTTTAAAAAGAAGCATCTGACACAAGAGTTGAAATATACAGTTTCAAAGATGTTCAGATGGTCAGACAAATGTATAAAACTTGCTAACAAAAAGTCGTGAAGTTCCTAAACATAATTTAGGGAGGAGCGAGCCCATCTAATCTTCTAATCAACAGCCGGAGTATATAAACAGCTGCTTACCTCTCTTCAGTCTCAGCTGTTTCAGCATCCCTATCATCCCTATGTATCAGAGCTCGAGTTGAAGATGCTTCATCGAGCCCCTCCTCAGTGGACAGCAAGCCAAATTAGCTAACCTAATGCCCTAAAGATTATATGGGCAAACAAACTCGTTAAACTACATTGGTACACTATTTTTTAATATATACATTAGTTTTTACAATCTGATTAGCACCTGTAATCAATGTCAGGCACAAAAGCAAAAGAAAAAAAAAATGGTGACAGGATTAAACATAAAAGGATACTGTAAATCTATACCAAATTTAACTAATAAAATTAGTCCATATTCACAAAATATTTTGCAACAAAAACAAAAAATCTGAATAGGGAACTCAATACATTTCTGAATAAACCATTTATAAAACCATTCATACATAAACTGTCACACTGGTTTGAAAGCAACATTTTACATAAGAACATATTCTGGCTCTTCTAAGCTTTATAATGGGAGTGAATGCTACCTTAGATTTTGAAGCGCATCCATCCATCAAAAATAGTAATCTATACGACTCCAGGGGGTTAATAAAGGCCTTCTGAAGCGAAGTGATGGGTTTTTGTAAGAAAAATATCCATATTTATAACTTAAAATCACTGGTTTCCAGTAACGGGTGTACGCAAGTTGAGTTCCAGCAGAAGAGTGACCTCTGACCCGACGTATGATGTACAATGTAGGAGTAGCGTAAGCTTAGGTGAGAGTAGAGCCTATCGCGGTTAAAACAAAAAGGGCTGGGCAACAAACTCAAGCTCGTCTTCTCTTATATCTTATTTCTCTTTAAAAGTTCTCATTTTAGACTTCTAATTTGTGACCGGTGTTTTGTTTTGCTCTATCCTCTGCGCTTCTGCCTTCGTTGATACATCGGTTCAGAGGTTATTCTTCCACTGGAACTAGACTTGCATACGGCCATTACCAGAAGCCAGTGATTATGGTTTATAAAGTTATAAATATGGATATTTTTCTTACAAAAACTCATTGCTTTGCTTCAGAAGGCCTTTATTAACCACCTGGAGTCGTATGGATCACTTTTATGAGGGATGGATGCTCTTTTTTGGGCTTCAAAATCTTAGGTACCATTCACTCCCATAAAGCTTGGAAGATTGATGTTGTTTTTACTTGATAAACGTTCTCATAACGTTGAGAGAAATCACTTTTGAGAACAACATTTTCAGAACACCACTATAATGATTTGTATTTGATGAATGTTAATGCTAACCTTCTTAGAATATTACAAAATAAAGGTTTAGAAAATGTTATATTATGAGTAAAAATAAGGTTAGGAGAATGTTGTATTAACATTATCGTTAACATTTCACAAACATTGAAACATTGTTCCCACAAGGTTTGTAGCACATCAGTTTGTTAGCAGAGATAATGCTTTGAAATCAGTTTGTTAGCAGGGATCATATTTAAACAGCTGAACCTATGTCACGCTACTCAAAAATGTGTTTTAGTATTGCAACACTAGTTTCCTGAGCCATATATGAGCAACATCTAAGCAATAACTCACACATATACTAAATCTCACATCTGAAGCAGAGAGTCAGCCAAATGAAAAGATCTGCAGCAGGAAGTGAAGAAGAGAAAAGAGGATACACAATCTTCTAGCATAATAAGCATATCCAAAGCCATGTTTGCACAATACACATCAGAGAAGGATAAACACAAAGACAATGACAATCAGTCTAAAGCCAAATTGCAGCCTGTCTGTTTCTCATTGTGAGAGAACACGATGAGGGTCTTGAGTAGCGACAGTTCAATAGATGACAATACATGCGACGAGACTCTGTGCCAAAACCCTTGATTGTTGGCGGTTCATTTTGCTCATCACAGAAACGTCCAGCTTTGAGCCAAAACAAATATCGGGACATGGTTTATGTATGAGGCAAAGTGAGGAACAGAGAATGACAATGTTCTTAACAAGAAAGAGAAGCAGGAGAACACGTGGTCATTCTCACAGGGCTTTTCAAAACTATTATGAGATAGGCAGGCGGCCAACGGCACTCGGAGACGCTCTATATTTCAGGCCACCGAATTGCTTGCAGGAAAACAAAAGGGCACCAGAAGACCTAGAAAAATAATAACTTTCAGGTTCCTGCAGGTATGATGACCTTTAAATGAGAAGTGTAACTTGGGACCATGTCTTTACTGTGGTAACGTCACATCATAATCTAAATAAGATGCAAATTGGTCCCAGTATCAGTTTGAAAGCCTTGGATCCCATTCGGGCACACTTTAAACGTTTTATTTTGTTGGTCAAGCTTTCAGCCATTCAGTAAATTGTGTTGGCTTGTGTGTACAAATAAATGCAGAATGCAAAGAGCCACTTAGTTAGCCATTAACTCACCCAATTTAAACCAGAAACGTCTCTTCCATTTCTTCCAAGTCTTCTGAAGCCATGCGATAGCTTTTGTGTGAGAAACAGGGTTACTGTTAACTCCAATTATATTGAAAACTTTTTTTTTTTTTTTGATTGAAATAAAGCTGAAACAAAAGAAAACATAAAAACTATAATATTACATAAATAATACTAAAATAACACTGGTGTGAAACAAAACTTGAGACATTATTCCCCCCAAAAATTCCCTAACCGTCACACTTTTGCATATTCAACAAAGTATTTACATTTATATTATATATTTTAGTTCATACTGTATTTAACATTAAGTTTATAAGTGTATACTGTATTTAACATATGATCTTATCTAGAGTGACTTTTTAAAAAAGTGCTTTAATTTCACATGTGATAAGCACAAAGTGTACACCATACAATAATTATAAAACACTTACATACAAGATTACTACATTTCTTACACATTTTGTTACAATGGCTGTTGTTTATGCAGGTATGTGTTGATGAGTTTATTTGATGTCACAAAGCTGTACAAAAAGATCCACGGTAGATTAAACACTTATGTCAAAAGATGAAATGGATTATGAACATTTTTCAATTTCAATTTATGTTGAACAAAACACTGTGTTATGTCTTATCACAAATAAAACAATTGATTCTAAGCACAAAATCTTTAAGAAATTTTAAATTATATTTGAATAAAGTGTGACAATGTCAATTTTCATTGGCCGGACATCACTTTTGGCTACTGCAGATGGTCTAGTCAGACTTTCCCACAGCTTCCCAACTACTGAAAAATATCAGAGAAGTGTGAAAATAAGGAGTTAACAATGCAGTAAACAAGGAAGGAGTCGGCACAGATGGAGAGCGTGTTCAAGGAAAGAGCTGGCGGTGGTCGTCTCCCCTGAGGGCCGTAGATGAGCCCGCCATCGGGATTGAGGTGAAGTGTGCAAGAGAGAGAGAGAGATTGGATATGTGGCAACAATTGCTTTGTAAATATATGACAACATCAGGGAAATACATCCCCTGGATCACACTCATATATACATACATTGTCCTAATACAAACTAAATTGTCATGGGTGGACATATGCGGATGTGGATTTCAGGCTACTTCTACTGAAGTGAGAATGGAAACTTGATTCCCAAGTCGTGCAGCATATCAAGGCGAGAAGTATGAAATGTACAAGAATCACATCGGATACAGTTTTCCATTGACCATTAGCAAGAACACACTCAGATTGGCGGTATGAAATATTCATGCACGTCAGATCACGAATGCAAACGGGCTCGTTCGCACCCAAAACCTAAAGGCAATTGTTGAAGATTTATTTTCAGAGCAGCTCAAGTTCACTTGTTTGAAAGCCCAGAGTGCCTGCTGCCACGTCAGCTAAAGAAATTAATTAACCGAGTGTGAAATGATATGCAAACGTGTTTTATCAAAAGCACAGCAGCTCCTATCACAGTGTGTTTGAAAGAGGCGGCGGATGAAGAATGTTCGCATTCTGAAGGATCTGCTATGTTTCAGATAAGCCCTTGCCAAACATATAAATAAAATACTCCAATAATTGATTTCAGAGACTTTTTTTTATTCCTTTATTCCTTCGTTTTACACATTTTAAGTTGATTAAAGGCTACTGACATGCTATGCTCCTGAGAATAAAAGCCCATTTTAGGTAGCACATTATGCAAAAGCCCCAGTTCACCCAGTCAAATCGGAACATAATTCCTAATATGATTAAGTTATATTTACTAAATTTCAGCACAAGTAAATGCCAGGAAAAAAGACTATAGGATACCACAAGTACATCCATACAGAATGTACATGAGATGTGAATTACGCTCATTGTTTCTGACAAACATTGTCATGACAGAGATTCACAGCAATCAGTCATAACTCTGCAAGTCATGTTTCATGGGGAAGAACTTCCTTGAGTCGAAAGCAAATGTTTTATTGAGTTTTAGCTCTCGGCTCTGCTGAAGGCATATGAAGATTGTATGACAGAGCTAAAAATACAGTATATTATATAAGAACAACATAATATAAAACATATAAAGTGATTGCAAATGAAAGAAAAAAAAAAGTGAGCACATATTGCACACCATGACAGAGAGACAGAAAGATAGATAGACAGACAGATAGATAGATAGATAGATAGACAGATAGACAGACAGACAGATAGATAGATAGATAGATAGACAGACAGACAGACATATATAGATAGAGAGACAGACAGACAGACAGACAGACAGAAAGATAGCCAGATAGATAGACAGACAGACAGACAGACAGACAGATATACAGATAGACAGATAGATAGATAGACAGACAGACAGACAGACAGACAGACAGACAGACAGACAGACAGACAGACAGATATAGATAGATAGATAGATAGATAGATAGATAGCCAGCCAGACAAACAAACAAACAAACAAACAGACGGACAAACAGATAGATAGATAGATAGATAGATAGATAGACAGACAGACAGACAGACAGACAGACAGACAGACAGATAGATAGATAGATAGACAGACAGACAGACAGACATATATAGATAGAGAGACAGACAGACAGACAGACAGACAGACAGACAGAAAGATAGCCAGATAGATAGACAGACAGACAGACAGACAGACAGACAGACAGACAGATATACAGATAGACAGATAGATAGATAGACAGACAGACAGACAGACAGACAGACAGACAGACAGACAGACAGACAGACAGACAGACAGACAGACAGACAGACAGACAGACAGATAGATAGATAGATAGATAGATAGATAGATAGATAGATAGATAGACAGACAGACAGACAGACAGACAGACAGATATATAGATAGATAGATAGACAGACAGACAGAAAGATAGCCAGATAGATAGACAGACAGACAGACAAAAATACAGAAAGATAGACAGACAGACAGACAGACAGACAGAGAGAGATAGATAGATAGATAGATAGATAGATAGATAGCCAGCCAGCCAGCCAGCCAAACAGACAGACAGACAGACAGACAGACAGACAGACAGACAGACAGACAGACAGACAGACAGACATAGATAGATAGATAGATAGATAGCCAGCCAGCCAGCCAGCCAGCCAAACAAACAAACAAACAAACAAACAAACAAACAAACAAACAAACAAACAGACAGACAGACAGACAGACAGACAGACAGACATAGATAGATAGATAGATAGATAGATAGATAGATAGATAGATAGATAGATAGATAGATAGATAGATAGATAGATAGATAGATAGATAGATAGATAGATAGATAGATAGATAGTATGGAAGGAGTATCACTTCCTTTTCACACTTCCAAACATAGCCTGCTTTGAGATGCACATAATCTGTCCACTACACAGGAACCCGTCAAAAACAAATCCATTACCTTCCACCGCAACCCCTCTTTACTCAACAGATACCCATACACTTCTGCAATCTCCAGCAACACACTTCCTGTCCCTCATGTTAAATTCATTAGGCTCCTCTGATGGGAGTGTGCTAAGCAAATGTTTGGCAAGCTGTCTTCTCACATATCGTCAGTTTTTCACCTCCTGCAGAAGTCAATACCTAATTATGACACTAATGAGTGAAGAGTGGTTCAATGAAATTGATAGTCCCTGGATCTGTTGTTTGAGAAAACTCATAATGCAAAGTAGAGACAAGGGAGTTGAGCATGGGAGAGAAAAAAAAAAAAAAAAAAAAACAATATGCAAAATCTGCTGCTATGAGGTTAGGGTGTTGTGATTAGTGTTGACAGTACAGTGACTTTACTTGAGACATGTATATATATGATGCATTTCAAACACTCTTCATTTATCATAATGATATTCATAATAACATATACAATATGCATTACTTCTTTCATAAATATTTGTAACCACAGAAATAATAATGTAAATAACAATACTTATCTATTCATGGCTATGATGTTAAAGAGTATATTGGGTGTTGCATTAATGCATTTATAGGTAAGAATTATAATTTATTCTAATTATTATTCATGACAATGTGCACCTGACTAGAATGTGTATTATAAAGCATTCCAAAGGCAATATAACATTAAAAAAAAAAAAAAAAAAACACAGAGAAATTTAAATAAAAGTCAAGTGAAAGTAAGTAGGTTCCAAATGTAACTATTTAAAAGTAAAACTCATACTTTTATCACTCAACAAAGTGACAAATGAAATAGGAGACAGTAACTTTGATGTACAAACTGTGTAAAGAATGTATTTAATCACAATTTTGTCAATGTCCTGATTATGTAAGGCTCTAGAACACACCATATGTTAAAACATATTACTATCTGCATTGTGACTGATGAGACGTCTCTTCAGAAGGATAAATGACCATAACTTATCGGAGGGAGCCTACAGTTGTTGGTGAATTCAAAGAGGATTTAATAAGTAAATGAGGCTCTCCAAATGTTAATGTGCTGCTAGTTTCTAATGAAAATGGTATAATGCTATAAATACAGTTTGCAATTACACACAAGACTGCAGTCAGGTTGGCACATCCGAGTTACACCCCATGTACATCAATCCCCCCTGAGTGTTCAGATTAACCAGCCCATGGTTGGTAATCATGATGGCGTGGATGCCCAACCAGCATCATTACAAAGCTAATAGCAGTTGATGTGTTAATTAATGACCTCAAGCATCATCTGCTGAGCTCTTCTAAGCTGCTTTTCTTGAATCAGGGCCAGAACACAATGGAGAGCTGCCCACACGTAACAGGAAGAAGAGGTACTCTACTGCCCTCACTGATGCTGAATGAGAGATTGGTGTTGGACAGCACAGTAGAGGAATAATTTTTCAGCAGGGTGGGCATGTGTGCTGCATTATATACCCCCTCGTGAGTGCATGAATATATGAGTGAGAGTAGAATAGTTTTAGTGCTGACCTTTTGACCTCTGTGCCATTTAGAATATAACATATATAGGCATTTTGAGAAGTGGGACTGATGTGGTCATAAAAAAATTTTGAGTGAAACTTTGAATTAAAAAACTGAACATTAATTTCAGAATTTTTCTAAAAAGATTTCATATGGGCAATGTGAAATATAGAAGGCCATTTATTACATCAGATCATGTATTTTTCCACACATATGAAGTGTATTACACACTTAAGTGTTCTCATTTTCCCTTCTAATTCAATTAAGTTCTTTTGGACTGCATTTGAGTTCATATGCTCAGTGAGTTTACTGCCATACATAATACAAAGATACAAGGTCTCCTGGTCCATCGCTTATAAAATTATGATGAGAGGAGGGAATCATCTATTCTACCGGACTAGTGTTACTAATTGAGTCCAGGGTTCATATGGTGATGAATGATTCACAATCTTCTTTCTCGCCCACATGTGCGGCACCTTTCATATCACAAGGTAAAAGATCCCTATGTACGCAGATAAATTATCTAGATACTCACACTTTTATCGATCATTTTGGTCTCTCTCCAGATTTAGCCTGCAGGTTGAGCTTTTTGTCCCGTTGGATGTCTAAGATTGGCTGTTATTGTTGGAAACAGAATTTTAGAAAATTCCCATTGGCCTTAACTCATCTTCTTGACCTTAGACAAGTACTCACACACACAGGTTTGTTTTTGTGAATTTTGGGGACATTCCATAGGCGTAATGGGTTTTATACTGTACAAACCGTATGTTCTATCCCCCTACACCTAAACCTACCCATCACAGGAAACTGTGCACACTTTTACTTTCTCACAAAAACTCATTCTGTATGATTTATAAGACTTTTGAAAAATGGCGACATGGGGTGATGACCTCATAAGTCACCCTCTTCTTGTAATACCTATGTCATACCCATGTCATTATACAAATTTGTGTCCTGATATGTCACAAAAACATGCGCACACGCACACACACACACACACACACGCGCACACACACACAAATTAAGGTTACTCTTTATTTTAAAGGTGCCGTAGAACGTCTTTTCAAAAGATGTAATATAAGTCTAAGGTGCATGCATCGATTCCTGTGAGTATAGTATTTATTTGGATGTTTACATTTGATTCTGAATGAGTTTGAGGCTATATGCTCTGTGGCTAACGGGCTAATGCTACACTGTTGGAGAGATTTACAAAGAATGTTGTGTTTATGAATTATACAGACTGAAAGTGTTTAAAAATGAAAATAGCGACGGCTCTTGTCTCCGCAAATACAGTAATAAAAAACTTTAACCACATTTAACAGTACATTAGCAACATGCTAACAAAACATTTAGAAAGACAATTTACAAATATCACTAAAAATATCATGTTATCATGGATCATGTCAGTTATTATTGCTCCATCTGCCATTTTTCGCTGTTGTTCTTGCTTGCTTACCTAGTCTGATGATTCAGCTGTGCACAGATCCAGACGTTAATACTGGCTGCCCTTGTGTAATGCCTTGAACATGAGCTGGCATATGCAAATATTGGGGGCGTACATATTAATGATCCCGACTGTTATGTAACAGTCGGTGTTATGTTGAGATTCGCCTGTTCTTCGGAGGTCTTTTAAACAAATGAGATTTATATAAGAAGGAGGAAGCAATGGAGTTTGAAACTCAACGTATGTCTTTTCCATGTACTGAACTCTTGTTATTCAACTATGCAGAGGTAAATTCAATTTTTGATTCTAGGGCACCTTTAAGGTGACATAGTTACATTGTACTTATACTCAAATAAGTACTGATAAATATTAATTAACTACATGTACTTACTATAGAGTTATGGTTTGGTTTAGGTACATGTAGTGACATGTAACTATGTTGACAAAACTGATTGATTTATAAATCAAATCTGAATGCACTTGTTGGCCAGTGTAGCAATCATCTGCATTTTCCTTGCAGAAATGTGAATACCTTGCACAGTATACATACAGCTGATACATACTGTACAGTACATAATTCTAAACATTTCTTTTTCTCTCTTTCACTCCCTCTCTCTCACACACTCATTGAGTTTGCCATCTCTATTAGTATGAAGAACAGGAGGAAACACAGCATAGGTTCTCCTATTGTTTTCTTTTGCTCACCCTGCCCTGTTCTTAATTAGAGCTCCAGTGAGCAAAACAAGTCAATTGAGGGAGGCTTATTCATTACATGGTGGGAGGAAGACAGATCATCATCTGGGACGGGACGCATCTATCAAAGAACAGGCTGGGCATTATCTTTATCCATAGAAGCTTAAGAAATAACCCAGCTATCAGGGAACGGTCTTAGAACTTTAGCTAATGTTCTGACAAGGATCTCTCAAAGTTATGAACAAACATTCTTCCAGTAATAGAATGTTCGTTCAAAGTTATCTGGTCTTTAATAATGTTCTCCACAAAAATCTTATACTAATCGAGAGGTGAAATTGATGTTAATAGTCTTGTATTATGTCTTGATTACACACGCATTCCTAATTTACTTTATTATTTTTGATCGCTGTATTTACGTAAATCTGTCAATGTCAACAAATGGTATTAATAACACAGAGAGAACAGCATGTGAATAACGCTACGTCTGTCAGTCAGTGCCGCTTGAGAGGCCGCGCAGGTGCAAATCATTAAAGGGAAATGGTGTGAAATGCTCAAACATTTATTACCCATCAACCATGATAATTGCTCATCAGGTGACAAGTTCTACGTCCTGCTCGAGAAAACCCTGATAGGTGTGATGAACTCCTGAGGATGAGGACATCCATCCAGTGGTGAAGCGCCATCTTTTATACTTGAGATTAGGCCTCAAGGGTGATCTCAGAGTCACAATGTGTAATAGGAGTATTGTTGTCATACCATCGGGACTGTCCTTCATCACAATGGAGTTGCTGTTTGACCTGATGAGCAGTTTTAGCTTGTGTTTGACTGCTTTAAATAAACATTTTAAACTTGCACTTCAATAATTTGTATTTATCATGACAAACCAGCAATCGCTGAAGGGACAAATACATGAATACAGTCCTGCTCCCCATGTTCTTGTTACAGTAATTATAATAACTAGGTACTAACCCTGAACCAACCCCTAAACCTAACCTTAACCCATGTAGTTACCTTATATAAGGTAATGTCCAACACAATAATCGTAAGCTCCTATATACAGGTTAAACAATTTCTTCCAGCATTTCTGTAGTAATTATTACAAAGCTCCTTTTTTTCAAACATTTTTTATTAACAGAAAATTGGAGATGTATTAAATTAATCAACCACAATCATTTTTTTTTACTGATACTGATCATACATACTAATATTTTTTTTGGATGGATGGTTGGTTGGTTGGTTGGTTGGTTGGGAGTTTGGACGGATGGATGGATTGATGGATGGATGGATGGATGGATGGATGGATGGATGGATGGATGGAAGAATGGATGGAAGAATGGATTTCATGCATACCTGACAGGACCTGAACTCAGGTTGCCCACAGCTCAGTCAGACAACAAATCAGAGCACAAACACTTTCCACACTGCCTCCAACCTTTTAAAAAAAAATAAAAAAATAAAAAAATAAAATAAATAAATAAATAAATAAATAAATTCAGTCATGGTCATATGGTCACGCACCAGTTCACAATGCAATATAAATCATACCAAAATAGCATGCATCAATCAATCAAAGAAAACTAATTTGATCATGTCAGAGCAATTTATGACATGTTGTCCGCTGTTTATAAGCACTTCATTGGCAAGTCCAAATTAACTTGTCATTTTAAGCATCGTTCAAGCTCTACCCAATAAGTCTTCTGTACAGCATTCCATACAGGTATTCCAGCAATCATCAAGCAGAATCCAATGGATTCGAGACACCGGCAGCATTCTAATTTTCCAACTCTGACCTCAAACGCCGTCTGAATTCACAGCGCGCCTCCCTCCACTCATATGCTTACTTTTCCGATTAATTTTGTTTCAACACTCTGTGACTTCGGCAAAACACAGGGTACCTCATCATTTCCACATATATATTGTCGGAAGGTGAATTAGCATTTGCTTTTGCCATATTATCTCACTTTGGATTTACATAAATGTGTTTTTCCAGCACGCCGTTGCTGAATTATGCATGAAAAAGGCTCTTTCCTTCAGATGCTGCCCAGATATTATGATCAGCATATTTTAGATATTCATTCGTTTCACATTGTTTGCATTAATATGCATCACTCTCGACCGTGATCCTAACACGGCACAACAGATACTAGTGCTCGCTTTCTCCATCCCTCCCTCAAATTCCCACTTGCTTATTCAGCCTGAAAATAAAAGTGCGGAAGGCACATTCTGGAGTAGAGAGGTTATCTAAAATGATTCAATTCAACCCATATCCCATAAATGATTCACATTCAGCTGTCCTCCAAAATAGCAATGTGGTTTTGGGGGTGAAAATTATACGTATTTTATACCCCAGCATGTATGCCTCAGCTGGAAAAAAAAAAAAAAGTGGGATACAACCTCTTTTTGCCAACAAATAGAATTTTTACAACGCAAATTGGAAATTGGAAAGTCTGAGAGCTCCGAACTGGAAAAATAGTCAATATGTTAGTTTGTGCTGAGCCAGCTTGAGCTGTTCATGGGAGTGAAGACTTTCTAGTGTAAAGAGATTGACTTTGTTCTGGATAACATGCCAAGGGTTATTGCAGGGATTGGGCTTAAGACCCAGAGGAAGCTTGGGATTTCTTGGGTCAAGTATTGAAAGGAAGCCAAACAAATGGATTGCAGTTTTCTTCAAATCCTCCAGTGGTACATCGCACACCAAAGCCGTCAACAGCTTTTCTGCAAGAGTTTTCAACCTTAGTACAAAGCTAATTTACTCTGTGGGAACTAATCTTTTTGTATGTACATAGAGCAGTCATATTCATGCGTTTACAGCTAAAGGTAAAACAGAGGTAAAACAGATAATTTCATTGTGCTTGACTCTTTACACCTGGTATTTAAGATGCGTTTTGGTCGATAGGATGACAAGTAGACACATACCTGTTTACACCTGGCATTTTAATCCATCTTGTTTGTCCACTTTCAACCTCTTCTGTTCTGATTTCTTCGAAGGGAGGGTCTATTGGTGGGTAAATGTATGGGCTTTTTCAGATATTTCGATCTAAAGGATGAAATAAGCTTGTGCAAATTTACATATCAATATGCACAGAGAAGAAGAAAAACATACAGAGAGCATCAGCTTTCGTTTCTGCTCTGAAAGCCGAAAGATCACGCCGAACTCTGAGAGTGTGCGTTAGAAAAAATCAGGAAAAGCGAGAGGATTTTGTACTACCTCTGGAAGTGGACAAGCTCAAGCTCACCCTATTTACACCTGTATTTAGGGTCGTCCACTTGTGATCCGATCGACCAAAACACATCTTAATGCCAAGTGTAAACAGGGCCTTAATCAGTTGGTGTAAAAATCCCCCCGTTTGTGCTGATGACATGAATGATACCACAAACCATGCGTCTACAAGAAGCCACTTAAAAAGCTAAATGAAACCCAACTGAATCAGTTTCAAAGTTGTAAATAAAACAAAGATTACTGGACAGTGTTTTGAAAGAAAATACTATTTATATACTATATACTATTTAATACTACTAATCTTATTTCAAAATTTCACATTTCATTTAATGTGTTACTTGCTGTTTCTTTGTAATCATTTGAGAAATTTACAAGCAATTCTTGAGTAAAAGAATTGCTTGTACAGTACAGAGCAGATTTATTTCCTCACAGGACAGTTTTATGCAGTGCTTTTCAACCTGGGCTGTGTTGCAAGAAAACAAACCAGCTTTTTACTCCATACTGGAAGCCAGATAATTTAAATGACTGGGCATTTGGCTTAACAAGTCTTTTAATCTAATAAAAAGGACGCTCCTTGAAACCTTTAAATAAAAGGTCAATTCCTAAAGAGTTTGTCCTAAAATCATTGTCCAAAACATTCTGCTTTAAAGGAAATAAAATGAATGGAAACCACACAATGCTGCATTGAGTGGTGCTGGGATGACTTAATTTTGTAGGCCAAAATCCAGCAATGAGCTCGTATTTTAGCACTTCCAGTTTCATCATCCTAAAGTCAACAACTTTTTTTTTTACTTTTTTTTTTTTTTTAAATGCATGAAATAAGGTCTGTGGTTAATATAGGCTCAATATATTTTCACACTTTATTCTATGACATATATCAGTAATACACAATAGTGATATTTTTAAAAGCTTTTACTTGCCTTGAAAGAGTTGATTTCTAGCAAGTGTCTAAATGTGACTACAGAGGTTGTCTGGGACATTAAACATCATCACTTTAAACAGGTAAACTTTTTGCAATAATCCAAAATCCTACTGGGTTTTTGTCGAGGGAACCAGGGTGATATGAACTTCAAGGTTGGCCTACAAAAATACATCATCACTACACCTATTTATAGGTCTAGAGAAGTATTCAAACTACACAAGGCTTATGTATAAACATAAATATAATATATAATAAAAATAATCACAGAGAATATAATGTTTTAAAATCTACTGAAACTGTAGAAGTCAAATTAAACAGTTTTAAATTTTAAGATATTGGACGTTTTATTCATTAAACACCTCTGATGATGAAAAAAATATTTAAACTATGAGCGTTTGTATTTCTTAAATTCATATCATATCATTTATTAAAGTTTACATTTGTCAACCTTGGAAATGCCACTTCAAAAAAATCATGAGGTCTTGAGTTGTTAAAGAACACAGAATCATATTGAAGTGAAATATTAATTTTGCCCCTATTCGCACTTTTTGGCCCCTCTTTGAAAAATCATCAAAATGCCACCGGTAATATCCCATCGTCCTCCTCTTATGCTCTTTCTAGGCTTAATGTTGGATGGACTTTTTAACTTTTCAAAGAAGTCACAGTGTCTTTAATGTATTAAAGATCAAGCCTCACACTCCTCTCTTAGTTAAGGTAATATTTGTTTGAACTCAAGGCCAGAAATGTGTTTAATGTTAGGATTAAATGGATTAAGACAGAAGTAGGTCTTCGAAATTTGCGTTTTTTCTACAGACACTTGCGAACACCTACAGTGGCATCACATTCACATGATAGCAAAGATATCCGTTGACCAATCCAATTCTGCTTAATCATAAACTGACCTGCTCCTCAAAACACATCTTATACATTCCTATCTCCATCATTGTTTTCTCCAGTGGGGTTTTAAAGCAAAACAGATTTGAATTCAACAATTGAGACAAACAATCCTGGCCAATCTCTTTCTGGATGACTTTTAATTCACGTAAGGATCTCTATGTCTACGTGCAGTGAGTATTGGACGATGTACTTGCTGTTTGCTTGCCAAGCTTTAATGTGAAGTCAAGTGCTGAGAGCGATGTTGTGGAACTTAATCAATGTTGATGTGGGCAATTAATGTTCACATTGCACTCGTTCAAAGATGATAGGCATGCAAAATGAGGATCATTCGGATGGATGCCTCCCCGCTGAGGTGAAACGAGAGCTTCCGACTTTGAAGAGTTGATCCAGACACTGACGGAGAACTTCAACGTGTGCAGAATGACCCTACAACACATTATACCATATGCTCGAGGACTGTATAAACTCACTTGAGTTGCAGGTCAAATAAGAGTCTGTTTCAATATCTCAAAAGTTCAAGAGCTGCAGCTTTACCGGCAGTATTTCCTTTGAAGTATACCATCAGGTCAGATGAAGAGCGAAGCTTCATTTCAGGGCCACCAGATTATGACACCAAAGGAGTTAAAGACTCCCTGTGGTGAAAATCAAGTTTTTAATGTTGTTTATATGTCTACGTGGTGTTTTTAATATGCTTTAAGACAAACCATGTGCAAAATCATCAGTCAACACCATTGCTGAGTCTTTTCTCCTGAAAACTGCAGTCAAAAACGCACTTTGAAACTGCCCGTTTCCTTCCATCACAAACATGTAACCAATCCCATTAACGTGCGGGGCGGGGCTTTTGGGACTTTCTATGATGTTCAAAGTATTTCTAAGCATGCTGATTTTTAGAAGGCAGCTGTCTGACTCGTGACAAATGGGAACATGGTTTGTGTGACTTTAGCAACACATTATCAGCTGTTTGATAATTACTGCCATGTGTCTGATGTTGTAGAGAGCAATACATAAACACATTACCATTCTGATACATCAACTTGTAGGTGACCCTGATTTGCTCTTCCTCTTCTTCTTCTGAATCAGTTTCTGTTTCAAACACATATGGATGAATTAAACCAATATTTCCACTTGCCACTGTATAGCATTTACTACAGCTGATCGAGTGGGTCAGGTAGTCCTGTGTGATTGAGTGGAGGTGGGGACTAATTTGCATGGTTTTCACTCTATATCTACATCCCAGTAATATGTCTTAGTAAGATGATATTTGAATGCTTTGCTCTGTAGTTTTCATTCATTCATGCAATGATAATTGAGAGATGAACAAATAAACGTTCCTCAAAAGCCCAATGTCTCTCACATTTTAAAAATGATTTTCTAAAGATGTATGTATAATCAAGGAACTAAGATTTAGAAATAGATTACTTTCAACAGTAGCCTAAAATAATGACTAAATATTTGGCTATTGGTTAACATTAACATTACTTGATAGTTTGCATGGTGAAGGTGTCATTATTCTTTAGAAGAAGAAAAAAGTTATTTGTCTAAATTTATCACCCGAACTGTACAGAATACTGTATCTCTCAATGCATTATGCTTGACTTGACATTACATGATGTAAAGTAAACCACAATTCTTTTTTTTACAAAAAGTTTACACTAATCCTTTTACACAACACCAGAAACAGGTATTTGTAACATGGTTGTTGTAGAGAATTAACACAGCACAGGAATTGAAAGACTAATCAATAGTATTTAATTACTTTAAACAGAACACTCAGGAGATACATTTTAGAACAACCACTTAGTTACAAACAATAGCGGACAAAGGAACTAGGGAAACTCAGGGCTTATATACTAAGAAAAAGTAAAAGAGAATGTATCAAAGGAGAAACAGAACATGTGCGTGGAATTAGGAACTATGGAAACTAATTAACAAACAGGGAAACTAACTAGGAAATAAGGAGAATGGGAACAGAGCAAACAGAGTGAAAACAATACTAAAACATAGTACATTACAGTATTATGAAAGTAAATAGTGTGATTTTAGATTTAACTTTGCAAAACATAAAACAATACAAATGTCGTTAATTATTCTATACCAGGAATAAAAAAAGAATGTAATTTCAGAGAAATTTAGTAAATTAGTGACTAAAGGCCCATTCATTCCTTTGTTATTATACACTGTCCTTCCTTGGTGTGAATGTTTGTTAATTCCAGGAATTATTTTCAAAAGGTCTATCTTCAAAAGCAATTCTGTTGCTGCCAATATGGTAATTGACCTTGTACATTTTACCGCCAAATATGTAATTGTTTTCTGCTGTATTTGGCACAGTGAGCACATCTAAATGACCTGTACAAGAGCATGTACAAGCACGGACCACGGGTAAACAGAACAAATCAGCATTATGTGTTTGTTTCACAAATGTCATCACATTTAAATTAGGTTGCATGTTTGTGCTCTGAAATATAGTGAAGAAAACTAGAATAAGAATGGAAAAATGTGTTTATTTTATTAAGCTCTCATCAACTGTAAAGTATTAAAATTACGAAAATGTTTATTAATCTACTGTTTTACTTAATCGGGCTTGTATACGTTATGAATTATGTATGATCATGAACCTGTTAAATGCATCCACTAGTTCAAGCAAGCGCTGCAAAGTGAATAAAATTCCACACAATCAATTATGCTGTCATTGTTTATTAATGTAAATAAGTGTAATATCTCTCACATGGCAGAACTGTAAGAGAATATTATTGATTTATTTGATTATTTTAACATATTTAATTTTAACAAATTTGAAGGGTTGAATTTTAGCTCTCAACACTATCCTCATGCATTATTCACTATTGGTGCATGCATAACTAACCTGCCAAATATTTCAAAGTCTCATAGTAATTTTCACCCTGTCTCTAGACTATGCTGGAGAAAGTAGTTAAGTGCAGGACCTGGCAGAAGTCTGGCTAATGGTGCATCAAGTGCAAAATGAAGGCAGAGACCCGGAGCACAGAGAAATGTTATGGAGATGGTAAAGGTCTAAGAAGTGATTCACAATGTTTATCAAATTAGCACTGCATTGTGAACTCTTGAGTTGTGCTTTTATTTGACTGACTCTCACGAAAACTGCAGGGAAATCTGCGGGCAGTATTTCACCTCAAAAAAAAAAGAAAGAAATTATATTTTGAATTTTCATGACAGTTAAGCATAACTTCTTTATTACTGCAATGCAGAAATGAATAAATAAATTAAACAATTTCACAGTTTATATATACAGTATATACACACACACACACACACACACACACACACACACACACACACACACACACACACAGAGTTATATCAGGTATAACACTGTGGGAAGACCTCTGCTTTAACAGAATTCCCTGGAGAACTATATATAATTCACAATTTTTTCTGCCAATCGTCTCTGAATCAATACATCCCTAAAGACAGTGATAGGCAGACATGGAACTCTACAGATTTGCTCTTTGACTCTCTTTCGTGGAGAACAGATCGGCCTCCTTGTGTCGACCCAAACACAGGTCCACTGGGATCTCAGTGGTATTTCATGGAATTCCTGATCCATGCAGTCAGAATTCTTATGTGCACCAGTGAACTTAATTCCATCAGCTGCTGAGTGGAGAACTCCATGCAGTCCGGCTGTGCTTCAGTTTACTGCATGTGAAGAGACTAGAAACACATGAAACACCACACTTATGACAGAAACCGAATAAATAAATTGATTAAAAAGGCAAGCTCCATTATTAGCATCTCACAGGACTGGGTTGAGCGGCAGAGGTGAGGATGCTGAGAAAAATAAATGTAATTATGAACAATGACATGCACCCACTACATGCCTTAGAAATGTTTCAGCTGAGCACTTTCAGTGGCAGGGTGATTACACCAAAATGTAAGACTGAATGTCATCTTAAGTCATTCCTACCTGCTGCCATCAGGCTCTTTAATGTGCAATAACTGTTTTTGGTTTTTGTCTGTTTTTATACTTTTTTTTATTCATGGTTTTGTATTATAGGGTAGAATATGTTTTTGTTATTTTGTTTGCATATTATTTTTGTAGTATTACTATTATAGGGGATAGTATGTTTTAGCTTATATATTAGAGGGCATTTTATGTTTTAATGTGAATTTTTTTATTTATTTATTTATTTTTATGTAGTCTGGTAGATAGATCGTTGTTTGTCTGTGTGCCAGGATTATGTGATTGCTGCTATTGTAACAAATATAATTGGATTAATAAAGTATCTATATATGTATCTTACACTTTTATCTCAAGATAACAGATTAAATAAACATGTTTAATGAATTCAATATACAGTATATGTCTCATTAAGGGAATCATTATTGTGGTGCTTATCTGTCAATCATCAAAACGTCATGGCAATGCAATATTTACACTGTTTCCGAGGATTCTGTCAAGTCTGTAATCTTCAGATGTTGTCATGTATTTGATGCAATAATTTACAAACCTCATAAACTTATATTTTATCACAGTAGAATATAGATAACATATCAAATGTTGAAAGTGAGACATTTTGAAATGTCATGCCAAATATTGGCTCATTTTGGATTTCATGAGAGCTACACATTCCAAAAAAGTTGGGACAGGTAGCAATAAGAGGCCGGAAAAGTTAAATGTACATATAAGGAACAGCTGGAGGACCAATTTGCAACTTATTAGGTCAATTGGCAACATGATTGGGTATAAAAAGAGCCTCTCAGAGTGGCAGTGTCTCTCAGAAGTCAAGATGGGCAGAGGATCACCAATTCCCCCAATGCTGCGGCGAAGAATAGTGGAGCAATATCAGAAAGGAGTTTCTCAGAGGAAAATTGCAAAGAGTTTGAAGTTATCATCATCTACAGTGCATAATATCATCCAAAGATTCAGAGAATCTGGAACAATCTCTGTGCGTAAGGGTCAAGGCCGGAAAACCATACTGGATGCCCGTGATCTTCGGGCCCTTAGACAGCACTGCATCACATACAGGAATGCTACTGTAATGGAAATCACAACATGGGCTCAGGAATACTTCCAGAAAACATTGTCAGTGAAAACAATCCACCGTGCCATTCTCCGTTGCCGGCTAAAACTCTATAGGTCAAAAAAGAAGCCATATCTAAACATGATCCAGAAGCGCAGGCGTTTTCTCTGGGCCAAGGTTCATTTAAAATGGACTGTGGCAAAGTGGAAAACTGTTCTGTGGTCAGACGAATTTCTTTTTGGAAAACTGGGACGCCATGTCATCCGGACTAAAGAGGACAAGGACAACTCAAGTTGTTATCAGCGCTCAGTTCAGAAGCCTGCATCTCTGATGGTATGGGGTTACATGAGTGCGTGTGGCATGGGCAGCTTACATATCTGGAAAGGCACCATCAATGCTGAAAGGTATATCCAAGTTCTAGAACAACATGCTCCCATCCAGACGTCGTCTCTTTCAGGGAAGACCTTGCATTTTCCAACATGACAATGCCAGACCACATACTGCATCAATTACAACATCATGGCTGCGTAGAAGAAGGATCCGGGTACTGAAATGGCCAGCCTGCAGTCCAGATCTTTCACCCATAGAAAACACTTGGCACATCATAAAGAGGAAGATGCGACAAAGAAGACCTAAGACAGTTGAGCAACTAGAAGCCTGTATTAGACAAGAATGGGACAACATTCCTATTCCTAAACTTGAGCAACTTGTCTCCTCAGTCCCCAGACGTTTGCAGACTGTTATAAAAAGAAGAGGGGATGCCACACAGTGGTAAACATGGCCTTGTCCCAACTTTTCTGAGATGTGTTGATATATATATATATATGTGACCCGTCACGGAAACCAGGGACACAAGTCGGCAGCACAACTCTTGAGCAAAATGAGAAAGAAGCATTTTTTTTCAAAATTGGTGATTTTCGTTTTTTTGCAGAATCTGTTAGTTGAGATCATGAAGAAGCCTTTCCGTGTTTGAGATAGCAGTATTGGTATATTTAAAAGCGTACATTTTGAGGTTGAAATCGGCTTGTTTTTCGTAGATTCTAGCACGCAGTAGGGGCGTGTCATGTCTGTGTGTATTTCCATACTGGGAAGCGTGGCTACTTACTATGCAGCGCTCTGGCCGGCTGTAGCTGATATCAAAATTCAATGAAGAACCGTGGCCGTTACACCGAAAATGTTTTGAAGTACTTCTTCGACAAGCCGGATGCTTATGAACAAACGCTCACTGATTCTGAAGACGATCTGAGCGACGATGAAAGCGGCATAATAAGACATTACCTCTCTGGAGTCGGGTAACGCGCCGGCGCATTTTGCAGGATTTTTTTCACATTGCAGCAAAACAGACTTAAAATACTCCGTCATTTTTTGTCATAGAGACATAAGTAATATATCAATTGAAACTAAAGAATGTCTTCTTTTATTTGTGTACACTCAGAGTAAAAACAAAATGTTGTGCTTTTTGAAAAATAAAGAAAACTAACATGATGTGTGATCTCTCGTCTCCCTCTGAACGAAGTCCAATCTGATAGTTCTCAGAAAATGAACTGTAACTTAGTGAATACTAATCATAAAAAAATTATACTTATGTCTGAAAAAACGTTGAAATGTCAAGTTTTAAAACGTGTAAGTCAAATCGAAAACAAACCTTCTGTGTTTATGTAATCTGTATGAAAAGAGAGCCATGTCAGAAATCCGTGATTCAGCTCATTATCCGCTAATGTGGCCACGCCCACGGAGCCAGCGCTATTCAGACGCAAATTCAGTCAATACATGCATTCATCGTCTCAATCGTGTATTTATTGTCTTGAAAAGTGTTTTGAATAGCCATAGTTAGTGATCTCTGGCCTCTGTTAGTCCAGTTATTTCCTGGATTGCCTATTCTTCTTTAACAGGCTTCTCAGGTGAGAACATTTCATTTCATGATTATAGTGACCAAAATGATCACGGTTATCACAGAATCCTGTTCAAAAAGTCAATTCACCAAGTTTTATGTGGAAAACCAGCAAATAAAAAATAAAATTAGCATCAATATGTACTTTTTCTTTACATAAACATTAAAATAATAACATTAAAAATGATGGGCAGATTTTAAAGGAGTGTCTTGCAACATGTTATCTACAATGCACAAGTTCAAATAAAGTTTTGACAAAAAAGTCACATATTTCAGCCTCTAAATCATTTTTATAAAAGTCAAAAAAGATAAATTACTGACATTTACAATGCACATTAACCTTTATTATTAATAGTATGTGGTCCATGCAGCTTTACAGGGGTATGGCTTATCTAAATGAGATGTAAATGAGCCCTATTGTCACTCCCAGCAGGTGAGAACAGGCGAGAACTGCAACTTTAGAGGCGTTTTTCTCCCTATAGAGCTTTCTTGAGTGACTACCTTCAAATGGCCACAACTTCTCCAAATATTATCAGATTTCCATGTGTCACACATCGTTGGAAAGCTTTGAGACTACACTTTCAGAATCTGTGAATAACTCAAAATGCCCCAGAACCGACTTGTGTCCCTACTTTCCGTGACTGGTCACATATATGGCACTGCTCAGGTGTTATGAGAGCCCAGGTTGCTCTGATAGTGGCCTTCAGCTCTTCAAGTTCAATTGAAGCATGGATGAACTTGTTTTTTGCCGACCACAATGTGTTTTGTGCTGCCGAGATCAAATTCATTTAGAAAGCAACCACTCAAACTACAAAAACAAGCCAACAGGATCTGAACATATCACAGCAAATGATTAAAAAAAACAAAAAAAAAACATCCACCACATTCCTGCTGTTGTTTGCATTTACATAATTGTCCAGTTCACTCATATCATGTTAACAATTCAGGATAATGTTGTGCTTATGCAATTCATGATAATATAAATTAACTTTAATATTTGATTTTAAGGACATCTTTGTCCAATGTAAAATCTGGATCCTGATACAAAACCAGCAATAAGTAATATATATGAATAACAAACTTTCAAGCATAGCTTCAACAGGACTTCACACAAACTTTGTTTTCATTACAAAAAGCAGAATGGCTGAGATGAAGCATGACGTGAGTCACATGATTGAACCCAGCCAATAAGGTCTTAAAATTCTTAAAGTGACCTTACTTTTTTTTTTTTTTTTTAATCCATGTGCACCCTATTTTAAGTACTAATATGCTGACTATGATATGCATTTTTTTTTTTTTTTTTTTTTTTTTTCTAGCCAACTGTTTTATTTACTTGCCAAAGTCAATTTTATCCACATTAGGCACTTGGCAAGTTTTAATTCTGGACTCTGGCTAACTTCTGATCAGATTTCCAACAGCCAGTACAACTAGCCAAGAGAGTAAATGGAAGCTGGCAATACGAAGATCTCACAATCCACTGAGAATTCCACTTCAGTATATCCGGAAGACAGGGATGTACTACAGCCAGATAGCAGATGTCGTACAGGAGATTCACAATGGCTGCACCGAAGGACAACACAGGGGCACCATGCAGTCGTGACAGCATAATAATAAACACCCGATCAATACAGACAGGTTTCTACAACATTACAAACAATCAGGACAGTGCAAGGACACTCATGACAATGCAGCACTTAATAGCAGGATGAGGATGCATGTTGCAGACTGGAAGATCACATGTTGTACACTTGACTGAACACTGAACAGCAAATTAAGTCACCAGAGCCGTGCACAAGTATCTGAGATAAACGGGAGAAAGTCAATTTGATTTACTCTAATTAGTGCTTCTCACAATGCACATAGCTTAAGAGAAAATACTGCAGTAATCTTAAATTATATAAAGTCCTTATTAGCTTCATTACAAAAATTATGCCTTAATATATTTGTCTGTAATTTTTACCATTATAGAGTGGCTGTGTACTCAGACTGTGTAAACAAAATTATGTTCAAAAACCATGCCCTTTACATCTCACAACAGCGTGTCTGGGTCATGTTAAACCTCTAAAACAAGAGAAATTTGCAAGCTGTTTCGCATTACGGGTGTTATGACACTGTTTTCAGTATAATTAAGCACATTTAACAACCATATTCTTATTATTGTAATGCATACATGTTTTATTTTTTCATTATTTATTCCCATAATTCTAAACGATGATTCTCATTAAATTTATATTACTGTAATGCTTTTAAATAGTTGATCTTTTTCACATTACAGTAATGAGGTATCAACATAAACTTCAGCAGACAACTTTTAGTTAAAATACTACTTTTTACAATATTTTCTGTAAATCAGCTCTAAAATGTAGTATAATTTGACTTGACCTATTATTTTTAATTTATTTAGTTAAACTTTACAATAAGGTTCCATATTAAGGTTAGTTGATGTATTAACTAATATTAACTAGCAATGAACATTGTTACAGTACTTATTCATTCATAAACATTTTAGTTCAGGTTCATTAATGTTACCAGATGCAACTTTTGATTTTAATAATGTAATAGTAAATGAAGAGATTAACATTAACTGAGATTAATAAATGCTTCAGAAGTATTTTTCATTGTTAGCTCATATTAACTGGTGTAGTAAGTAAACTAATGTAAGCTTATTAAGCTTATTAAGTGATACTATTTATTTATTTATTTATCCATTTGCTTTCATTTCATGGAAAAGAACATCTCAACAGAGAGAGATAGAGAGAGAAGAACGATATGAGTTTGAGCAAACCATAGCAGAATTGTAATTTTTATTTGAACTAATAAGACACAGATTTATTAAATACAAATGTGAATTGTAAAACATGAATGTCACTGTATTGTGTTTCATGAAATATTTCCCAATTGTCAAGCCCTTTGCATAAACAGCTGCTCTGTTTGCATCCATCTAAACACCTCTGGTTACCTGGAGCCAAGGTTTCATTTTCAGCAAACAGAATTCTGCGGCGGAACCCCACACCAGTTGATTTCCCTGGCTGGCATGCTGAGAGACGGCTAATAAACAAATTGACCTCGCTATGAGAGGACAGGTTGAACGAAACACACTCAGGCCACATAAATCTGTCAATTAGACACAATCAGTGCAATCAAGAACAACAGCGGTAGGTGCTTCGGCCTTGTAAACACCTCACTATTGTTTGATTTGGGAAGCTCTCCTGAGAACTAATAAGTGGGAAGCTTGCATAATACCTCTTCCGTTTCCTTTTGTTTTATTTATTTATTTTTTTTAACCATGCAGACTGCATAATACATTAATGACTGTCACTTAAAAAACCATAATATCTGACAGTGATAGACATGAGAATCAGTTGGAGAGAAAAATTACAAACGAGATCTTTTAAATAACTGAAAAGTTTCACCTAGACAGCAAAGAGATTAAATGGAAAATTATATCAGCATTTCAATCTACTGAAATTCTATTAAAAATGCATCTCACCCAGTAAGAATTTACTCAGGAATATCTGATTTATAACATTAAGGGACATTAACGATCTAAGCACATGGTATGAAGCGTATGGTGCAGATGCACTTAGGAAGTGTCCGAATCCTCCTTTGCTAGTTTAACGATGGAAAAAATGGTCAGCACGCAAGGTGCATGAATGAGTCAAGGGTCTGTTTTGGGCGTAACGTGCAATAAACCAATCAGATTCTCATCTCCCATTCCATTTCAAAGCCAGGTGCGTTTGCACAATGGTGGATTCGCTATTTACATGGCGGAATATAGACACCCTCAACCTGATGAGTCAGTTTAAATACATGTGTGTATTGCCACGATTGGTCAAATAATTAGCCTATTTCATTCATCATTACTGTAAATAGGTAATTCTGACACATGCAATGACTATCCATTATGACATGTAGGCATTTTTAACTTTATGCACACAACAATAATCTTTTACATTGTAATCCTTTTATTTTTAATATTTGGCATGTTTGTGTGCTGCTGCGCTCCCCTGTGTTTGTAACAAGCAAAGTGTACGTGCACCTATAGGCGCATATCACTAACGCGCTCTTTAAATAACAAAACAAATAAAAAATACTGCGCCATTGACTTTAGACCAGGTTTTTGTTGGTCAATAGCACAGTTATTTTCAGTTGCCTCAAAATAGCAACACGCCAACAATGCACCTGAACACACTTCGTTTTCAGACCAGCACACCCATGGGTGAACAAATGGGTGCATTTTCTATTTAAACAACGTGGTGCTGGATGTGAAAATGATAACTGCGTCGGGCTGAAATTAGCAAAAAAACACTTGCGTCGCGCCTGCCGTCGCATTGCACCGGGTGTATCATAGGGCCCTAAATGCAATGTTTTGAGTCATTTTTAACTCAAGTATGACATAATGGCCCGGTTTCACAGACATGGCTTAGATTAAGCCAGGATTAGACCTTAGTTTAATTAGGACATTTGAGTAGCTTTTATAAGTGTGCCATCTTGAGATAAAACGATGGCAGTGACAAATTTTAAGATAAAGTTAAAACAGCTCAAACATTCTGGAACTAAGCTTAAGCCTAACTGGGGGAATGTGAAAGTATGTTAAGTATGAAATTTGAATAAATAAATAAATAAATAAATAAATAAATAAATAAATAAATAAATAAATAAATAGAAATAAAAAGTATTTGCTTTTTCAGCAAAAAAAAAAAAAAAAAAAAACTATACTGTAAACAATTACCATGATATACACTAATTTTCAAAAGTTTGTGGTCAATATTTTATTTATTTGTTTATTTTTATATTGTTGTTAAAAGAAATGAATACTTTTATTCAGCAAGGATGCATTAAATTGATCAAAAGTGACAGTGAAAACAGTTATAATGTTACAAAAGATTTCTATTTCAATTAAATTATTATTATTAGTTCTTTTCAATTTTAATTCATCAAAGAGTGCTGAAAAAATACTAAAACATGTCATCAATAAATTATAATAACCAGAAATGTTTCTTGAGCAGCAAATCAGCACATTAGAATGACTTCTGAAGGATCATGTGACACTGAAGACTGGAGTAATGATGCTGAAAATTCAGCTTTGATCACAGAAATAAATAACATTTTAAAATATATTACAAAAGAAAACAATTTTAATAAATTGCAATAATATTTCCGTTCACAGACTTTTGAATGGTCTTGTATTATTATTCATTCCATGATCTAAAAGACAAAGTTGACACTTAAATAAAGCAACTGAGAACTAGATTAAGACTCCCAAGGTATGAAGAAAAAAAAAAAAAAAAAAAAAAAAAATCCTCAGGAGGTACAGCTTTGTCATTACACAAAATTAGCAGGTGATTAAATGCATCACGCAATTCAACCTCTGAAAACCCTGCATGGAAATAACTTAAAATGAGCATGAAAGACAGCATGCGAGAATATGCACCAAATTCCGAAGCTGAATGATCCTTATCCTACACATTAAAATGAGCGGTGCACAAACAAACAAAAAAAAAAAAAAAGTTCAAACCCAGCTAACTACGTGACCAAAGTGTTACACATGGGAGATTTACAAAGTCTAAGAACCTTCCAAGAAAGTTCTGATGTGTGAGTAAAGTGAAACAGGAAACTGCAAAGTGAGCCACAGGGAGAAACTTCCCAGTTTGAAAACTTCCAAAGAACAGTATTCATGCCTTATATACACTGGATATAGGACTAATTAGCAACGTGGCTTTACTTTAATTCAGTGGATTAGGGATGTAATACTCGTTTAAATAGTAGACTTCCTGTACATCATCCAACGCTTAAAGTCTCAGCGAGTTCTTAAAGTGTTTCAGGGCACTAAGCTGTTCCTTTCTTGTCAGTGCTTCGGTTCATATATTTCCCCAAAGCTTATAATTTGTGACAACAGTCTGCTAACCCAAGTAGAACAGGTGCTATCTTGTATGCTTTGCAAATTAGATTTGTTGAATATTAAACAGGGGGGCAGTCAGCTCAAGGTAAACATATTGCACACATCAGTGTCTCCCCGAGGTGCTTGCACAATGACAACAGAAAGTGTTTAAAACTTTCGTCGCCTCTAATTTGGGAAAGTGTTTGACTTTTAATCTCGAACATCACAGCAGTGTAATGCATAATGTGATTATGCATTATGCCGTGAATGCTTAATACGGCCATCCGCAAGCTGAAAGGACACAAAGTCGGATTTTGCAATAAGCTGGACCTAATATTCATTTGTAAAAGTCAGCCACAGTAGCTTTATAATAACTTATTATAGATGCTGATATGGTTTAATGCCAAAAAAAGAGACTTTGCTGTTCAAAATGGAACTGTGGATTAATGATTTTAATTTATCCTTCCCATCTTTTCACGTATACAGAAGTTCTGCACTAAAGAACAAATAAACTACACCAGACTAATAGGTTTGTTTATCGGCATGCAACGCATGCATTGTTGAACACCTGATTAGCTAAGGGAATTATGCAAATCAGGCTATGACTTCATTTAAATATGCATTGTTCAGGCCCACCTAGTTAGAAAGCAGTTTAGTCACATGCATCGAAGACCATCCAAGATTGTTGTTCACATTTATCAGCCAGGTTTTATCCATCTATTTTCATGCAAATTTTGGGATATTGCATGAAAAAAAAAATGCTGGATGGAAATACCAAAATGCCAACAAAGTTTCCAAAATGCTAAAAAAAAAAAAAAAAAAAAAAAAAAAAAAAACATGTGTGAGTATACATGATAATTTGACTCTATATGTGCAAAATAAATAAATACATTCTTAATTTGTTTTGGGAGCACAAATTAAAATGAAAGTTATTGATATGTAATATGAAATAAAGAAACAAATATCTGTTCAATAAGGTGAGCTACATTTTTTTTTTTTTTCTTTTCTTTTTTGTCATGACCAAGCATCAGTAAACAATGTCTATTAAAGCTTTTAGTCCGAAAATGTTTGCTGAGGCTGCAGGTAGTATGTCAGCAAGACTTTTATTCTGAAATACTCCATAGTTTCCTGGATAGTTTTTTGTTTTGTTTTGTTTTGTTTTGTTTTGTTTTGTTTTGTTTTGTTTTGTTTTGTTTTGTTTTGTTTTTTGGAGTTGTCATGATCCCAGCCTGTGTTCCCCTGATCTAGTGTGGACTTTTATGTTATTTCCTGTTCTGTGCCATGTTTTGTAGTCCTTTGTAGTTTTTCATGTTGATTAGTTCTTTGATTGTTCCCAGGTGTGTCTTGTTTGCCAATTACCCCTTGTGTATTTAAATTCCAGTATTTCTTGTGTTCCTTGTCGAGTCTTGTCCTATATGGATGTATGTTTGGTGTCACTCATTCAGTTCTCTGGTTCTCTATTGTGGTTTTGTTATGTTTTTTTTTTTTTTTTTTTTTTTAATTATTAAACACTTTTGCATATGGATCCAGCTCTCCCCTTGTTTTTGAGTTCACCTGAAATTACATGAGTATTGCAGTATTTATTATAAATGATTTATCCATGTTTTTTTTTTTTTTTTTTTCATGTGCCCATAATCTTTAATCAAAATAACTTTCCCTTCCTCTTCTCTGATGACGTGCTTACTGGCTTGAGGGAGGGGCAATCTGTCACTCACATGAGATCCACCAATAGCAAACCACATCCATCCAATCAATTCCCATTGGACAAAATCAAGCCCCGCCCTACATTTTTTCTTGTTCGAGAATCCTTTTCATCCAGATATGCATCACAGTAGGAAAGAAAAGACCATCATGACTTCCGTTTCATGCCGACTTTAGTGAAATCGTTTATAGGCTCATCACTTCTACTGCAACACTTCTAAATCTGTTTGGTGTTGTGAACGGTGATGGAGACACATACAGAAAGATTTCTCAGCCTATCGAGTGAGTTGATGGAGTAGAGCTCAGATAACAAACACAATCCAGTGTCACTGGAAATGATATGCTACAAAGTATGAAATTTATTTCACCATGGGAAGCGAGCATAGTACCTCACAGCTCACTATTCTGTTTCTGTTTTTACACACCATTGAGTCACCAATGGGCCATTGCGAACTCTGGCTCCAGTCAGATTTTCAGAAGTGAGCACTATTGTGCGGGAGACTAAACACAGACAGTGATGTATCAGAGCGTTTAGACGCTATAAAAGGACACTGTTCTGTCTCAGCTGTTGAGAAAATGATGCTTTGAAACTCACTGCGATTGAGCCAAATAATCGCACCATTGTTGTTTCTGGAGCAACATTCCTGTTAAACAACAAAGTACTAATTCTATCCTTAACACTAGCCATTAACTACTCTTGGAACCCAGCACAACTAATGTTAACATCCATCGCAGGTGTTCCAAGCACTAAATGAATATGCAAATGGCCGAGTAATGTATCCCAGGCAACAGCGAAGAACTATTTACTCACCTGTCAATCATCCATTACACTAAAACAAAGTCATTTCACTCGGCGACCATCTTTGAAACGCTTCTCGGGCAGCTATTTCAGTCATGCAAGGACAGCTCCAATCTCCAATCATTAAAATCTCCAAAGTCGTTCACCAAACTTAGTTAAATTTCATATTTGATATCACCAATGAAATCTGACAATTGTCTCATAAATTTTGTTTCTAAATGTGCAACTCATGACAAAATACTGCATTTTTCAGGCTGGACCAGCCAATGCGCATGTGCGGTCATAAGTGTGTGTCTCAGTACTCTGACTTTTTCTAAAGCAACCGGAGCATCTAATGGCAGCTGCAGTGATGCAATGACTTTACCTTTGGCTCTTTTATTTAGGAGGCGGGACTTATTCCACCATACTGAACATTGCACTTTCTCCCATTTCTCCCAGTCTTTATGTAAACATACTGTAACACAAAGCATTTGAATGTGCATTTGCAGTGAAATTAAAATTTGGAAGCAAAGGTGTTATGTTCCTTTTTTTTTTTTCAATTTAATAACAAGCATTGACATGTATTAAAAACTTGTGATCATTTGTTCAACAGCATCATAGTTGCCAGGGTCGCGGTTTTTCTGCACAATTTGGCTATTTGGAAAATGCAGTTGCATTTTTTGGATCTTATTTGACAAAAAAATAAAAATGTAATGTTTTGTTGTAAATTAATTGTAATATTTTCATTTAAGATTGATAATTAATTGTTACAGTTTGATTAATTAATTTCATTACACTTTTGTTGATGGAAAAGTTTTGTATGTATTAAATCATAAAACACAGGGAAAATAAAATAGATTTAATGGGGCCCTAAATTAAAAGGTGGCTTAATGCAGTTTAATTTTGAACAAACAAGTTATGTTTACATTCATTCTCAAGGTCTAACAAACATGTGGAGAGCTTATCTTTCCCAATTAAATGGTAAATATTGTGATTCGTGATAAATATCTATATCATATGATATGGAAAAATAATATTGTCATAATATTTCAGGTCATATTGCCAGGCGCATTATGAGAATAACGCAGCTGTCAGCTATGATTAGATGGGGCAGGGGGAAATTGGGCTAGTTTTCATTCCTTTTGGGTGGGTTTTGAGTAAGCTTTGGGCTGGACATTTTTCTGGGACCTGGCAACCCTGAAATAAACTTTTTCTGTAACTTTATAAATCTTTATTGTCACTTTTGATCAATTTAATGCATCCTTGCTGAATAAAAATATTAATTTCTTGAAAACAAAGAATTGTTTTCTTTAATTGTCTTTCGAATTAGATAATTAAAAAAAAAAAAAAAAAAAAATCCTTC
The DNA here is from genome assembly GCA_036281575.1 of Ancherythroculter nigrocauda. Taxonomy (NCBI): domain Eukaryota; kingdom Metazoa; phylum Chordata; class Actinopteri; order Cypriniformes; family Xenocyprididae; genus Ancherythroculter; species Ancherythroculter nigrocauda. The sequence goes on from VTFQ01000003.1 coordinate 55,986,561, forward strand.
GAATGACTATAAGTATGCATGAATTCAAAACTCATTTTGTATACATTCTGAATAATGTTACTCAAGTTATTGCCTACAATTCATCAATGCATAGTATTCCAAATGCAGTGAAACAACTCTGAAATAGCTTTCTTTTTTGCTTGACATCAACAATCCCTCTTAAATTTCAACCCCTCCAAACAATCTCCAACCTTCTGACTCCCTTACCCATTTTTCATGATCCAATCAATTGCCAACAGATAAAATTGCCTCCCACAATCCATTTTTTCTCATTGAATATCCTGTTGCACTTATAAATATGTCCCATTACAGAAGTAAAATGGCTCACATTGAACTAAACATACTGAGATTGGTATTAGAACATCAAATTCCCATGTTTACCGGTGTATGAGAAGCTGCGAAATGAATCTCAGACAACTGTTGTCTAACATGCCTTCTGAAATCAATCCTAAAATATTGTGAGAGACATTGAAAACCAATCTCTAACAAAACCGACAAAGATTAGCAATGACAAGCGCCTGGATTTTATGAGAAAGCCTCGGTTTTATGAGGCCAGGCTGCATGTGAAAAGCAAACCATCACCTGCATGACTGAGGATATTAACTGAGCCGAAGACAAAAGGGGAAAGCGAATGTCTGAAATGTCGGCACACACACTCCGATTGCATATCAGCTATCAGACCTCATTAGCATATCCCTGCATGCACGAAACAAGACGAGACACTTCCAAAAGTTTCTTTGAAAGCGTGGAGCAGCTTGATTTTCTTTCAAGATTTTTTTGGGGTGAAACAGAAACAAGGCTTGGGCGAATATGAACTGCCATAACAATGCGTCTATGATCTATTATTTCTCAGAGTCAGAGAGAAGTTTCATTTACATGATGAGCACTCACATGGTGAAATAGTATGGAACCATCTTGTTGGTGTGGAAACTTAAACTCATATTTTTGAAATGGTTATGACATGTTTTCTACATGCAACTGGCATGCATTCATTTCATGAGCTGTTGCACAAAATGGCAGTGTTTCGAGAACATATTCTGCACATTCCAAAGGGAATATCGCACCAGCCATCGATAATGAGATCTTGGCTGTATGATCACCGTCCTCTATCTATCATATGTCCTCAGGCACTGATATGCTCACTATGAGGACACTTAAAATACAATGTTTACTTATAGCCCCATATGAAACGTGTGCATTTGCAAGACCAAGTCTTGAATAATAAAACACCCCTTGACAGATACAGCAACTTCACGCTGCTGCAGATTGTCTAAAATTGACAATTAGAAGTATTAGGATTGCTGAAAAGTATTAAATGGCCCTACTTGTTTTCCCTCTTTAGATTAATTCGATTCTCAGCACAGCATGTGGTTTTTGACTGGAACAAACCTTTCCATAATTTTATTTATTTATTTTTTTATTTTCCCATAGTACAGTCTTAATGATGTGAATTCTTTTCAACAGAAGGAATCCTTCATTTTCTGCTTGGATGGCAGCAGAAAGTATTGCTGGATGAATCTTGCTGTTGTTGTTTGACCTGCGGCCAAATGCAAAGATCTGCCAGCTAATTGGCACATCTGCAGCACATTTTAATCGAAAGCATACACTGTGACAGAAATGCCCTTTTAAACAGAAGGGGCATGTATAGAGTATAAAAAAATGTAAAAAAAAAAAAAAAAAAAGAGACACCGACGGCAGCTGCAGAAACAATGTCAGCCTCAGAGGTGTGGAAATACTTCAGAATTAATGATGACAACACACACATTGCGAACTGTATGCTTTCAATCACAGTTTGTTATCGATTAGTGAAGGCGGGATAGGCGGAATCGCGCTGAATGACTCTCTTTCTCGCGCATGATCCCAGTTCTCTCAAACACCTCAGTTCTCCTCGCGCCTGAATGGTCAAATGCACACATAGTTGTCAAAATGTCGATCGTGTGGATTATCACACGTAAATACACAGTCGGTTATGGCTTAAGTGGATGTAACATTTGGGTGAAAACAGGATACGTGTCAGTATCGATGGATTCGGTCTTAAAGGGACCGTAGCCTATATTTGTCATTAATAATAAAACAACAAAATATGTTAAATAAATGTATACATGGTAAATTAACCTACTGTATCTGAAAAACAAGTTTATTTAATTTGTATCTCTATATTATTTGTTGTATTGTTTGTAATGTGTTTGTAAATTTCTTTTTATATAACAAAAATTATATATATCGGTAATTATGCCTATTGAAGGTTATTAGACACTGTGAAATTTTTGTTCTTTAAGTTTGTGACAAGCACATAAAAATTATTACTTTTTTCATTAGAGTAATAATAAAGAAGCTGCCCTACATTCGTTAGTCTCACTGTGTTGTGCAACATCACCAAAAAAAAAAAAAAAAAAAAAAAAAAAAAAAAAATATATATATATATATATATATATATATATATATATATCGGTATCAGTATCGGCGAGTACTAGAAAAAAAGTATATGTACTCGTACTCTGTCCTTAAAAAATGGTATCGGTGCATCCCTAAAATAAATAAATAAATAAATAAATAAAAATAATGTTTAAAAATTAACAGCAGAAACATGCAAAAAATACCTAGAAATCAGATCTAAAATTGGTCCATGACATTTTTTAAAATTCTGCCAATAAACGTTGAATTGATATTGTATATGACAAAATAAACCATCTCTGCCTTCACCATGTTTCCATATTCTCTTAATCTATAAGGACTGATAGAAGCATACGCTGATACATTTAGACAATCCATCCAGCTACATTTTCGTGCTGCTCGAGGCATTAAAATGTGACTTAAAAGAAGAAAGAACTCAGACCCTGGAACAAGGAGAATAAAAGATGTAGACATGGCTAAGAACGCTGGTTATCATTTGATCAGTGCATGGGAACACCAAATGCGACATGTCGTCCTACGGCATGCCTCTTCCCATTACAAATCCAAATAATGAGTGTCTGGTAGAAAGAAAAAAAAAAAGTTTGCATACAAGCATATGTAATTCTAACTTTGCAACATCTGTTGCCCTTGAATCACTTGACTTGAAATAAAGCAAGACCCCACTGAGCCAATTATTTTGGATATCCGTGGCACAGCGGCTCCCACATTAGCAACACTTTCAGAGGATGTTTCTGCCCGGTGAAGTAAGCGTTACAACGGTTATGGTGCAAAGGAGTTCATTCGCATCACGGTCACTGTCCATGAATTTCACTGTCACTTGAAAACTCACGCAGATGTAGGAGGCAAAATCAGTGATAATGATACCATGATTACCAGCCGCCGTGGGGGGATTCGGTCTGTTGAGAAATTACCCAATTTCATTGTACTCAAAGTTTGGCTTGGAACTTTGCAAGTCGAAGCCCTTTAACGCTACTGATTTTAAATTAGTTAGTGAGACGGCTGGATTCGAAGTTAACCCGTGATGAGTGGGGACTGAAGTCTGAAGCTTTAATCAGGGTGTTTTAATTCTCGAGCTGCTAAGAGACTGTGTGTTTTCATTCTTCGGGAGTCACTCTGAACAACAGTGGAGGGACATCTGCTTTAGGCCAATTTAATATTTATGATGTGGCAGATGAAAGAGAGAGATATGATATATATATATATATAAGAGATATATATATATATATATAAGAGAACAGCTCTGAGTCTTCACCTGTAGTTGCCTGATGAGTTTGGAGAACACCTGACAAGAGATCAGAGACCATTCCTTCATGCAGAATCTCTCCAGATCCTTCAGATTCCCAGCTCCATGTTGGTGCTTCTTCTCTTCAGTTCACTCCACTCATTTTCTTTAGGGTTCAGGTCAGGGAACTGGGACAGCCATGACAGAAGCTTGGTTTTGTGCTCAGAGACCCATTTTTGTGTTGGTTTTAATATTTGTTTTGGATCATAGTCCTGATGGAAGATCCAACCACAGCCCATTATAAGACTTCTAACAGGGACAGTCAGGTTTTGATTTTTTATCTGTTGGTATTTGATAGAATCCATTATTCCATGTATCTGATCAAGATGTGCAGGATCTCTAGCAGAAAAAAATAGTTCCACAACATTAAAGATCCAGCAGTATATTTCATTGTACACATGGGGTACTTTTTACCGCTGTGTGCACCAAACCCATCTTAAGTGTTTGCTGCTAAAAAAGCTATTTTTTTGTTTCATCTGACCATAGAACCCAATGAAAAGTAACTGACACTACCGGAACTTCAAATGGGATGGGTTCTATGGTCAGATGAAGCAAAAAAAAAAAAAAAAATGCCTTTTTAGCAGCAAACACGTAAGATGGGTTTGGTGCACACAGGGGTAAAAAGTACACCAGTATACACTGACCTGAACCCTAAAGAAAATGAGTGGAGTCAAATGAAGAGAAGAAGCACCAGCATGGAGCTGGGAATCTGAAGGATCTGGAGAGATTCTGCATGAAGGAATGGTCTTTGATCTCTTGTCAGGTGTTCTCCAAACTCATCAGGCATTATAGAAGAAGACTCAGAGCTGTTATCTTGGCAAAAGGAGGTTGCAAAAAGTATTGAATAAAAGGGTATGATTAATTGTGAGCAATGTGTATTAGAGAAAAACATTTCTCTCATAATGAGATTTTCCCCCCATTTAAAATTATTATTCTCCAATGAAAGGTTGGAGTTTTGTAGATTTTTTAAATAAAAAATCAAAAGTATTAACGATGCATATTTATTTTCACAGCCTTCTTTGGTCATACCAAGGGTACCAAGGGTATGAATATATATATATATATATATATATATATATATATATATATATATATATATATATATATATATATATATATATATATATATATATATATATATATATCAAACATGCATTAATAGATGGATTTGGAGCTGTGTAGAGATTAGTGATGGCTACTAAGGGAAAGTGCATGTCATCTTGACCATTTACTACAGAATGCCAGTAAAAACAAGACTGCACCAGTAAAGATTAACCTTCAATAAAAATGCCTTGAAAATAAAAATAAATAAAATAAGTGAATGAATGAATGAATGAATGAATGAATGAATGAATCAATGAATCAATCAACCAATCAATCAATCAATCAATCAATCAATCAATCAATCAATCAATCAATCAATCAAGTTTGCATGAACCGATATGCTGATAAAAGCCAGGGAATTAACTTACGATGAGATATGATTCACGAGACTTGTTTCACGATATGATTTTCTCATGATTTTTTTTTTTCTTTTATTATTTCTAAGACAAAATTCTGCATATTTCTTTGTGAAATTGAAATATCTTTGGTCAAATAACAAAACTAAATTGAAATTTTAGAACTAATCCCAAAAAAAGTGCCTCCAATTAGATCTTCTAATGCTGTTTTCTTGGGAGAAGGTTTTGTTTCGGCTCAGCTCCTGCTGTCTGTCTGGTCAAGAGGCTGCAGATATAAGAAGTAAAATCTAAGTACAACAGTGACAGAGGTTTCACATCATTATAAAGGCATGATTTTAATATTCGCTATAATTTGTATCTTTATATTCAAGAATTCAAGAATTTTACATTAAAGGGTTAGTTCAACCAAAAAAAAAAAAAAAAAATATGCCATTAATTACTCACCCTCATGTTGTTCCACACCCGTAAGACAGAACACAAATTAAGATATTTTTTGATAAAATCTGATGGCTCAGTGAGACCTCTATTGCCAGCAAGACAATTAACATTTTCATTGCCCAGAAAGCTACTAAATTTAAAACAGTTCATGTGACTACAGTGGTTCAACATTAATGTTATGAAGCAACGATAATACTTTTTGTGCTCCAAAAAATAAAAAATAAAAAATAAAATAAATGAATATATAACGACTTTATTCAACAATATCTAGTGATGAGTGATTTCAAAACACTGAAGCTTCAAAGCTTTACGAATCATTTGTTTTGAATCAATGGTTCGGATCGTGTATCAAACTGCCAAAGTCACACACCCCAGTGGTGAACCATTGAAATTTTGAAACATTTATGACATAAAGAAGCCTCATTTACTGAAATCACGTGACTTTGGCAGTTTGATATATATATATATATATATATATAAAAATCTCAAAAAAATCTTCCACATTCCACAGAAGAAACAACCAAGATCAGAGCAGGCAAATTATGAATTTTTATTTTGGGGTGAACTATGCCTTTAAGCATGTTTTTCTTCAAGCATTTTAATATGCTGCTTGTCCAACACACAAATAATAAAACATCCGGGTATCTTTGGAATACTCGTTTCCTCATTCTATGATTTCAGATAATTCTAATTCTAATTTTGATAGTATGTGAATTGAGACACAGCAATTGAAAAATCTCACAGAAGCTTGAAAACAGCTTGGAATTGACCTCAAAACACCCTAGCATCATTGCAAGGGGTTTATCAAGGACCACTCACGCATTCTTGCAGAAAATCTAAAAATCGAAAAGTCTAGACTTTTCTTGCTTGAACAATGTATTTCTGTAGTGTTTAAAACAGAACCAAAACTGTCTTCTACTCAAAAGAGGGATGTCCTCATTTAAACCCACCTGCTTTTTCCAGGTCTTTCAGGTGCTGCCAGACGGAGAGAAAACCCAGAGAACACATCTAAGAATGCATACAGGATCCAATTAATGGAGAGGAGGAAACCTGGAATTCTTGAAAGAGCAAAGGGACCGTCGGGAGACGAATAAGCTGAAGTTAATAGAGGTGAGCATGGTTAAACTTGACCCACAGGGCAAACAAATAAAACTGCAAAGGCTTCATTTCACAGAGGCTCTATTTATTTGCCAACATCATATGAGAGAACGTTAGCTTATTAAAGCAATACTGAACCATTTTAAATTGGGAATTTTGGCTACTAAACTGGGTACTTTCGTTAGTCGAAATATTGGAATATCTGATTCATAAAATTGATGCACCTCTTGATGGAAATAACATCACAACATTTGTGGTCAAGATCTTGTATTGACAATGCAAGAGTCAATACATCCCAAAGACTTTCAACAAATTTAAGGTCTGGACTCAGAGGTGCCAATTCATGTGTGAAAATCATTATTGATGCTCCCTTCCAACCATTCTTTCACAATTTGAGCCTGATGAATCTTGGCATTGTCATCCTGGAATATGGCCATGATGTGTCTTCCTACATGGTTGTTTAAGAAATAAAAAGCTACACACTCCATCAATTAGGGTTAGAAGAACTGTTTCCAAACATATAACATGCTAGAAACATAATAATAATGGCAATAATGATCCAAACATAGACTCTTTTGCCTCCAAACAGTGACTTAATAATAATAAATTAAATAATAAATAATTTTACAAAAATACTTTACTGAAATTAATATTTAATAGCAGGTGCTCTCAGTCGAGCCCAATCTGATTTGACCCTCCAACCTTTCTCTTGAATTCCCCTTAGCAAGACTTTATCTATCCCCTTGTGCTGCATGTCCTGTTTGTCAGGCAGGTTTTAGGTTTAGCATGACTGTCACAACAACCTCCAAGCATCTTTTTACCGGGGTGAACCTGAATCCCACTGAGCATTCACAAATGGAGTGGTAGCACATCTTCCACATGCTGAGTTTGTGTTCTGGTGTGCTTACGGCTGCAGATGAACATTGATGTAGTAATCCACCGGGATGACGTTTGGATTGGGTCCAGCTGTCTGGAAGTAAAAGGCCATAGAGCAAGACTACAACTGCATATCCCAACAATCCCCACAGCCAGTATCAGAAATGAACTTCTTTATTAAGAGGCAGTATTTGATTTGCCTGTTGGGCATACTTTATATTTGAGGTTTATTTATTTTTTTTTTTTAAATTTTATTTTATTTATTTATTTTTTTTTAGCTTTATGAGACCATATTGGTTTTCTAATCATGTAAACAGCATGTCACCCAATTACAGTATGTAATGTAGTTTAATGAAATAACAATATTGATCCATCCATCCATCCATCCATCCTGAGTTTCCAAAAATGTGTGAATCTGCACTTTAAATTAGTTAAAGCATTTGTATTTTAAAATGATCAAAGTGCCTTTGAGACAACAATATGTACTTATATTTTTGCCCTCTTTGGAAGCAAAACATTTTCATGCACAATAGAAAAGAAGTTCTGCATGCACAAAAACACAAGGGTAAGTCTATATACGACTAAGGATTTGAACACTATCACATGTATTTAAAAATAAATTAAAAATCTAGTTTCTTTCACGTATTTGTTGTTTTCTTTTTTTTTTTGAAACCTTGTATATACAAGGTTTACAACATAGTAGAACAATGGATGATGTTTGGAATAAGTTAATATTCCTATTACAGCTCATTAAGCTGCTATTCAAATTCTAATGTCTGCTAAATTTCTTAATTAAATCAATAAATCAACCTATATTTATCGTGCTAAACAGCAACCTCGACTCAACTGCTTGTCTAATAACTACTTCCAGAATATGCAAAGTCAAGCCCAAAGTAGTCTTTGTATCTCGGTTAATTAACATTAAGCAATACAAGAAACGCTCTTTAATGAACAATGTTTGTTATGATAGCTGTTTGGAGACCCATAACATTGAGCACTGTGCTTCTAATGAGAGCATATTTAGTTTGCATCATCAAAAATGTCAAAGAAAAGCTTTGGAGAAGAAAAATGGGTGGACATTCCCTGCTCAGGCCCATTCTCAAAATAGCCATTAAGAACATCAAGCTCTCATGTCATGCTGCTGCTTCAAAAGGCCCAAGTTTAAGTCCAGCCTGTGTCATACACTGAACCCAAACATTTCTGTCTCTCTCCACTGTCCTATAAACAACTAAATAAGGCTAAAAAGCCAATAAACAACATTTAAAAAGAACAGAACCTTATCCAAAAGCACCAGGTATCAAAACCTGTTTCACGCTTGCATAACATGGCAGCCGTTTACAGGTTCTGCTCTCAAATCATCTTGGTGGTTGAGACATGTTTGAGTTATCAATTATTGCATAAATAAAGCACTGAATGAAGATGTCGCATGTCAAAATATTACATTCCAATTTGACAGGGCTTCAAATAGCCTCTTCATTTCCTACGAAGACATGAAAAACACAGGTACATGAAGAACACAGGTACACGCCATAGAAATGGCCAAACTGGTTCACTGATAAACACTGAATGGACAAGAAAATTAGACGACATTGTGCAGGCACAAAAATAGAGTCTAATACATTACACAGTTTAAATCAAGCCAATGAAGTGCAGTGGTTAACGCTTGGCTGGTAAACAGAATTCTGCTGGTTTGAGTCCCACAAAACAATGTCACCATTGTTGCCCTTCCGAAAGGCACTTAACCACATTGTACCAAGAGGGCTCGGCCCTGCCCTGGAAGTCACTTTGGATAAAAGCTCTTTCTAAATAAATACTAGTAATTTAGCAAGCTATTGCAAAGCCCTTGACGTGAGATTACATATCCTGTATGGCTAATCTAGCCCTAGGCATGCAATAAAGCTCAGCCTGGTTCTTAAACTGGATGATTTCGCAGGGAGCGTGTGATTTAAAGGGGCTGCAGCCTGAATCGGTGCATAGTTAATGATGCCCCAAAATAGGCAGTTAAAAAAATAATTAAAAAAAAACCTATGGGGTATTTTGAGCTGAAACTTCAGACACATTCAGGGGGCACCTTAGACTTATATTACATCTTGTAAAAACTGGTTCTAGGGTACCTTTAAACACATGTCAAACTGATATGTTTTTACATCATTCTTTAAAGAGTTTCACAAGAACACACCGCACATGTCATCTTGCTCCATCTTGCCCAGGATCGCAACAAATGTAACAGTTAAACAAAATAATAACTTACCAGAGTTGAGGTCTGAATGTAATGTGTCAGTAGTAAGAAAATATGGCTTTCGATTATGTTCTCCCAGGCTGCAAGCAAATATAAACACAAAGAGCATGACTATCATGGAATCCAAATAACAAACAAATGACTCATAACAAAAGCAAGTTAACTTTATTCTCTCAAAAGCAAACTTCTGTGCTCCTTGTTATGTTATGGGACACTTTTAATAGCTGATTTCACTGATTTTCAGTCTTTATTTCAAGTTCTGTCCTTTTTGCATGTATAAAATACTAAAACATTCATTCACTTTACAAATCCACAATTTCTACCGACTGCCAGCCAAAAAAAAGATCGTTACAAAACAATTTAAAGTCCCCCTGAAATCAAAATGTAAGTTTCACATAAATGTAAGGATCACATATTTTTATGACATCACATTACACTTCAGCTTCTCATCAAATCTTCTGTCCAATCAAATTCTCTCTAGAATCTGAAGTCCCGCCCCCTCCTACACTATAAACAGACACTGAAGCTGCAGCTGAAATCGGTCATATGTTCACACGTTTACTAGTTTCTACATGGTGAATGGCACCTAGTGCACAATATAGAGGATAGGGAACGATTCAGACAGTGTAAATATCATTGATGCAAATGAAGTCCAAGTGCATTATTTCCTTTTAAAATATTTTGATAAATTCATGACATATCACTTTATTCTATAAAATCTATTTAATTTGCATTCATTTTTAGTACATTTAAATAATACATATTATTTTATGTTTTGCTGAACTTTTTTTTATGTATGCTGAACTTTTGTTCAGCAAAATCTCAAATGTCAATGTGGCACAGCTGCAAATATGGCTCTTTTATTATGAATTGACAATGTAATAACAGTAAACATGATAATACATCAACTGATCCTCGTGGCAGAGTGAAAAGGTTTGTAGATCTCTCGCAAATACTGGTAAAAAACTGCTAATTTCAAGTACTTTCCATGTCATGTGGTACAACTGTAGTATATATACATGCAACTTTTTGGTTATACCACCTGACATAAAAACAGCCAAAAATGAATTTAAACACTTTGAAATATTATTTAACAACTGGAACTTGTTTAAACACACTGTTCATGGCTCAAAAATATGCATAACATCAATTTTGAAAACATATTTAAAAAAACACCTTTTTTGAAGCTTTATTTGTTTATGACCCATGTAATGTTTGGCTGGTTAGCATGGGGTAGTAAGCAAATAGCATATTTCTCCATTAACAACCATTCAAAAGTATCTTGCTTTGCTTGAAAAACCCCTGACCAGAGTTTAGAGTGCCAAATGTTATTTCAATCCAACACTGCATTATAATTCCAGCCATTGTGTGTGAAAGTGAGACACACACAGAGAAACAGAGTAAAGAAAACCACAACACTCACATTAAATATGCATGAGTAGTTTTAGGGCTTGTGTGCAAGGATATTTTAACCGAACATGTTTTCAGGACAGAAGCCGATGAATGGCAATGAAACTCTTGGCTAGGTGCGGGGAGGTAAAAGAGGAAAGAAGAAAAGTGAAAGAAATTATTCCTCGCTGCCATGGAAACAAAGTGAGAGCGTATGATTGTACGAGTGCTTCCTCGGAGTGCCATTAAGAGAGACGAGAGGGTGTGAGAGTAGGTGACCTTGTGCGGGTCAGTGAAGCTACCGATGTTCGCAATGTTTAAATCAAACTCATCGTGGAGTGACGGTCTGGTTTTCTCCGTGATGAAAGAGAGAAAGGGCGATTTAGGAAAGATCTGGAACATCCTTGAATGTGACACCTTTTATTCTGTGAATGAATGTACGATAGATCAATGAACATACAGGAGATGGATCATCTTATAGGAGGAGCATTAGTAATCGTGTCTGTTCAACACAAAGAGAAATAGAGGGCATGAGAAGATTTAGATTTAATATCCTACGTTATTGGAAAAGTGCTTCACTGAGTGGAGGGTTGCCGGATCTGCAGAATAAAAGGCACCATAATGACCCAGACAGTGAAGAGAAGTTTATAAAAAAAATAAAAATAAAAATGTAGTGCAAGGCAGTAGTAGTGCATGTAGTGCAATTTTGTCCATCAGGAATCGACTGGATCATGAAAAGAGTCTTATATGAAGCCTTTATGGGAGAAGGGATGAAAATGAAGTTAGTAGAATCAATCAATCAATCAATCAATCAATCAATCAATCAATCAATCAATCTATCTATCTATCTATCTATCTATCTATCTATCTATCTATCTATCTATCTATCTATCTATCTATCTATCTATCTATCTATCTATCTATCTATCTATCTATCTATCTATCTATCTATCTATCCATCCTCACTTTAACTGTGACACAAACTGAATTCAATTTCAAACACTTTATTTATCCCCAAAGGGCAATTCACAAGGTCACGCAGAGTAACAAACAATATACGCAACGTCAAAAACGCAACACAGTAAATAAATAACACAATATACACAACATATATGTATTCTATGACATGACATATAAACATCTAAGAAGCAAATCCAGACCCTATAAAAATATAATAAAAAAGTTTTAAAAAAAATATGTAATCACAACATGGTAAGCCAGGGGGTCAGAAATGACTGAGAATGTACAATAAATGTACAATAAAGTCAACCCAATATGAAAGACACAAAAGTTTTCAGTGATGAATGCATACAGTATTCTGTCATATTAGCATCATAGATGTGTGCTCACAATGTTGAGATGTCTTTTTTTGTGTGGTGTTGTTGTTGATTTAATTGACAAAAAGTACTTTTTATATTTCCACTAGAAACTTTGTGTCAGATGGAAAACTGTGTTTTCTAGCACTGTTTGATATGATAAAAATTTCCCACAGATGTGCACCGAAAAAATATCCCAAGTCATATTTTGTGTAAATGTGTCCATATCCATGGCTGAGTTTACAATATGTTTGATTTCACAAGGATAGTAAAACCTGAGATTTTTTAGCTATTTTTTGGGACTGCATGGTGAAATCAGCTCATATCTCATACTGATGTGTTTTTTTTTTTTTTTTTGTTTAATGTGTTTTAGGGGTAGAGTTAGGGTTCGGGGATAGTTTGTACAGTATAAAAAAATCATTATGTCTATGGGACATCCCCTGATAACATGTAAATCCAACGTGTTTGTATGTGTGTGAGTGTGTGCCTGTTTTTGTGATTTATGAGGACACAAATTTGTATAATGGCATGGATATTACACTGATATTACGACTTAAACATGAAATATGAGGACATTTCATGAGTCCTCATATTTAAAATAGCTTTAAAAGCATACTAAATGTTTAATTTAAAATGTAAAAATGCAGAATGTTTTCTGTGATGGTATAGGTTTAGAGGTAGGGGTAGTTTAGGGAGATAGAATGTACAGTTTGTACAGTATAAAAACCATTACGCCTATGGAATGTCCTCACTAAGATAGCAAAAAAAAAAAAAAAAAAAAAAAAAAAAAAAACTGTGTATGGTCCTGGTAAACCCTGCATTATGGGGACAATTATGTTTTTTGAAAATGTAAAAATGCAGAAAATTTTCTTTCATTGGTAGGGTAGGGGATAGAATATACAGTTTGTACAGTATAAAAATCTATATGTCTATGGAAAGGCCCCATAAAACAAACCCAATGTGTGTGTTATGACCATGGTAAACTCTTTAGGGCCTTTAAAAAGTAAATTCGCCTAGATGTGCAAACAGCCACACAAGCACAATAGAGGCACCGAACAAAAAAAAAAAAAAGCTTAACCTTCACTTTCTTCTTTTTCATTCACTATGCCTGCCTTGTAAAAAGAGATGAATGGGGTGATGTAACCGGCCATACAACCCGACGGACACAGAGAACAGCAGGCATGCAGAATAATTATCGCAAGACATGCTGCAGATGCATGGTAAGTTAAAAAGTGCTGATATTTTGGGAAATGACGGGCTCTTCTCACTGATCTGTATCAGTCAGCACAAGCGAGATCTGGCTCTACTGAAACACAGCAGTATATCTATCCTCATGCTGCCTTCAAGTTCTCCTAGTATGTTTCTGCTTATGAGTTTGGAAGTCATTTGTGCTTGTACAACAAAATGAAGAGCAAATGATGTGTAGTTGATGCTTTATTAATAGGAATTTTATCTTGCTGCATTCAAATCCTCCTGGGAAATTATAAGTTTACTGTATATGCCCAAAAGTCATACTTTGGTGCTTCTTCAACTATGAGCATTTTCATGCTGTGGATTTATAGAAGATAAACTCTCACAGACTACACTTTTTTGTCAATCTCACTATTTTATGTGTTCACTGACAGTGTCTAACAGTGTGTACGTCATCAAAGAATTCGGTTCCTAGTGGTGTTTACAACATTTTGGTGGTGTTCATGCACTCTCATATTTTAAATACGAACACATCGACATGAATGAGAATGTTGAGATTTATTAAGGGCGATTCTCAGCAGGTAGGAGAACAGATGCAAGACTGATATAATTAGCTGTGTGAAGAACTTTTGTTTCTGAAGTGAGCTCTTATTTTTTTTTCACAAAGCACCCTAGAAATCAGGTCAATCAAGAACAACATTCTTCTGTGCTGGATTAGAGTTGGAGTATTTGAAATCTGGAATGCACTTATCACTAGAGAGTCTCAACAACCCTGTAAGGAGACCCTGGAAAAACAGGTATCATGCCTAATTTTGTTTTGGAGTCTCCTACAATAGGTTTACATGCATCCATGGTTAAAAACACTATATTTTTCTCATAATATATGTTGCTGCATCAGCTCTTTTCTCACAGTGTCTGAAACGGTTTGATCAATAATCTGGTCTATCTAAACCCCGGCTTACCAAGAGCCCACTCTGCTCTGATTGGTCACATGGCCCAGTCTGTTGTGATTGGTCTACTCTGCTCTGATTGGTCAGATGGCCCAGTTGTGATTGGTCTACTCTGCTCTGATTGGTCAGATGGCCCAGTTGTGATTGGTCTACTCTGCTCTGATAGGTCACATGGCCCAGTCTGTTGTGAATGGTCTACTGCTTACAGTGCGTGTCAGAAAACAAACGGCCATTACCATATCTGAATTTCGGCTCCAGATCTTCCTCAGAGCTTGATCCACAGTTATACGTACAGTAACGATGCTGTTGGTTTTACTGCATCAAAGTGGATTTGCTTTCACAGCACAGAAATATAATAAGATAGAAAATACCGTCCCAGTCTCAGCTACAACTGCAGTGTTTAAGGGCGGGGCAAAGTAGATATTGTTCACGGACAGCCAATGAAGAACTTAGGCAGGCATTATGCAAATTTGAAGCCTAGGTCTGTGCAGGAAGTAAGACTGGAATTACTGACGACTGGTTTCAAGCGGTTCAGAATCGGTTCTTTCTTTTAGGAGAAAATAACTCCATTAATCCTGCATTTTGATCATTGAAAATTTACATTCACAAACAGCTATAGGGCCTAATGCACTCCACATAAAAGGTAATATTCGAAAAACACAACAGGGGCACTTTAACTACCTTAACTTAACTTATGAATTTACCCAACAAATTCTATTCAAACTGTTTCTTCGCCATGCATTTGATCTGAAAAAGACAGTTTACACAAATCATTATGGCAATGATAAAAAATGCAACATTTATTTTTCCGTGCTAAAAAACACTAGGACTCATGACCAGACTGCATTTGGTCTCCTATAATGAAAAGGTCAGAGAGCGTCTACCAAGAGAAACACATCCGACGTGGGTGAGGCTATCAGAATTGATCAGGTAACTCGACAGTGTATGAAAAGCTTCAACTAAACACAGCAGGTGCGAATGATTATCTGACTACTCAAGCAACGTTCTTTAAAAGGCGAGAGATGTGCAAACCCACCGACAAAACAAGCAAAACAGGTGGTGGAAGTGATTAGCTCTAAGCATTGCAGTTTAGAGCGTCAGCCAAAACTGTATCAAGCATTTGGCTGTGGCAAGCACACGTTCAGTGCCACGAGTGCAATGGAAAAGAAGAAGAAGAAGAAGAAGAAGAAGAAGAAGAAGAAGAAGAAGAAAAAAACAGTGCCAAGTTTTTTCTTTCTTTTTTTTCTTTCAACTTAATTATCCATTTTGTCCTTTAACAGAGAATACTGTAAGTACCTCAACATAAGATCTCTTTATTTCATAGCCCTCAAAAATGAATTAAAGAGAATTTAAATGGACAACAAATAGTGACTTTTGTTTCGTCTTCTGCTTCTCAGATGTTTCTCCTGAGCAAAAGACCTCAACAATCTCACGTCATCATTACAGTTTCAATTGGGGATGCACCGATATGCTTTTTTAAGGATAGAGTACGAGTACCGTTTTTTTTTTTTTTTTTTGGTACTCGCAAATACCGATACCTATACATTTATTAATTTCTTTTCTTTTTTCATGTGGCAGTTTTCCAAGCACAACACAGTGAGACTAATGAATGTAGGACAGCTTCTTTATTATTACTCCAATGAAAAAAAAAATAATTTTTATGTGCTTGTCACAAACTTAAAGAACAAACATTTTTGCAGTGTCCAATAACCCTCAAAGGGCATAATTACAAATATATGCATATAATTGTTATATAAAAATAAATATACAAACCAATTACTAAGAATACAACAAATACTATAGAGATACAAATTAAATAAACTTGTTTTTCAGATACAGTATGTTACCATGTATACATTTATTTAACATCTTTTGTTGTTTTATTAACATTAATAGGCTACTGTCCCTTTAAGACCGAATCCATAGATGTAATATTTGACACCTGTTTTCAGCCACCTGTTTACGTCCACTTAAGCCATAACCGACTGAATTTACGTGAGATATCCACACGATGGACATTTTGACAACTATGTGTGCATTTGACCATTCAGGCGCAAGGAGAACTGATTGAGCGCTGTCTGAGAGAACCTGGATCTGGGAGCGTTTCCCAAAAGCATCGTATGCCTAAGTTGATCGTAGCTCCATTGGCAGCTCCATTTTTTATAAATGCATCATTAGTGAGCACAAGAAATTTCTTTCAAAAACAATAAAAATACAGATAAAGTTTTAGAAAGTCAGTTATGAAACAAAGTCAAATTATGTGATATAAAAACATTGTATGATGATATAAAGTCACAATTTAAAATCACAAATCTAAGATGTAAAGTTGCAATTACAAATTTTAATTACCTTTTTATTTATTTTATTTTATAAGCAAAACAGAATTCAGAGTATTACAGTCTCATCTAAAAACAATGTTATTTTTCTATTATGTATATTATTAATTGTATTTTTTTTTAGGAATTTTAGAACAATTTAGGAGAAGTCTTAGCTATGAAAGAACAACCGTTGAGCAATAAAATTAAAGTGGGGGCAAACAAACTTAAAGTTAGACTTCAACTTTGCAAATACAAACTTTCTTGATATTTCTAAAGGATATAATTCACTTTCAAATAATTTAGAAGATTTGAAACTCATCAAAAGACTCTGTCACAATCTAGCAGTGAATGCACTCAGTGACTACAGATTCAACAGAACGGAGCTTCCCAGACCTCTTTAAAGGCTCTGAGGTGTTACCATTTACAAAATCCAGCTTAAAGAAAATTCAAAGCCATCAGTGCATCCAGCATTCAGAGTCCCGCTCTGAGCTCCACTGCCGGAGGAACCGGTCTGAAATCACAGAGACAGCTGGTGAAACCTTCAGAGCAGATGCATTTATATGAACTATTTTGAATCAGCAAAAATGTCAGTCAAGAATAATTCAGAGTATTTAGCAAAGCCAGAAATTCACAAGACTCAAGGCAGCTGATGATGATCTGACAACCTGCTGAAGATCATTATGTGTCGTTCTTGCAGTTTAGTTTCGATGAAGGCTCTTTGTAGACAAGTGTGAAAGTTTTTAGCATTGAAAGTAAAAAAAATAAAAAAAAATAAAAAATCGATCAGTCTACTTCAGTTAAATCTGTTTTCAGTTCAGAGTAAAAAAAAAAAAAAAAAATGAAATGGTAATTATGATATTGATTCTTACAACTTTGCATCTCACAACTGCGATTTTATTAAATTAAACTTGGCCTTCATATCACACAATGTGACTGTTTCATAATTGTGACTTTATTTCTCAAACTTTTCTCAGTTACCTGCATGATTGTGACTTTATATCAACTTTTTCTTACAATGACTTTCTTTTCTTTTTCTTTTTCCCCTCACAATTACCAATTTTATTTTTATGATGATCTGCAGAAGTTCAGTATGAGTCATTCTTGTAGTTTATTTTCAAAGGCTCTTTGTTGACTATTGAGAAAGTTTTACTAAAAGTTAAAAACTTTTACATTCCCCACTTAATTACTTAATTTAAATTTGTTTTCACTTTATCATGATTGCGATTTTATTAAATTAAATGACTTTATTTCAGTTTAAATCTATTGTGACTTCATACTGTATCCCACATTTGCAACGTTTCTCACAAATACAGTGCTAGCTTTATTTTGATGATGATCTGCAGAAGTTCAGAACGAGCTGTTCTTGTAGTTTACAAAAGGCTCTTTGTGGACTGGTGAGAAAGTTTTAAGCACTGAAGGTTACAGTCTTTTAACTCAAAAGATCAAGGGCACTTTGATTTCTCATGATACAACCCTTTTATTTGACGCATTGCCTCTGTTCAATTACTTCTCTGTATTCTTTCTCTCTACGTTATGAATTTAAAAAAAAAAAAAGTTAATTGAGCAGTACATGCAGACCTTGTGGTTACTACAAGACACCGTCACTCTTTCTGTCTTATTCTAAAAAAAATGTATCATGCTCTGCTGGTGTGTATGTAGGCTTCAGAAATCCTTGACATTGAAATGGGACACACAATTCAAAAACATCTTTGACTGGTCTAGTGTCATATTCGAGCTCTGATTTTGAGTTTATTTACTTGACAGCTTGAGAATAGTCCATCTTTAATTTTGTCAGTGCTTAAACATATATATATATATATAAACATATAATAGTAATAATAGGTTTAGGTCCCCCTTGTGTTGACCCCCTTTTGCTGCCAAAACAGCCCTGACCCATTGAAGCATGGACTCCACTAGACCCCTAAAGGTGTGCTGTGGTATCTGGCACCAAGATGTTAGCAGCAGATCCTTTAAGTCCTGTAAGTTGCAAAGTGGAGCCTCCATGGATCGGACTTGTTTGTTCAGCACATCCCACAGATGCTCGATTGGAGCATCACCCCACAAGAGTTGCAGTTTTGGAGATGCTCTGACCCAGTCGTCTAGCCATCACAATTTGGCCCTTGTCAAACTTGCTCAAATCCTTATGCTTGCTCATTTTTCCTGCTTCTAACACATCAACTTTGAGGACAAAATGTTCACTTGCTGCCTAATATATCCCACCCACTAACTTCACTTCACCTGTCAATGGTCATAATGTTATGCCTGATCAGTGTATATATATATATATATATATATATATATATATATATATATATATATACATACATACATATACACACACACACACACACACACACGCACACACACGCACACACACTATTAACTATTAACCCTAACTGTATATGTGCAATGCCTATTAATGTTAATGCTAACTTCCTTTGAAACATTTTGCATGCATTCTTGCATGCGTTCACTCAAAAAACATTTTTTACTGACCCATGCAATCAAAGTTATGGGTCAAGCAATCAAACCAAGCGTAGTAAAGTCTAGATTTTGTCCTACATATGTCCAAAAAATATCCACTTTGATTTAGTCCCACAAAACAAATTTCTGCACATTTTTAGATTGCTTTCAATTCCTGAAAGAGTATGTGGAGTGTTTTGTCTTGATACTATAAGAAATTGCATTCTGCACAGTGGATCAAGCCATTAAAGCGGCAAGACACTCCAAAACTAAAAGAACAAAAGTGTGAGAGAGGACTGTATTATCATGATGAAGTAAACACACACGGCTCAGCATTAAGCTGTTTGTTGGACCTGTTGACTGTCCATTCAGAGTGTCACCATGTAAAAAAGAGTTTTCAGCACAAAGAAGAAACAATACACAAAAACACAATGTATCTTTGTAGGCTGGGACTAACCAACAAAACATTGCAGAATTCCCCAAGGCTCTCAATTGAAGTGCAATAAAAGTCAGCTTTGTAATAAATTGCTTCAGTTCGCCAGAAGCTTTAAGTTGGAGAGAGAAATAAATAAATAAATACGTGAAACCTCTCTCTCAAAGGCCACTGGCAGTTATTGAGCTCAAACACAAATACATTTTTCATTAAATTTAGGCAGCCACTTCAAATTAGTGCCCTCCCTTCACCTGACACGCTGGCCTTATTGGCACGCTTAATAAACATAATATCATCAGCGCTGAAGTCATGTTGGGAACCGAGCACCTTAAAAAGTCTTGGAGGACACAATTAAGAAGAATACTTACATTTTTGTTAACAGACATACAGTACACTCTTAATTATAAAGGTTCTTTGGGGAACCCAAAATGGATCCTTTATGGCATTGCTGCGAAAACCCATTTTTGGAACCTTTTTACGATAACAGGTCTAGGATGATGGGCTACTATTCCCCATTACCAGCGTCTCTCCTCCACAAGAAACATCTAATTCCCAACCAGTGTGGTGGTGGGTGTCCCCCAGAGCGCCAACGTGAAATATCACCACCAGTCCCACCGTTTCCCAAGCTCATTTTGTTTATTACGGGAAGTGTCTGCAGTCAGGGAGGGAATAAATGAAAGGGCTAGAGAAAAGAAAAACAGGAACAACAAAGCACCCCTATAAATCTCTCCGAAGCCATTTTTACTGTTCAAGCTGCCTTCTAGAAGAGGGAAAGTCATTGTAATTGCAATGGAGGATGTCAGCTGACAAAACGAGAAGACACAGAAATCAAGCTCGAGTGAAGACTTGAGCTCTTTCTCTTCATCTCACTCGCTCCGTTTGACACAAAACCCTTTGTCTTTTTCACCTACGGTTGCCAGAGTTAATGTGTTGAAGGAATAATAGTCATTTGCAGTCTTTGTATGATGAAATTTAACTGTTACTGAAGCTCAACAAGTCTGAGATATCACCTACAATAGTGCTGTTGTGATACCTTACAGTAATTGTGTCTCACAGCAGGATGCTGTGTTGTTACTGAGATGCTGAATGTCATGTCTGTTGTTGTATTCATTCTTTACAGTTTACATAAGTTTTGTTGTGAATATTTGAAAATGAACACACAGTTTTCATTCATTTTGAAGTTAAACCCTCAAGAACTGCTTACGTTATGTCTTAAAATTAAGATTCTCAAAAAATCTTTTCCAAATTTACCACCAGAAATCCAATTCTATGTGGAAAACATTCCACATAGTGGACTTCGGTAGGGTACAATGGGTTGAAGGTCCAAATTACAGTTTCAATGCAGCTTCCAAGGGCTCTACACAATCCCAGACGAGGAACAAGGTTCTTGTCTAGCGGTATTATGTCCCGGTACATGTTTGTGCTTGTGTATGTTTTCTCTCTCTCTCTTTCCCCCAGCTCCTGTCAATTTCTTAGGCATGCCTATACGGGATGGTTACTGGTTCAGGAAGGTGTCAATCATTATTAAGCTGAATTATGTCATGATTTCCGCTGCCAATCCTGTCTGGCTGGTGTTCGCGTCATGATGGACGTGAACGTAGCTTTGCTTTCCTGTTCTTTTGTGTTTGTTTAATCTGCCCTTTTGTTAATTTTGCTTTGCTTAATGACACTCTTATTTTGTACAGTTTTGAGTTGTCATTTCTTTTGATTGAACTTGAGTTACAGTAGATTGGTTTTGTTTTGTTCTTTTCTTTGGCTCCACTTTTGTCCTTTTCCCTGGTTTATTATTTTTGTTCTATTGTTTATGTAAATATTGTACAAACCCGATTCCAAAAAAAAGTTGGGACACTGTACAAATTGTGAATAAAAACAGAATGCAATCATGTGGAAGTTTCAAATTTCAATATTTTATTCAGAATACAACATAGGTGACATATCAAATGTTTAAACTGAGAAAATGTATCATTTTAAGGGAAAAATAAGTTGATTTTAAATTTCATGGCATCAACACATCTCAAAAAAGTTGGGACAAGGCCATGTTTACCACTGTGTGGCATCCCCTCTTCTTTTTATAACAGTCTGCAAACGTCTGGGGACTGAGGAGACAAGTTGCTCAAGTTTAGGAATAGGAATGTTGTCCCATTCTTGTCTAATACAGGCTTCTAGTTGCTCAACTGTCTTAGGTCTTCTTTGTCACATCTTCCTCTTTATGATGCGCCAAATGTTTTCTATGGGTGACAGATCTGTACTGCAGGCTGGCCATTTCAGTACCCGGATCCTTCTTCTACGCAGCCATGATGTTGTAATTGATGCAGTATGTGGTCTGGCATTGTCATGTTGGAAAATGCAAGGTCTTCCCTGAAAGAGACGACGTCTGGATGGGAGCATATGTTGTTCTAGAACTTGGATATACCTTTCAGCATTGATGGTGCCTTTCCAGATGTGTAAGCTGCCCATGCCACACGCACTCATGCAACCCCATACCATCAGAGATGCAGGCTTCTGAACTGAGCGCTGATAACAACTTGGGTTGTCCTTGTCCTCTTTAGTCCGGATGACATGGCGTCCCAGTTTTCCAAAAATAACTTCAAATTTTGATTCGTCTGACCACAGAATAGTTTTCCATTTTGCCACAGTCCATTTTAAATGAGCCTTGGCCCAGAGAAAACGCCTGCACTTCTGGATCATGTTTAAATATGGCTTCTTTTTTGACCTATAGAGTTTTAGCCGGCAACGGCGAATGGCACGGTGGATTGTGTTCACCGACAATGTTTTCTGGAAGTATTCCTGGAAGTATACCCATGTTGTGATTTCCATTACAGTAGCATTCCTGTATGTGATGCAGTGCCGCCTAAGGGCCCGAGGATCACGGGCATCCAGTATGGTTTTCTAGCTACACTGAAACTGATATTTTGGACCTTCAACACGTTGGTAGCCACTGAAGTCCACTATATTGAGAAAAATCCTGGAATGTTTTCATAAAATGTTTCTCAAAAACCCTAATTTCTTTTCGACTGAAGAAAGAAAGACATAAACATCTTGGATGACATAGGGGTGAGTAAATTATCAGGAAATTTTCATTCAGAAGTGAACAAATACTTTAACCTAAGCAACCTACTTAAATTAAACATTACTAAAACCCTTTTTAAAGTCTCATGAGCTATGACAAAGCAATCTCTGAGCAATAAAACTTTCCTTTGGGTTAAGAAGACAAAAGCAAACATGTGAATAAAATGAATGAATCATGATTTATATTATTCTATAAAATGTTCATGCTGAGATATCAAATTGAGAATTTTGATTGCAAACTGATATATGATCAACTTCTGATCAACGATTAGATCTCTTCTGAAACTGTAGAGGAGACACATGAGATTTATGTAGTTTTTTTTTTTTTTGCCTCAGAAGAAACATCTAAAAAGACTGAATTTGTGCTCCCATTTGTTGACAACAATTTGGAACAAAATAAGAGTCACAAAATTATTCCTAATCCATGACAAAATGTTTCAGTGCCATTATACTCATCACATCCAGTCCACACTTTGTAGTGTGCTCTCTGATGTTCACAGAGAACTCCAGTGAGCGCACTCTGCATAATGTTCCGTTAGGGTTAAGTGCTCATACATAAACCCTCTTTTCCTTTCAAAGGTAATCGAACGTCGGTTGCTCCCAAGCCCTTAATGAGCACAGTCTGGAAGCTCCATTCAAAAAAATAAAATGTCAAATGAAAATCCATGGCTTAAACTACATAAGAAAAAAGTCAAGGGGCACATTTAAATGCTTTGAGGGCCTCCGTGGAGCCCTGTCCACAAATCCTATTAAATGTAGCTATCTGCCGATATGATACCCCATAATGAATGTATTAAGTTTGAGTGGCGGACTTACCCTCATCAAGAAAGGGGTCATTAATGTTATGCACATGGCCTAAATCCACTCTCTAAGTAGAAAGTACGCAAATATCTCAAAGCTTATCCGTGACTATTATGATTTCTTTAGCTGTTGTGGGTGAACAGCTTTGTAATGTTAGCATGAAGACAAGCTTTGGCTGCTGTTAAATTTGATGAAATGCTCAATTTGTCATTTCAATACAGATTTCTGGGCAAGGACACTCGCTTGATGTTTATTTTAGAGTCTCGTAATGCATGTTTACTCACTTGATGTCCAGAACATCAGCACATGCCCTTTCAAACCTCAGATTTTTGAGCCACTTGAAAAGTGTTTTTTAAATGCAATGCAAATGCAGAAATGATCCAAGGCGCCCTTGCATGGCAAACTAAAATTGTACCACTACAATTATCACATCTTACACATAATAAGCTATTAAATATAAAAAATAAATAAATAAATAAAATAACCATATTTTATATGACACCTTGTGCCCCCTCAATCAATCAATCAATGGCTCATTTGTATTATTATTGTATTATTCTAAGGGCTGCACATTTACATTTTGTGGTGATTAGGGGGTCACCAAATGGAGATAATATATTTCAGGCATTGAAATACATAACTTGATGCCCATTGAAAAAAAGAAAGAAAAATAAAACATGTAGGTGTTTAATTTGCTAAAGGAAGCAAGCAATAGGTATACTTATACAATATAAAAGTAATGAAATGAGGACAAATGCAATTTGCTATTTTGCTATGGGCTTTGTTAGACTTAATCAGCAACTTGTTCATCTGGAAATGTATAATGAACAAAACACTGACAAACGTTTGTAATGCTAAAACTAATTCTGGCACAAGTACCTTGCTGATATATTGGTTAAAACACACACACACGCACGCACGCACGCACGCACGCACGCACGCACGCACGCACGCACGCACGCACGCACACACACACACACACACACACACACACACACACACACACACACACACACACAATGAGAGACAATGAGAGACAATGTAATTATTTTAAGTGCATTTAGATTGAGGAAATGTTCCCCACTGGCAATCAGGTGAAAACAGAATCAATGATGACAAATAATAATTTGGAAATAATGATTAATTAATTTGGTTTGGCATTTACCTACAAAACCATATAGCAGTTCAATTAAGCTGTGTATACAGGAAAAACAACAACAAAAATACAAATAGATAAATTGGTGCCATTGCTTGATGCAATTACATTACTCGTGTCCTTACTTGTGATTAGGATATATAGCTATTTATAGCAGATTTAACAAAACAGTTGGTGGTGCTGTGACAAAACTTTGCAGGTATGCTGAGATCATTGTGGCAATGGCACTTACCAATCGTTGCTTCAAAAGATCAAAATGTTGTCAAGATGTAGCCAGGAACGTGGCTAGACAATTTTTACTGGGGCTCCAGTGAAATGCTGCTGCACCCCAAATCCTCGTCTGATGGTGGCGATTACCACATACCAACCTGGAAATAATTTTCCCTGATAATATTTCAGCAATCATGTACTGTGTGTTGTCTAGCAGCTGCTTGAAATCAGCTATTCGTGAATGAATTGATCTAATCTGTCAGTAGAGTTTGCAAAAAGATGTGAAACTGTTCGCGATTCAGTTTGATTTATTCGGACAGACTCGCACACTGTTTTGTCGCACCATGAAGAGATATGACAGAAAACAAAAAGAGCGCTGGATAAGATGGATATTTACCTATAATCCATTGTAGGAAGCAAAACTTGCAGATCATTTGTCAGTGATAAATGAAATCTTTATTACTGTCACGATCACCAGTGAGAGTGCCCTATCAGCCACTAGAGGGCACTCCATCCCGGACTCTCATTTCCACCCGTTACATGGACTACAATTCCCATACACTCTCACCCGACTCATTATCCATGTTCATTACACACAGCTGTCTTGTATTATGTTATCAGTGTCTGTCTATTTATACCCTGTTGGTTTCTGTTCTAGTCATGGAGTTTTCAGTTCACATTTCCCTGGTCTGTGTTTTTTCCTGTTCCCGTGTTTTGTTCTTGTTTTTTTGATGGACTGATTACCTGGCTTTTGACCCATGCTTGTTTGTGGACTACGATTTTGGATTACCCAATAAATTACCTGCAATTGGATCTGTCTCTCGTCTCCGTGTTTGCACCCGTGACAGAAAACTCCATCATCTAAGGATCCAGCAGGATGGGGATCCACATCACTCCTCCTACCACTGTGAGGGAACGGATGGCTCGCCTGAGCAATTTAACCACCCTGCGGCAACAGGGTCATCAGGTTGGTGGATTGGCACAAATGTTTTGGACCCTGGCGGCAGGGCTAGGTTATAATGATGCGTGTCTGATTGACCTTTTCAACGGTTGTCTGGATGACCCGTTGCCGTCGAGGGAGAGAGATGGATTGGGTGACATGGATTTTTGGGGGTTCGTCTACTACCTTGAAGATCGGGGTAGGGGGATCCCACCTAATCTACCAGGCAGTGTACATGCTCCAGCCCATGAATCTGTTCCAGAAGTCACAGGGGAGGTAGGCACTGAGCTTCTGCTTAACCCTGGTAAAAAGAGGAGGAGGAGGAGAAGGAGGAAGGTTCCCTTCTTCCCCCAAGGTCCAGAGCCCACTCCAGCCAGTGAGTCCACTCCAGAGCCCGCTCCAGCCAGTGAGTCCACTCCAGAGCCCGCTCCAGCCAGTGAGTCCACTCCAGAGCCCGCTCCAGCCAGTGAGTCCACTCCAGAGCCCGCTTCAGTCAGTGAGTCCGCTCCAGTCAGTGAATCC
The DNA here is from genome assembly GCA_036281575.1 of Ancherythroculter nigrocauda. NCBI lineage: Eukaryota > Metazoa > Chordata > Actinopteri > Cypriniformes > Xenocyprididae > Ancherythroculter > Ancherythroculter nigrocauda. Next base: position 56,013,127 of record VTFQ01000003.1, read on the forward strand.
ACTCCAGAGTCCGCTCCAGTTAGTGAGTCCACTCCAGAGCCCGTTCCAGTCAGTGAGTCCACTCTAGTCAGTGAGTCCACTCCAGAGCCCGCTCCAGTCAGTGAGTCCACTCCAGAGTCCGCTCCAGTCAGTGAGTCCACTCCAGAGCCCGCTCCAGTTAGTGAGTCCACTCCAGAGCCCGCTCCAGTTAGTGAGTCCACTCCTGAGCCCGTTCCAGTCAGTGAGTCCGCTCCAGTCAGTGAGTCCACTCCAGAGCCCGCTCCAGTCAGTGAGTCCACTCCAGAGCCCGCTCCAGTCAGTGAGTCCACTCCAGAGCCCGCTCCAGTCAGTGAGTCCACTCCAGAGCCCGCTCCAGTCAGTGAGGCCACTCCAGAGCCCGCTCCAGTCAGTGAGGCCACTCCAGAGCCCGCTCCAGTCAGTGAGGCCACTCCAGAGCCCGTTTCAGTCAGTGAGTCCACTCCAGAGTCCGCTCCAGTCAGTGAGCCCGCTCCAGCCAGTGAGTCCACTCCAGAGCCCGCTCCAGTCAGTGAGCCCTCTCTAACCAGTGAGCCTGCTCCAGAGCCCGCTCCGGTCAGTAGGTCCGCTCCAGCCAGTGAGTCCATTTTGGGTGAGCCACTGCCTCACCCTCATAAGCGGAGGAGAAGGAGGAAAAGGGCTTCCTCCGTCCTACAAGGCCTGGAGACCACTCTAGTGGCTGTTCGTGGGTTCTCCAAGCGCCTTGCCCTGCCGGCGCCAACGAAGCGCCTTGCCCTGCCGGCGCCAACGAAGCGCCTTGCCCTGCCGGCGCCAACGAAGCGCCTTGCCCTGCCGGCGCCAACGAAGCGCCTTGCCCTGCCGGCGCCAACGAAGCGCCTTGCCCTGCCGGCGCCAACGAAGCGCCTTGCCCTGCCGGCGCCAACGAAGCGCCTTGCCCTGCCCGCTGCCGTCCCAGAGCAGCCCCAGCCTGAGCACGCTGCCGTCCCAGAGCAGCCCCAGCCTGAGCACGCTGCCGTCCCAGAGCAGCCCCAGCCTGAGCACGCTGCCGTCCCAGAGCAGCCCCAGCCTGAGCACGCTGCCTTCCCAGAGCAGCCCCAGCATGAGCACGCTGCCGTCCCAGAGCAGCCCCAGCCTGAGCACGCTGCCGTCCCAGAGCAGCCCCAGCCTGAGCACGCTGCCGTCCCAGAGCAGCCCCAGCCTGAGCACGCTGCCGTCCCAGAGCAGCTCCAGCCTGAGCACGTTGCCGTCCCTGAGCAGCTCCAGTCCGAACACGTTGCCGTCCCAGAGCAGTTCCAGTCCGAGCCCGCTGCCGTCCCTGAGTCCTCCGCTCTCCCTGATACGGCCACGGAGGCCGTCACCGAGCTGGCCGCTCTCCCTGATACGGCCACGGAGGCCGTCACCGAGCTGGCCGCTCTCCCTGATACGGCCACGGAGGCCGTCACCGAGCTGCTCGTTCTCCCTGATATGGCCACGAAGCACCCTTGGCCAGCCCTGTCGCCGCCGTCCAAGCCTACTGCCCTGCCGCCACCGCCCAGATCTTCTGTCCTGCCGCCGTCATCCAAGCCTTCTGCCCTGCCGCCGCCACCCAGGCTTTCTGCCCTGTCGCCACTGCCCAGGCCGTCTGAACCGTTGGAACCAGCCTGGTCAGTTCCTCCGGCACCACCCTGGCAATCAGCCAGGACTCCAGACCCGCTGGAACCAGCCTGGTCTGTTCCGCCAGCACCGCCCTGGCACTCAGCCAGGATTCCAGAGGCGCTGGCACCAGCCTGGTCAGTTCCTCCAGCACCACCCTGGCACCCAGCCAGGACTCTAGAACCGCTGGAACCAGCCTGGTCAGTTCCTCCAGCACCACCCTGGCTATCAGTTGGGGACCCTGGATCTGGCCCGCCATCCCTCCCCCTGATCCTCCTCCTGTCCACCTCCCTCCTGAGTTTTTGTGTTTTTGTTTTTTTTTGACTGGTGGAGCGTCTGGTAGCCGCTCCTTTGAGGGGGGGTAATGTCACGATCACCAGTGAGAGTGCCCTATCAGCCACTAGAGGGCACTCCATCCCGGACTCTCATTTCCACCCGTTACATGGACTACAATTCCCATACACTCTCACCCGACTCATTATCCATGTTCATTACACACAGCTGTCTTGTATTATGTTATCAGTGTCTGTCTATTTATACCCTGTTGGTTTCTGTTCTAGTCATGGAGTTTTCAGTTCACATTTCCCTGGTCTGTGTTTTTTCCTGTTCCCGTGTTTTGTTCTTGTTTTTTTGATGGACTGATTACCTGGCTTTTGACCCATGCTTGTTTGTGGACTACGATTTTGGATTACCCAATAAATTACCTGCAATTGGATCTGTCTCTCGTCTCCGTGTTTGCACCCGTGACAATTACGTGTGCAGCTTGTGAATAACTACTACAGGTAAAGAGAAATTATATATACATATGCAACAGTATCAAAAAAGAAGAGTATCAAAATATGGGGACCTTTAATCTCTGCCATTTCTGTACTATTAAAAAGGCTAGAAACAGTCCTGGATACAGTCTGACTTACAGTTTTACATCACCATTGCCAACTTTGTTAAGGCATAATTTTAAAATGATAACATCTGCAAGGATTGGTCTGAAGATCATTTACACCAAATCTGGTGAAAATAGGACAATATTTGTAAGAAGAGCAGTAGTATTCTTGTCGCTTCATAAAATTAAGGTTGAACCACTGCAGTCACTTGTGACTTTTTTAACGATGTCTTTAGTACCTTTCTGGACCTTGAAATTGGTGGTTAAATTGCTGTCTATGGAGGAATCATAAACTTCTCGGATTTCATCAAAAATATTTGTGTTCCGAAAATGAATGAAGGTCTTAAGGGTGTGGAATGACATGAGTATGATTAATTACATGAGTAATTAATGCCAGAATTTTCATTTTTTGGGTGAACTAACCCTTTAAAAGCCATGCACCATGGCGGATTCGTTATTTACATGGTGGAATTTGCAAGCGGAAAGACTGAACACTTCTCCAGAGAGGAAAAGTTTTATTCTAAAACATTTTGTGTGCTGCTGCACGTCCCTGTTTGTAACAAGCCAGGTGTACGAGAGTTGTGCACCACCCTATAGGCGCATATTACTAACATGCCCTTTAAATAACAAAAAATAAATAAATAAAATAAAAATACTGCGCCATTGACTTTAGACCAGGTTTTTTTCGATCAATGAAAATGCAGTAATTTTCAGTTGCCGCAAAATAGAAAAACGCCAACAATGTGCCTAAACACACCTCATTTTCAGACCAGCACTCCCATGGGCGAACAGATGGGTGCGAGTGCATTTGCTATTTAAACAACTTGGCACTGGATGTGAAAATGAAAACTGCGTCGGGCTGAAACTAGCAAAAAACACTTGCGTCGTACCTAGCGTTGCATTGCGCCATGTTTATGATAGGGCCCCAAAGTTTTAAAGTAAAATTTTGAGACACAAAAAAGGATTTGCTCATTCTATGAGACTAAACCCAATCAGTGTGCCAAATTTTGCACCCTGCTAGGAAAGAAGCAGAAAAATATGCAAACAAAATAAGAGCTGATAATAAGTAAAGCAGTGACAGATTGCTTTGTGAACGTCCATCAAAAACACAGGCACCATCAGGGTTGGATTAAATGGATCACCCTCCCGACCTTTACCAAATCGCTCTGCTGTGCTGATCCACAACCTGCTTCACACACTCCAATCTCAGTCTTACTAATTCTGATGCTTTGAGAACGATCCCAAATCCACATAGAAACACATTTTCTCCCAGCAACTGCTCAACGAGTCCGACAGCTGTGGCGAGAGCTCCTGCCTGCCTGTCTGTAAGCTTTAGCTTCTGCCATTATGTCAGCTATGCTGCTGTTGTATACATGAGCTCTGTTACAAAAACCTAGAGAGCTGCATCACCGTCTGCTGTAGGCGGCATCCCGACTGAAATGGAAGCTCATAAGCGCACTGTAAGAACAAAATCCATAGAAAAATGGAAAAGGTGCTGGTAATTTTCTGCTATAGTACATTATCTGTAAGGATTACAGAGAAAAAAAATGTACGTAATTCAAAAAAAAAAAAAAAACAATACGGATGTGCCCTATTTTTATGGATTTTTCTTAGAAGGTAAAGTTTATTCAGTGTAGAATCTACAATATTTGTGAATATGTAATAAACATGTAAAGGGTGTGATATGTTTAAATGTGACTGTAAAAAATGGTCTAGAGGAGACTTGAAAGTCAGTAGTCATTTACCTGCAACTAATCAAGTCCTCATAATCCAAACAACGTACACAAAATCAACTTCATTGATCAAGCTGACAAACTATATTTTGCTTAAAAGTTATAACATCGACCATCTGTGTAATTCATTTTATTCAGAATCACATCCCCTACCAGAGCTGATTTACAGCTACAAATAAGCAGTCTTTCAGATCTCAGAGGAAGTGAACTGTGAGAATGGAGCTGCCCAGGCGTGACCATAATTCAGTAATGCAAACAAAGCAAGCTTCAAAATATGACAGCTGGGAATTACTGACATTTCCTGGGAAATGGCTCCTAAACCTCATTACCCATTACCAACATTTACAGTGTTTTTTTTTTTGTTTTTTTTGTTTTTTTTTTACTTCCATGTAAACACATTATTCCCACAATATAGAGGATGCAAGTGGAATGAAAGATATTGTGTTTTGTTTTTCATTGCTACCTCGGCCATATGTGCGCCATTCAAACAGGTCTGAATCTCAATAATACGAGACTCAGTTTAGGTATTGCTGGAAGCATGATTGGCCTTATTTCCAGATGGGTCTTTTCGGTTTCTATAAGCAGCTCTTATATTCATATGAATCAGAAATTTCAGTTAAAGTTCCTAACTTTAAAAGCGAATTACACACATTTTTTCAAGATTTAGAAACAATATATATTTCAGTCCAAAATCAAAATTAATAAAATTTATAAATTAATAATTTTCCCAAAGAAAATTTAAGAGTTATTTATTGTACAGATGCAGATTTAATAATTGTGAATGTAATAAGTGTATCTGAAAACTTTGAAACTGAAGCTCCAATAATATCGCTCAAAGATGGTGACATCATTTCCTTCAACTGCCTTTAGATTTATGAAATATAAGATTGGAGTGATGCAGTTTTTAATTTCCAAAAACATATTCTTCTCAAGTCAGTGTCAATATCAGAGAAATGTGGAATAATCAAATGCGACATCTAGCCTGGACCTATACAAATCCATCGTGTCACCAGGAGTCTTGTATAAGCACATAATCTAGTAAGAGGAAAAAACCCAACCCATATTTCAGCAGACGTATGACAGACAGATGTCTATTGGTGCTCAGATGGCCTCTGTGAAATGGGCCAGCCTGTAATAGGCACCCTGTTACTCTCCACACTCTGATGTTCAAAGAAGCTCCGTGAAAATGCTCTTCTATCACACTGTCTGGCCTTAGAATGAGGTCAAAAGCACATCTATCTTTTGTCAGTGAAGGCTAATGCAATATAATGACTTCAAAGAGGTCCAAGGCAGTAAAAAAGAGAGAAAAGTAAAGTACAGACTGTTCAAGACAGACAAACAGTGCATGAAGGCTGGATATCCTTTTAGAGGGTCAAGCAAAAAGTGTTTTAAAAATCTTTAAAAATGAATACAAATAAATCTACTGAAAATGATTCTTAACATTGGTTCATATCCAGATTAAATCATACCCTAAAATCTAATCTTGTTACAATGTTCAATATTCAGATAAAGAGTGAAAAAAACCAAAAAAAAAACCAAACAAAAAAAACATACTACAAACAAAGTTCAACAAAACAGTGGTGGAATGAGTCATTAACATAAAAAAGCACGATTATCTAAATTATTTTAATACATACATACATACATACATACATACATACATATGCAGACCAAAAACACAATGCACTGTCAAAGCCAACCAAACAGTAAGGGGCCGAATCAATGACTTGCTGGAATTAAACACATTATCACTTTAAAAGCAGCAATGTGGCGAGAGCCCCACAGGGAGGACAGCGATGGGGGACCCTATATGCCATGCAAAATCTATTTGAAAATGAGTCAGGGTGGACTTTTAACACAGAACACCAGCTTGCCTAATGAAAAGGTCCCCATGAAATGATAAGAATGGGTCTGTGTGCTCGATATTGACGTGCCCCATGGTGATCTCTGAAGCTCAGGCCTCCGCTATCAATCAAAGTAGAGTGGAAACCCGTAATGTACCCTCAATGTGATTTTGGGAATGCTGTGTACATCCAAATGTCCATGGCTAGAATCCATTTAATAAAAAAATAGGGGGTTGGATAGCAGATAAAACATATGACTGGAAATCTAAGTGAGTCAAAAGACTTAAAATGAAATTTAATTAATGGAATAGTAAAAAAAAAAAAAAAAGTACTTAATGTAAACCATCTCGTTCATTTCCTTCCTTAGCATCCATTTTCTAAATGACATAGAATGGAAGTACTATCAATTCACCGATAAGATTGATGTAACTGTCAAATGTTAATGGGAACAGTGTGATCATACGCCATGCGCCAATCTGAGATTACAGATTCTCTCTCCTCAACTCCTCTTTATTTTATTATTTCTGTTTGAAACTCTCCTTCTGAGCCATCTCTTAAAGAAAAATTAACTTTAGACCACCAAACAAAATCCTGTCAAATTATCATGTGTTTAAATTATGCAAAACACCTGCAAACTGAACATTTAGGGTTGACCCCCAACCCTATGTCAGTTTTCATATTTCAGACACATAGTGTGACACTTTTCTCCAATGTTAGATATTCTTAGTTACAGTAATGTATGAATTAATTAATATATACTATGTCAGACACTGTAATTTGTTCTGGACCCCTTCCTGTTCGTCGGACTTTGGGTTTCTTTCTATCTATCTATCTATCTATCTATCTATCTATCTATCTATCTATCTATCTATCTATCTATCTATCTATCTATCTATCTATCTATCTATCATCTAAAAACACTTCTCAAACATTTATTTATCTTAGTTAATGTTAATTTTAACATTTAATAATACATTATTAAATAAAATGGTAACATTTTACAATGGGGTTCATTCAGTTAACATTACACTGTAAAAAAAATCCCGTTGTTTCTACGGAAAAATACCGGCAGCTGTGGTTACCAGAACAGTACTGTAAAAATGACATCAAACCGTACACATACTTACGGAGTTACATGTGAATTTTACATTTTAAATATGTTTATTTAACATTGGATTTCAGTACACTGTAAAAAAATCCCAGTAAAATTTACGGTAAAATAACATATTTCATTAACTGATATAATGTTAATTTACCAACCTAATGAAGTACTAATATCTGTTTTGTATCTTTATAATACACTGACAGTCACCAAACACAGTGGTGATAAGAATCACATGATGAATCAAAGTTCATCACAAGCAGCTTTTCCACAAGCTGAGGAGGACAATACTAATATATAGAAGGAGCACACAGTGTCATTCACACACACACTAAACACCATCATGGTAACATGCATGAAATTTTAAAAATGCAATAAACATTAATTTAACAACATTAGATGTAACATAAAACCCTAATGTACATAACTGATTAGAAAAAAATGAGAAAAACTAAGAAGAAACAGAGTTATTTCAACAAAAATATATCAAATGTGAAGTGTCACGCAGGGAACTGTGGGAATGTCAATTTACGGTTTTTCACTGGAAATTTTACAATGAATTGTTATTTTTCACTTTCAAAAACTGTGAATTTAACGGTATTTTACCGTAAAATTACATTAAATGTACCGTTAGATCTATTACAGTTATTCACCGTATATAGTACGGAAACTTTCTGTAAACCAATTAACAGTTTTTCACCGCAGCATTTTTACAGTGTTTTACTGTTAAAATCACGGTAATTTTTTTACAGTGTAGGTAACTACATTAGTTAACATAAATAATAATGAACTGCACTTATACAGCATTTATTAATCTTTGTTAATGTTAATTTCAATGTTTACTAATACATTATTAATCTTGTTAACATTAGTTAATGCACTGTGAACTAACATGAACAAACAATGATCAACTGTATTTTCATTAACTAACATTAACAAAGATTAGTAAATACAGTAACAAATGTTGCTCATGGTTGGTTCATGTTAGTTAATACATTAACTAATGTTTAACTAATGAACCTTATTGTAAAGTGTTACCAATAAAATAAAAAAGTATCTGTTAATATTATTTAATGGACCTGAGATAACATGAGCTAACAATGAACAGTTGTATTTTTATAAACTAATGTTAACAAAGATTAATAAATACTGTAACAAATGTGCTCATTGTTAATACATTAATAACATGAACTAATGGGAACTTATTGTAAAGTATTACCAATAAATCCTTAAACCAATGACATACTCTCTACTTCAACGAATGGAAAATAGGAAAGTGAACGTGCCTGCATTGCTAAGATATACATTGACGTCTAAAACTAGTCTAAAAGCTCAATGTGCTGGTCTTATAGTGAGCGAGTTGAATGCTGATTCCTTAATAAGTGAGAGGTTGAGTATTCTCAGTGGGTTGAAATAATAATTCAACCCAAAGGTGCTCATGTGTCACTAATGCTTCAATACTCTGACCTTCCTTTCTTCAGAATTATGCTTGATTCTCTGAAAAGAGTCTGCTGAGATTATCATTATCATTCCTGTGTTTCCTACAGTCCTGGATTTACAGCTAATGCCTGGGATTGCTCTCACCCTGACGGGATCAAGACGCACAGAGGGAGTGAAACGGACCTCACTCAGTGCGTGTTTAAATCATCCCCCTCAACCGGCTGAACGATGTTCCAGGATCAAGTTAAGCAGAGTTCATATTAGTGATTACTAAATTCTGTGAACACTAAATTCTGATGGTTCGCTAGGGAAGTGTGAGATTCAGAGAAAAAGCAGTCTATTGAAAATGAAGAATTTTAACAGGTGTTTTTCAGGCCACAGAATAAAATTTTGTTTAAAGTCCCTCGTAAAGCAAGAATTTGCTTCTATAAAGGGTGAAATGAATCAGGTTTAAATGATTTATTTAAGGCATTTTAAACTGTAAAAGTGACAAACAAATTAAATTAAATTAAATTAAATTAAATTAAAATTAAATTAAATTAAATTAAATTAAATTAAATTAAATTAAATTAAATTAAATTAAATTAAATTAAATTAAATTAAATTAAATAAACATTCATTCATATTATATTCTTCATTTGGAGACATATACTCCTCTAAATTATGATGATGCTCATTTAAATTCAATCTGTTATTCAAACTGAGCAATGTTGAATTATTATAAATTTATATAAAACACTAATTAAATTCCAATAATAAAAAAAGCACTTTCAAATTTTGCCCTAGAAGTTACACATTTTATGTTGTAAGTTATTCACTCATTCATTCTGCTTTTTTTTTATTTAGTTTGCTATAATCACATAAATTATCTAAACACTTCTGGAAATTCGATCTGTTATTCATACTGTGCAGTATTAAATATTCATCAATTTATATGAAAAATTATTAAATAAAGCTGCAGTCCGCGATTTTTCCTCTTTGTCGCCATCTCTGTTTGAAACCTGCAATTGCAGTCAAATGCGGAACAGTTACCTGTACGTGCGTTGTGCGTCGGCACAGCTCGTCAGCGCGGATGAATCTAATGTTTGCTGTCAGTCACCGCACCGGTGTGGATACTGAACTTCAGAATCACAGATTCTACATCTTGAAAGTATGACCAATATAAGAATTTTCACTGGAAAATGTCTGCCACTTTTGTTCTGACCAAATGAGGAAAAAAGCATTTGGCCTACAATAAATCGTGCTGCCAATGATGAGTAAATCTAACGGTCGCTTAGCTCGGATCACGCCAAACCGTGCAAATTATTATTACTGTTATATTGTTCTCAAATTGTTAATGTTAACAACATCAGCATTGCATGTATTTAGTGTATATTAGCCTTACCTGTAGATTTCAATTTCTGTAGCCACTCCACAGTCCAAAAGTCTTTTGCTTTTTGACTACGGGTGAATCTCCAGTTGTCACTGATGATTGTCATTTGGATCTTTCTGGATTACAATCCGCCATCAAAATGATAAGTTTCATTATTTCAGCTGCTGTGAGAAAAAGCTATAAATGTGCCGCTACAAGCAGCATCCTCACATGATAAAACCAACTAGCCTGGACGGGACTCCTTCCTTTCTGTTTACGGACGTGACGTAATGACGCACAGACGAACTGCTGCATGCTCAAATTTCCCGCGGAAATCCACCATGTCGCTCTTATTATAAAACATTATTACAAGCTTACCGCTGTGAATCGAGACAAGATAATTAGATAGTTTTGAACATTGGCTGGTTATGTACTTGCTCAAAAATTGATTTTGGATAATTTTTAACCAAAAAAAGTTATGGACTGCAGCTTTAAAAAAAATAAATAAATAAAAAAAAATACTATAATAAGAACAAATGAAACATGCCAAATATGCCCTTATCTTTATTTATTTATATATTTATTTATTTTTGGTGAACGCTGGGCTTGATATGAGCTGGGAGATGAGGTCACATCTTTTGCTCCAGTATTTTGTTCTTGTGGTTCTTCAGCACTGGCACAAATTCTCGCTGAGACGAGCTGATTGTAGCGCACACGAGGTCACGACGGATCACACAAGCACTGGAATTACATTACAGCTTATTTCAAGGCCAAGGAGCTCCTCCTTGATTCATCCATCTTGGTTTGATGCTGTAGGGCAAGTGCACGAGTCAATACTGCTAAGTTTGCACAGCTGCTACTTTGGAATGGTCACTAAAGGAGATATCCAGCTTTGACTGCTACGTAGCCTCAGGCCGCAGACAATGCAATAAAACGTGCTGTCAGGGGAGTAAGAATATACACAGTACTGGCTTGACATAACACTTAAAAGATGACTTGCCTTATGGGTATCGTGAACCGGAAACAGACGTAGGCCGATCCAGAGATCAAGAAGTCATTAATGATATTTTGGGGGGCACTTAACCTCTTTGCCTTTTTTATGCTAAATGTAAGTCATGCACATTCACTAGCTGTAATGCAGTTATATGGTGATGGCCAACTAAATAAAGCTTCATTTCAATTTATCTACATGCAGGATGCACGAGAAGAATGTGAAATCTTTGCTCATGGATCCACTTTTTGAGCCAATTATGTCATGTGACTAATCAATCTAGAGCCACAGGAAAATGTTGTCATGACTGATGACCTCATGCACACTCATAATCTCTCGAATGGAACTATATTATGCATTTGTAAAAATAAATAAAATAAAATAAAATAAAATAAAATAAAATAAAATAAAATAAAATAAAATAAAATAAAATAAAATAAAATAAAATAAAATAAAATAAAATAAAATAAAATAAACATCTGGGAAATAAGATAAAATAAAATAAAACACGTGAAATAAAATAGAAAAAAAAAAACGTAACATAAATATAAACAAACAAACAAACTTTTATATACCAATCAGTGAAGAAAGATGTTATTTTTAGGAGCAGAGGGTGTAGTTACAGAAGTGGTCATGCTAACCAGTCAAACCTTGATACAATGTTATAATTTGATATACTATATGAACATAGCGATATAATGCCAATAATAGAAGTATACTGTTAAACAATATACAGTAGTACAGCTGAAGTGATAAAATGGTCTTGTTAGACAGCATACAAATATCAATAGCATTTAAAAAACAAACATAAAAACATTTCCTTTTTCTCAGCAGTTGCGTTGTGCATCACTTGGTTTTTGAACCACTCAGTTCCAACTGTGAACAGGTCCATAGTTGCACTGGTTGCATGCAAAAAACAACTTGAATCAGGGCCTAAAATGAACACTTGCCAAGTGTTTTATTTATTTGTATCTTTGATATATTGTATTTATTTGTGCTTTTGCTTCTTGTAATTTGATTATTTGTTCTTATTTCATTACAGACTGTTTACTAGTCTTTAATAATATTTTAATTTGATATTAGTTAGGCTAGGAGTTTTAGCTGTGGTGTCGAAATTTGAATAGAGAATTGTGAATTTCCACTGGTATCTAAACATTTGGGGTCCTATCATACACACGGCGCAATGCGACAGCAGGCATAACACAAGTGTTTTTTTGCAGCCCGACACAGATATCATTTTCACAAATGTACTCACACCCATCTGTTCACCCATGGGTGTGCTGGTCTGAAAATGAGGTGTGTTTAGGTGCATTGTTAGCACATTGCTATTTTGAGGCAACTAAAAGCGTCTGCACCATTGACTTTAGACCATGTCGTTTTCAGTTGCCTCAAGTTGCCTGCAGTATTTTATATATATATATATATATATATATATATATATATATATATATATATATATATATATATATATATATATATATGGGGTTTTTTTGTGTTATTTAAAGGGCAGGTTAGTAATATGCGCCTATAGGTGGGTGCATAATGCACGTGCACACAAACATGCCAAATATTAAAAATAAAAGGATAACAATGTAAAATGTAAAAAAATAAAAATACCTACATGTCATAATGTATAGTCATTGCATATATCAGAATTACCTATTTGCAGTAATGATGAATGCAATTGGCTAATTAGTTCATCAGTTAGTTAGTTCATCAATACGCACATTTATTTTAACTGACTCGTCAGGTTGAGGGCACCTGGCTTTTAAAGGGAATGGGAGATGAAACTCTGATTGGTTTATTTCATGTTACGCCCAAAACACACCCATGACTCATTAAGAGAACCCTTTTGGACCATGCGCCTGGCCGACCATTTTTTCCGTCGTTAAACTAGCAAAAGTGGATTCGGACATGCACTAAGTGCACCTTGGTGTCATTACTGCCTGTTTTTGCAAATAATATTTATGGCCAATATATTTTCTTTAGTCACCTGCCATTGCCAGGTGTGGTAAAAAGTTAGTTTTAGGCCCTGGCATGAATATTGCATTGTCACCAACATAACAGTCAAGAATCAGTCAAAAAGACACAAATTCAGAAGTCTAGTCAGAGTGTTATCTCACTCAAACACTGAATTATGAAAAATGCAAAGCCCCATGAAATCTCTTGAGAGCACACTTTTCTTTCCAAGCTATGATGTTTACAACATAGCCATGAACCATGATTTGCAACTCACCGCTGCTATTTGCCAGCACGTAGTATTAGGAGGAGGGATATTCGTATTCCAGAGAGCAAACATTTGTATTTGCCCCTGCATGCAAGATGACTCTTCTTTTTTTTTTTTTTTTCTTAGAAGAAAAAGACTGAATGTTGTATATGCAAAATAAATTTGAAATGCAACCACACTAAGGTATATAGTAGATGACATCAATAGCAAACAAACAAAAAACTACAAAGCTCTTATTACATGGGGTCATCAGAAGGAAGTGCAAGTCATGTTCAGTTCTGTGTCAGTATTATAGTACATATAAAATCAATCTCCTTTCACAAGCTGACATTACATTTCTCCACTCTAGAGCAGCACAGCAAGAAGCCTTGTTATGTTCTGCATAGTGAAGTGAATCATTCAAGTGCTTTATACACGGTCAGGCACTTTTCATCTTTTATTTAAGCCTGATGTTGTCATTGAGAAACAGTGGAAATGGTCTAAAACATGGGACATTTATTTGTCCTAATGCTGATCCCTTTCTCCCTCATTTTGTTATGGCAAAGCAACTGACAGACTTTCCAATTTCACTTTCGGCTTGACAGCAGCCAGTGGCTCAAATGAGTCCACTTCTAGACATCTTCGAACCTTGAATCCATCTACTTGGAGGTCAGTCAAGTCCCAGTATTGCCCATCAGTACACTAGTAGACTTGTTATCACCAATGATGCTAATGAGGTCCAAGGCTTCAGCCTGCTGGCAGTCTGACCTCTTAATATGGACGAAAATGTGTTGCGGCAGAGAAAGTATTCCTGATTCTTGGGTAAAGTAATGGGGCCTACTGCATATACACAGAAGTTGTTGACTCATTAACTGTATCCAAAATAAACAAGCAACAAACAAAAAGAAAAACAAAGAAAACTGCTACAGAAACCAGACTGCCTGCTGTTTGGATGATACAGTATCTAGTATCTGCAACTTTAAAGGCTTCAAGGAGTCAATAAGCATCTTGAAATGTCGAGAACAAGGCCGCAACATCAAAAGCCAAACCAAAAAGATGCGTTTGAAAAATTAATGAGCGCAATTCGTACAGAATGGTCTGGAATATTCTTACAGTTTGTTTGAATAAAAAAAGATAAGTTCACAAATACTGTACAAAGTTCAGCTCGAACTGCTATTGATCCTTTCCCCATCATGTTGACTAGAATAATTAGTATCCAAGCTAAAACTTTATTTTGATAGTCCACTATAAACATTCTACTAACTATAAGTAACTTTGAAACTACATGTCAACTAGCAGTCATTAGAGTATTAGTAGACTTAATAACACTTTATTTTGATGATCCCCCAACAGATGTTCTACTGACTATAGACCTTAAGCGCTAGAGAAACAAGCCCACAGCCATCTTTAGAATTTTGTGTTTGATCTTCTGTTTTGTAATTTAGTGTTTTTATTTTGTTTTGCTTTTTTTTGTTTTTTTGAGAAAGCATACAAAACATTTTGCAATAAAAGAAAGACAATTTTTTGACTACTATTACCCCATAACCTCCTCCCTACCCTCACCCAACCCATTGCACTACAGGACTTAGACAGATACATAAATAAAATGGGATAAAAAACATAGATAAACTAAACAAAATAAAATGTAATAATAATAATAATAACAATAAAAACAACAGAAGTAGTGGATGCTGATTAATTTTCCAAAATTTCCTTGACTCTAGACAAAGTTACAGGTTTAGCGTGATTAGCCCGTGCAGATGACAGTTCCAGATATACTGTAGTATCACAAATAAATAATGTAACCACTGCTTTAAAAAGCTCATGAGGAGGTTTCCAACATTGAACTATAGCTTCTTTGCAGCAGTCATGGCATCTAGCCAAAATTTCTGTACCTTCTCACTTAGAGGAAATTGAGAATTGTCATTCAACAATAAAACAACAGATCTTTGGGAAAACGAATCCTAGTAGCCTTGTAGAGAATGTAGCTCTGTGTATTTCTATGGCATCGCTGTTAAAGAGTCATCAGCTGGTGAAGTGGATTTACTTATTTCAGAGTTAAAGGTGCAATGTGTAAAATTTGGGAGAATCTATTGACAGAAATGCAATATAATATACATAACTATGTTTTCAGTGGTGCATAACGACCTTACATAATGAACCGTTATGTAAGGTTTATTACCTTAAAATGAGCCATTTCTGGGTCCCCCCTCCATGTTAAGTTGCCATTATGCATCAGCATGTTTCTCCAGGACATACATTCTACAGAGCGCATTTAGTCACTATATTGTTCTTCTTCTAAATCGTTTGTGTTTTTAGAGGCAGCTTGCATCGTCAATACGTTCAATATGCATGAAGTAGTAGTCGTAGTAGTAGTAGTAGTAGTAGTAGTAGTCATCTTTTTTATTAGAAGCAGAGACTGTTCTTGGTTAGAAGTAAAAAGAAACCTCATTGCTTCACACAGCCTACTCTCTGCTGTCTCAGATGACGACATCTTTGTCTTGTGTTGGCAGCCACTGTAGCTTCTCCAAAAGGGAGGGGTGCGAGGGGTGTGTGCCGTTAGTTGCAGTTCACAACCTCACCGCTAGATCCAAAATTACAATTTAAAATCAGTCAGAGCTAGAAATGTATTTTAATATTTACAGGTAAAGTTTCATGATACTTTCTTTGACCCCCAAACATATATATATATATATATATATATATATATATATACAGTACAGTCCAAAAGTTTGGAACCACTAAGATTTTTAATGTTTTTAAAAGAAGTTTCGTCTGCTCACCAAGGCTACATTTATTTAATTAAAAATACAGTAAAAAACAGTAATATTGTGAAATATTATTACAATTTAAAATAACTGTTTTCTATTTGAATATATTTCACAAAGTAATTTATTCCTGTGATCAAAGCTGAATTTTCAGCATCATTACTCCAGTCTTCAGTGTCACATGATCCTTCAGAAATCATTCTAATATGCTGATCTGCTGCTCAAGAAACATTTAATGTGTACAATTGTACAAAATATTTGTGTACAATATTTTTTTTCAGGATTAATTGATGAATAGAAAGTTAAAAAAAACAGTGTTTATCTGAAATCTAATCTTTTGTAACATTATAAATGTCTTTACTGCCACTTTTGATTGATTTAATGCATCCTTGCTGAATAAAAGTATTCATTTCTTTAATTTCTTTTCAAAAAAATAAAAATAAAAATTCTTACTGACCCCAAACTTTTGAACGGTAGTGTATAATGCTACAGAAGCTTTGTATTTCAGATAAATGCTGTTCTTTTGAACTTTCTATTCATCAAGGAATCCTGAAAAAATAAGTACACAACTGTTTTCAACATTGAAAATAATCATAAATGTTTATTGAGCAGCAAATCAGCATATTAGAATGATTTCTGAAGGATCATGTGACACTGAAGACTGGAGTAACGATGCTGAAAATTCAGCTTTGCATCACAGGAATAAATTACTTTGTCAAATATATTTAAATAGTACACAGTTATTTTAAATTGTAATAATATTTCACAATATTACTGTTTTTTACTGTATTTTTAATTAAATAAATGTAGCCTTGGTGAGCAGACGAAACTTCTTTTAAAAACATTAAAAATCTTAGTGGTTCCAAACTTTTGGACTGTACTGTATATATATAAATTTTATTAGGGGGGGAAAGAGGAAACCTGCAATTGTTACCTTAAAGAGCTATTTCTAACTGATTTAACCCATACAATTAAACTAATGTATTTAGGGTAATTCAGTGATGTTAAAGCTGCAGTCCGTAACTTTTTTTGGTTAAAAAATATCCAAAATCAATTTTTGAGCAAGTACATAACCAGCCAGTGTTCAAAACTATCTAATTATCTTGTCTCGATTCACAATGGTAAGCTTGTAATAATGTTTTATAATAAGAGTGACATGGTGGATTTCCGCGGGAAATTCGATTATGCAGTTCGTCTGTGCGTCATTACGTCACGTCCGTAAACAGAAAGGAAGGAGTCCGTCCAGGCTAGTCAGTTATCATGTGAGGATGCTGCCGGTAGCGGCACATTTATAGCCTTTTCTCACAGCAGCTGAAATAATTAAACTTATTTTGATGGGGGATTGTAATCCAGAAAGATCCAAATGACAATCATCAGCGACAACTGGAGATTCACCCGTAGTCAAAAAGCAAAAGACTTTTGGACTGCGGAGTGGCTACAGAAATTGCTACAGGTAACGCTAATATACACTAAATACACAGTCATGCAATGCTGATGTTGTTAACATTAACAATTTGAGAACAATATAACAGTAATAATAATTTGCACGGTTTGGCATGATCTGAGTTAAGCGATCGTTAGATTTAATCATCATTGGCGGTGTGATTTATTGTAGGCCTAATGCTTTTTTCCTCAGTTGGTCAGAACAAAAGTGGCAGACATGTTACTTACTTGTTCAGATGATATTTTCCAGTGAAAATTCTTATATTGGTCATACTTTCAAGACGTAGAATCTGTGATTCTGAAGTTCAGTATCCACACCGGTGCGGTGACTGACAGCAAACATTAGATTCATCCGCGCTGACGAGCTGTGCCGACGCACAACGCACGTACAGGTAACTGTTCTGCATATGACTGCAATTGCAGGTTTCAAACAGAGATGGCGACAAAGAGGAAAAATCACGGACTGTAGCTTTAAAAAAATATTTTTGACTTGAATAAAATGAGTTAATTTAGTTTTTTTTTGTTTTTTTTCTTTTTTCAGTGCACTAGCATGTCTAGGCAACAAGGAGGCGACTTTTGCATGAATAGGAACAACTCAAATCTTCTAAAAATGCAAAAACATACTTGAATCTATTTTCATATTATATAAAAAATGTAAGGATTAAAAAACATTTTTTTTTTTTTTTTTCAAGCTTTCTTGTTATAGGTTGCTGTAGCTTTTTATCTTGACACATTTTCTTGAAATTGTCATCTCTCAGAAACTGGTATACAGCCCAGATTCATTTCAAATGCTCAGTCTGTACTTTACAAAAGCTACAGATTGGCCAATCTTGATAAAATCAAGAAGGAGAATGTGACAGCTGCAGAAGAATTGATCCGGCAGCACAGTCGGCTACTTAGCCGTGACTGCGTCAGCCGGCCGTTCCTGGCAGTAAATTAAGGGGTGGAAACTGTTTCCCTTCTCGTGAGAGATCTGCTAAACGCTCTCATGCGTGGCTCTGTGTTGGCTGATAGATTTAAAGGCACCCACAAAAGCATCAGAGTACCAACAAAATTTATGATGGTAAAAGATGAAAATGAGACAGAGAGAGAAAGAGAGAGAGGTCTTTTAGTCTGTGAAATTGGTGCAATAAAGGCCTAGAATAAGAAAGTCCATTATACACTTAACTGTGACTACACAGGGAAATTATTTAAAGGTCATTTTGTACAGCAACGTAGCAGAGAAGGAGCCACAGCTTGAGTGGCAATCATCCACAAACAATTTACATTCATGCATATAAAACTCTATTAAACACTATGTGGATCATGGTTTCTGAACATGATTTCAAAATGGATAATGGATGTCGCGTTTAGCATTTCTTGTTCTGTTGTCCCCGCCTTGCTGTAGAGCCAAATGTCAGAATGATTTGTGCTCGCACGAAAATGAGGGGCCTCAATTGTATCATTCATTAATAACACAATTAACCAGAACGGCTAATATTGTGTTAATAGCTTTGTGAAGACTTGGCATTTTCTTTTTTATTACAGTGCGTGACTGATGCAAATGTCGGGAGCAGAAATTTCCAGATCGATTATCCAAGGATGTATGGTTTACGTTGATTGACATGAAATCCAAATCATTCATCCTTGCAATCTACTCCAACGGGGTACAAAACAAACAAACCATATTTGTCAACCATTTTTTCAACCTTCTGTAAAATCAAATAATTTCCCAACAAAATATAAAATCAAGTTCCACCCTTTTTAAACTTAACAAGACACATCTGTAATTGCTACTTATTGGGGGGATGAAGGTCTAAATAAAATAAATAAATAAATAATAATAAAAAATAATAATAATAATGTTTTTTTTCTTTTTCTTTTTTTCTGTCTTCAAAAGCAGACAGAAGACAACATTTGCATTGCATCACTTCATCCTTGAAAATCATTATATTAAAGTCCCCCTGAAATCAAAATTTAAGTTTTTTAGCTTTTAGTATGAATATGTTAGCCTTAAAGGATTAGCTCACTTTCAAATTAAAATTTCCTGATAATTTACTCACCCCCATGTCATCCAAGATGTTCAAGTCTTTCTTTCTTCGGTCGAAAAGAAATTAAGGTTTTTAATGAAAACATTCCAGGATTTTTCTCCTTATAATGGACTTCAATGGAGCCCAAACGGTTGAAGGTCAAAATTACAGTTTCATTGCAGCTTCAAAGCGTTCTACACGATCCCAGACGAGAAATAAGGGTCTTATCTAGAGAAACCATCACTCATTTTCTTTAAAAATAAATAAATAAATAAAGTATATAAGTTTTAACAATAAATGCTCATCTTGAACTAGCTCTCTTCTTCTTCTTCTCTATTTGAATTCCAGCAGTGTAGACACTGCTAAGTGTATTACTGCCCTCCACAGGTCAAAGTTTGAACTAATTGTTATATACTTGCACTAGAATATTGTATATGACAATTTAGTTCAAACTTTGACCTGTGGAGGGCAGTAATACACTTAGCAGCATCTACACTGCTGGAAGTCAAATAGAGTAGAAGAAGAAGAGAGCTAGTTCAAGATGAGCATTTATGGTTAAAACTTAAAAATTAAAAAAAAAGAAAAAGAAAATGAGCGATGGTTTCTCTAGATAAGACCCTTATTTCTCGTCTGGGATCGCTGTAAACTGTAATTTTGACCTTCAACCGTTTGGGCTCCATTGAAGTCCACTATATGGAGAAAAATCCTGGAATGTTTTCATCAAAAACCTTCATTTCTTTTCAACTGAAGAAAGAAAGTCATGAACATCTTGGATGACATGGGTGAACTAACCCTTTAAGGTTATGAATAAGCTGATGTGTTCTAGGGATGTTATGGTGAGGAAATTTTCCCACCTTTTAATTGACATGTGACAACAACGGTACCGGTATCACCAGGGTGGGGCGGATCTGAAGTTTTCCCCTCTTTTTTCACCTTGCTTTTAAATCACTTACGGTGCATGTCCACGGGCGCAGAGCAGAGTGAGCATTTGCAGTTAATTCCTATGGAAGCTCAACTTTCATAGGAATTAACTGAAAACGCTTGCTTTGCTCTGTGCCAACACATTATGAATGCCTGTGCAGATGTGTGCATTTTACTTTCGCTTTAGAATTAGCGTCTTCTGTCCTATCGAATGCTCTCTAGAATCTAGAAGTCTAGAAGTCCCGCCCCCTCCTACACTATAAACAGATGCTGAAGTCGGTCATTTGTTCACACATTTACTAGTTTCTACATGGTGAATGGGATATAGAGGATATAGAGGATAGGGACCGATTCAGACAGTGTAAATATGCTTTCCATTGACGCAAATTAAGTCACTGTCACGTTAGTGTCACAGGAACTGCCGCAGCGCAAGCACCGTTTTCTTCAGACAAGAGACACAAGGGCACAGACCAGATCATAAGTGCGAGTCAGCTCAGACCACAAACTGTTCAGACACATTTGAATTCTACAAACCATGCTATATTTTAAAGCAATATGGAGGAGAAACGGTTAGAGATTATAAGCAAAATTGGGTTTTACGAGCTCAATGGCTCTGGCCGAGCAGTGATCTAGGTGAAACGCTATTGGCTATTTTTTAAAAAAAGGGGGAGGGGTTTCTAGATATATCCCACCCTGTCTTCCTGTTTCATTAGAAATTATGTCAACACAGTGAATAAAGCTGTGCATTTCAAGGCACTTCAGTGGGCCTTTAATCAACTTCATGCCCAATGTAAAATCTGGGTCCTGAAGAAAAAAGCAGATGAGAACCATTGAGCTTGTGTGTAGGTGTCCTAATAGGGCAAAATCAATCTCATCAAATATACATATTGAAAGTGCAACGCAAAAACTTGTACATGCATAAAAAAATAAATAAATAAAAAACAAACGTTACTGTTCAAATACAGATGTTTGTCACAATGACTGTCTTTTTAGCATGTAAAATGCCTTGAGATTGTTTATGAAGATGGCCTCATGAACATGCCTTCAGATATCCCTGCACTTCTGCACCCTAGTACGGGATGGCATTTGAAGACACTCACGGATAGCTCTCAGTCACAACATGCTGGCAGGTTTGGAATAATCATGATGATGCAACAAGCCTGGAAACAATATATTAATGCTTTTGTAATGAAATCTGTAGAATAATGACTAAATGTCAATGGTCAGGATGCCTCATCTTTTCCATCCCTGTCTAATGACGTCGGTCGTCTTGTCACTATGCAACTGCTTTATGGATTTTGATTGACCTTTACGGTACTACAGTGGAGTATCTAGCACAATAGATCATACTGAAGTCAACATTTCATTCACCCATGCACTATTGTTTTCCTCCACAGAAGAACTGAGCAAGTAGATTTTCTGAACAAAATGAAGTGTTTTTGCTCAAGCAAACAATTCTAGGGTTTTTCTTTGGCCAGGAAAACAAACACAATGGAGTAAAAATCACCGTAAATCTGATTTTTTTTTTTCTTTTTTTTTTCATTTTGTTATTTCTTTAGTCTGATAAAATATCCTTACTTGAAGATAGTTGTGAAAGCATGTCTCAAGTATGTGTTTTTTCAGATCAATAAGTGATTGGCCGTTTTATTGTTCCAGTCAAGTGTGTTCTGAAATTGCACACTTTTTTCACTGCTTACACATCATGTCTTAAAACTTGGCTGGAATTGCACTTTTCTACACAATGATATTACGTTTCTTCTTGCATTTTTTTGTGACACTTGATACATTTCTGGTGAGTGGCACTATAAGTGTCTTTTATTCGAAACAGATGAACGCAAATCTGGCAACATTGGTTGTTCTACACAAAGCAGTTCTAAAATAAAATCTCCAGTGAGTGGAGTTAAAAAGTTAATACTCTATCGCATTTGAAAATAATGTACCATAAACTTAACTGATAGTGTTAACAAATGCAATCAGGAGATTTTATCTCTTTTATCTTGATTCGAACCCAAGGGTTCACATCACAATCACAATGCTGTACCAGATGAGCTCCCAAACAATTTTACTTAGTCAGAAAAGCCGTATTTTTTTATGCAACATGGACACAGATTGACAAGGAATCAAACATTTGCAGGTTGATGCATTATAGTCCATTACTAAATATTGTTAAAGGGGACCTATAATGCCCCTTTTACAAGATGTAATTTAAGTCTCTGGTGTCCCCAGAATGTGTCTGTGAAGTTTCAGCTCAAAATACCCCACAGATCATTTATTATAGCTTGTCAAATTTGCCCCTATTTGTGTGTGAGCAAAAACACACTTTTTGTGTGTGTGTCCCTTTAAATGCAAATGAGCTGCTTCTTTCCAAAAGAGAGCAGAGTTTTAACAGCTCACACTTTGGTTGCTCAACAACAACAAAGCTGGAGAATCTCACGCAGCCAAAATGATGATTGTCAGTAACAGTGTTCAGCCTTACATTGTTCAAACCGGAGTCGGACTCAGGAATAAGTTACAACTTATAGAATGTATCTGGATGTTTCTGAATGGTTAGTGGATAAACTTATGTTGTTGCTGTGGAGTTGATTCAACTCATCGACTAGCATGTGCCGTCATGTTAATCTTTTTTGCAAATCCAGCATTGAATTGACCCTGATTTGTGAAGCAGTCCAGCGTAAATTGATGGCATGGCAACAACACTCTACTATAACAACTCTTCCTCTTCTCTAAAGCAGCCCAGCATGGCCTCACCCCCTTTGTTGTGTGTTCTCGGGGTCAGGGTTTACGTAAATTTTACGCTTAGTGATGTCACTCTCCAATTCTTTAAAAGAAAATATCTCCCTTTGCATTGAACTTTGATCATTGTAACTTTGCAGATGTTGTTTATGCTTAAACAGCAACATTACACCTAAAGTTAAAAAAGTGAAATCATAATCAACCACCACTTTAAGGACTGTGAAATCTGTTTAAAACAGTTTAATGTATTTGTGATTTTTATATATTGTTCATGATAGATATAACATGTTGATCATTATGTTACTTTACATTTCGTGAAGTAAGCATACTGTCATGATGTTAGAGTATTCTGAGTGGTTGCCAGGGTGTTGCTATTTGGTTGCTAATATGTTCAGGTAGGTTGCTAGGGCAGTCTTTTTGGTTTACTGACGTGAGTTAAGTCTCTGTGATATTAAAGGCTCTATGGCTTTTTCACTCATTTTATAAACTGGGAAATTCCAATCTGACAATAAAAGACAATAAAAGTATAAGAATAAACTGTTTTTCACTCTGTTTGGGCTCCCCAGGCTATATAGACAAATCCATTGTCACTGCATTTTGAAGTGGGAATCAATTTCTACAAAATATTATAAGATTAGAAAATGCATTCCCTTTAGTGTGGCAGTTAAAACATATTTCCTCATAAATATAACAATGCAACCCTTTTAGCTGTTCATACATCATATAATAGGTTCCGAAACTAACCTCTTGGGCCTTTTTTTCTGTCCATGTCCTCTTGACAAAATGGGCAACCAGTCAGAAAGCAGAAATCCGACAGGTGCCCCTTGTCATCCTGTCTGGCAGCATCTAGTTCATCGTACACTGAAGGAATCCCACAAGCTGTCACCTGCCCTTTAACAGCGCAAACTTTTAAACCAAAGTGTCAAAAACTCTCAAGCAAAGTGTGAAGCAACAGCATCTGGTTGGCAGACGGACAATCTGTTAGAGCAGCAGTGGAGGTCAAACACATGAAGCGCTCATGAAGATTTTATCACAAGTTGATCTACTTTCAGTTCCACCAGAAAGTCTGCACATTAACCAAATTCATTTGCATTTATCAATTTGCAAGATGATTTTATCTGAAACCACAAAGCTAAACATGTATAGAAAAAAAAAAAGTATTTAAAGGGTTAGTTCACAGAAAAATGAAAATTCTGTCATTAATTACTCACCCTGATGTCGTTCCACACCCATAAGACCTTGTTCATCTTTGAAACACAAATTAAGATATTTTTGATAAAATCTGATCTTTTGTTTCGAATCATTGATTCGGAGCATGTATGAAACTGCCAAAGTCACGCCCCCCACTGGTGAACCATTGAAATTTCAAAACACTTACGACGTAATGAAGCCTCGTTTACTGAAATCACGTGACGTTGGCAGTTTGATACACTCTCCGAACCACTGATTTGAAACAAAAGATTGGTAAAGATTTGAAAAGATTCGTAAAGCTGAGAACTGTGAGAGCGAAGGGATGCCGGTGATGTGATTGTTAATGAGAGACACTGGCTTTGCTCCATTTCCACGGCTCTTGGCCCTGCCCCACTTGTCATAAAACTTTTAAGTTCTACTAACTTAAAAAATGAGTTAGTTTACTTAAATGTTTTGAGGTAATAAGTTTCCTTAAATGTTTTGAATATACTGAATTTGCAAATGATTCCGATAAGTCCATATGAAGAATAACACCACCACACACAACTGTTTCAAAGTCTTCGTCTAAATGCATTGTGATCTTAACCATAACCAACAAAATACTGCAGAGCAGAAGCCTTTGTAGCGATTTTGTTTCAGTTGGATGCAGGGAATAAGATCAACTCAACCACTGAACCATATTGTCTTATCAAAGAAGACATCAAGCCATGACAGCGAGCGGATTTAAATGAAAACAGAGTAAGCTAAACATCTTAGATTATTTAATAGAATCACTGACATCAGAGAGAATCAGTAATGTCAGTCTGAATGGGGGAGATGGAGCTACTGAGTAATTGGACTGCAGGCAACACTACAGGCCTCAGAATGCACATTTTTAGGCTTCAGGTGAATATGAAAGAAGAAAATGACACCGTAATAGCGTGAGAAGACCTGATTGGCAGGGATATGAGAATGAACTGTCAGTGATGGAAGAATCGCATCTCACGAAGCAAATCCATTTATTTACAGCGCCCCTGAGGACTGACGCTATGTCTCGCATCCTCTTTTGAACTAATGTGCCGACCGTAATTTCAAATTCTGCTTTTGCTCGGCTCTCTCATTTAATTAATGGCTGGTGTCACATAAAACATATGTTCTTCTTTAATGTCTTCTTTCAGAGATGAGCTAGAGTTTGGTGAGTAATGACATCTGTTGTCAGTTTAAATTTCCTTACTGCCACATTGGCTTATGTTATTATATTGACTTAACTGTTTAGGATTAGTTGTTACTATTTATTCTATACATGTAGTACACTATAGGGTGGGCGGCATGACCAAAACATCATATCATGCTACATGAATTTACATGCATTCATGCAATGCACAGCAGTGTTTCATTTCTGAATCTGCGTTTTGAATGAACCGAGTGAAACCACTGATTCAGTGGACCATTCATAAAATACAGCTTTAGTTTCTTATTTAGAGTCTTATATATATATTGAAAGAAGCAATTTCAATAGAGAGCTCATATTAGGAAGCCATCACATAAAATACTTTAAGACAGAAGCTGAACATCCACATCACTAAGCATGCATTGTATTACATTTACATATCAAATAACTTTTATATGCCCTTCAAGGCCCATAAAACAGCATGTACATTACACTCACATATGAGATGCACTTTAACTTTGGGTATGCATAATTAAGGCAAAGACTCAAAACACATGCTTAATGCACATGCAATTTCCTCAAGTAGAATAATCTTTTGACATTACTAATTGTGCAGCATATGGAGACACTGGCCTCCACCTCTTTAAAATTACTTTCAGAGAAGCTTGTTTGTCCGCATGTTTATGCAGCATTGACTGATGTTTAGCAGTATAAAACAGTATTCTGTTAACAGTAACTTTCTAAAGGAATATCTAAAGGACAAACACCAATAATGCTGGTAGGTATGGCAACATATTATAAAATGAATGCATGCACAGATTTCCTTTGTCAACCAGCTTCAGCAAAAACAAAAAAACAAAAAAACAAAAAAAAAAAACATGGAGAAATAAAAACTCATGAAGAAAATAACTAAAAATAGTTTTTTAAATAATATTTTAAGGAGGAAAAAAAAAATCCTAACACAGGATATGTTTAAAGCAACACTTATGAAATCTTGTTTCCACCATGAAATAAAAAATAAAAAAGGTAATTGCAACATTTTAAATTCTGACTTTTTCCTTGCAAATCTGCCAGCACAGTCACAACAGCACAGTCTTACTTTTTTCTTTTTTTTTTTACATTTAAATACTTTATGCAGTGTTCCTGTTCAAATAAATTGATCTTGTTTTAAGGATTTTTAGATACTTTTACAGGAAAATAAGACAGCTGAATGCATTGGCTCTGCTAGTCCACCAAAATATCACTTACCAAAATATCACTAACCAACATATTTCAGCCTAAAAATGTATTCTGGTCTAAGCCAATCTTTTTTAACAGACTAAAGTTACCATTCTTTTCTTTATTGTTCTCTCTCTATATCCGGTGCATTGTGTGCGACTTCAATATGTCTGTCTTTTTGAATGGCTAGATAAAGGTCAAAAGCAAGAGAAAGATCTTGTGGTATCCTGAAAAATCTTTAAATTCATGTATTCATAACCCAAAACTGTGTGCACACACACACACAACTTCAGTCTGAATTCTGTGAAGCCTCTCAGGGGAAAGAATAATATCTGCTTTTATTTCGATCAGTGCCGAGGCAAGTTCTGGTTTGGGCGCTGCTGTTTCATTTATATTAATGTTGTTATATGGCGAGTTAATGTGGTTGTGTTGTTGGCAGGCAGATTTTTTTTTTATTGCGAAAACAAGCATCAGTATCACTATTCCTCATACAAAGGCTTAGGGGTTTGTTTTTAACCGCTAACACTCCATATATATAATTCATCCCACATGTTTGTGATTGCAACCACACAGTAACACCCTAGCAACCAGCCTAGCATTGCAGTAGTGAGTTTGTATGCATCAAAAATGATTTTAAAGAAAACCAGATTGATTTACAAAAGCTTGTGGTGTAAAGGAAAGATTTCATGTCTTAAAATTTTTCCCAGACAGCCAGCAGCTCACTAGAATGCATTTAATGCAATTTATTCTTTAATAAAATTCTGTAATAAATCCCCCGGCTCTGGATGTCAGGAAACAACCTGAACCAGAACTGCGAGGGAATTATTTGAGCTCTCGGCTTTGCAAGTGTCTTTGAGAGTCACACCTGGGATGCTGTCAGAACCAAACACCTTTCTGCCCTTAGAAAGTCAAGTGCATCATCCAAAAAAGTGTCAACATCTGAAATCCTCCCAACAATCCTCCTGCAGTTTGCAAGGGAATATCCCTAAATCTCCCCATATTGCCAGCACACTCTCATAAGGACACGTCACTTTTATCCCGCATCGCCAAAATGTCGTTTTGGAGGATCCCATTAGTTTCCCCCGGGCTACGCTTTTAGGAAAGGAAGGAGAGAATGCGTGCACATCCGACTTTAGACGATTTCCGGATCAAAACATCAAGAAGCTCGACGTATTAGGGAGGTTGGTTTGCTGAGCAATGCGTTCTTAGAATTTAAAGTAGCTTATAAATATATATGTTATTGTATAACTATTTTATACACTAATCAACTAGTCATACAACAGACTGACTTCACTTATGAGAGTTCCCTGATTTGGCAACAAAAACATGTTTGACAAATAAAATAAATATATATTTTGTGTAATTCATCGTGTTTTCTATGCATTTATTCTCTTTATAGCTCTTTTGATGGATCCATTTTATCTAGTTGGCCTTATTAAAGTGGATTTATAATATGGCAGCAAATCATATTTTCCCAGAAATACAAATGTCACTTTGGCCATTCAAATCTTTTCATGACTGATAAAGTTTCATTTATTGCTGTAGGTACTTAATCTAGTGGCTGATTGAGAACATCTGCTTGATAAATGACTTGCATAAAATTAACTGTGAAGAAACACACTGATAAACGCGGTAGGGAGGTGACGGCTCTAAAGGGAACCATTCTTTCTCACTAAATATTTGCTCAAGACCCGAAGAAAAGCTTTTCACAGCAAAACAGAAGTCAAAGAAAACAAAAGTTCAAGTCGAGTGAATACATTAGCATGCAAAGTATGTTGGTTGGCTGAGAAAGAGTTTTGAGTAGTTGTCCATTGGAAAGAAATGTATGCATGTTCTTTAACTTTAAAGTGATCCTTCAAGGGTTAGTTCACCCAAAAATGAAAATTATCCCATAATTTACTCCCCTTCAAGCAATCCTAGGTGTATATGATTTTCTTCTTTTTCAGTCAAACACAGTCTGAGTTATATTCAAAAATACCCTGGCTCTTCCAAGCTTTATATTGGGAGTGAATGGTACCTTAGATTTTTAGAAGCCCAAAAAAGTGCATCCATCCATCATAAAAGTGATCCATACAGCTCCAGGGGGTTAATAAAGGCCTTCTGAAGCGAAGTGATGGGTTTTTGTGAGAAAACTATTCATATTTATAACTTTATAAACTATAAAGTGACACATGATGTATTGACGAACACGAAAGCACAGAGGATTGAGCAAAACAAAACACCGCTCACAAATTAGAAGTCTAAAATGAGAATTTTTAAAGAGAAATGTCAATATAAGAGAAGAGCAGCTTGAGTTTGTTGCCCAGCCCTATTTGTTTGAACCACGAGAGGCGTCCACTCCCTAAGCTTACGCTACTGCTACATCGTGCGTCATGCGTTGGATCAGAGGTCAATCTCAGATACCATTCACTCCCATTATAAAGCTTGGAAGTGCAAGGATATTTTTTAAAATTAACTCTGATTGTGTTCATCTGAAAGAAGAAAGTCATATACACCTATAGGATGGCTTAGGGATAAGTAAATTATGGGATAATTTTAATTTTTGAGTGAACTATCCCTTTAACCCTTATCCAAATATATAATTCTCAGAGAGAATACACAGCGTTTAAAAGTGTGGGGTTGTTAAGGTTTGTGATGTTTTTGAGATAAGTCACTTTTGCACACCAAGGCAGCCTCTATTTTAGTAAAACAGTAATAATGCAAAAAATGTAAAAAAAAAAAAAATGTAATTTATTCCTGTGATACAAAGCTGAATTTTCATCATCATTACTCCAGTATTCAGTGTCACATGATCCTTCAGAAATCATTCAAATATGATGATTTGATGCTCACGAAACATTTCTGATTATTATAAATGTTGAAAACAGTCGTGCTGCTTCATATTTGCATCCTTGCTGAATAAAATCAATAATTTGGCCCAAAACTTTTGAATGGTAGTTCAGTTTCAAAGCAAAGACTCCATATACATAAGCAATACTGCCACTGTATTTCGTCGTCAAATCAACACTTCAACCACAGAGATGAAACAAATGTGATATTCAGTCTGAACAGAATGATCTTTCAAAACAGTTTTACCCTCACAGCAAGAGAGGAAGTCTGTGGATAATTGCACAGCGATGCACCATTGTGGTCTGAATCAAATAATGTTTGGACAGTACAGAATATTAAAACCCACATCAAAAGCATTCAGTTAAGTGACATACACAGTCGGGCTGAACCAGATTGAAACCTCTCAAACTAACACAAACACGACTGATGGCCAGTGGGTTTACATCAAGAACATCCTTCAAAGTCAAACACCAGTGTGGTTTCTAATTAAAAGAACCGCCATCAGAGCTTTAGCTCTAAGAGTGCTACAGTGCAATATGACAGCAATTTGCACAATGCATTTTAAAAGGATACGTGAAGGAGAGACCTATTATGAGAAGAGAAACACACCACAATAATGTGCCCGTCTTGCTGTGGGGTTTATCTCTTGTTTACCCCCCAAGCGACCAAAATGGAGGCTAAAGTTAACTTGCTGAAGACCTTTGCCACAGTTGCGTTGTGTTCTGGCAGGCATAATTAACACTTGGTTGCACACAAACACACACAAACAGATGTTGTCAGCCATGTCAAGGAGATTCAAACTAATTCTCCCTCACATATGAGCCTCCTGCGATGCCCACAACCTTTCACACCAATTCTTCATTTTTATTTATCCATCTGCTGTGCTGTTGCCTTTTGCACAAGCCAAAATGCAGGAGATTCAAATCCTGTAGTCCAAGTCAAGTCACCTTTATTTTTATAGTGCTTTATACAGCACAGATTGTTTCAAAGCAGCTTTACGGTGATAAACAGGAAAATAACGATTCAGTGATGCGAACAGAATTCAATTCTGTGGTAAAGCAACTCTAAAAAGACAATAGTAAACAGTCATTTTTCAGTTGGAATCAGTTCATTGTTGATTCATTTCGGTTCAATTACCTTGTAAAGTGCATCAATTATGAAATGAGTTCAATTCAGCTATAAATCAGCTCTGCAGGAAACAATGATGCCATCGTCCAGCTCAGTCCAATTCTCATCAGATAGTGTCAGTACAGTCAAATCAACAATATTGCTGAATATTATTAAGTGTCCCCAACTAACCCATTTAAGCCCACCGGCAACTATAGTTGCCGCAGTGTATGGTTGTCATTTTCCTTTTGTACATTTTTTTTTTTTTTTTTAGATGTTTTCCATGTTTTATGTCTCAATGACATGCAAGCAAACAACCAAATAAAGGGTTTCAAGAACAAAACAAAAAAAGGTATTCACTTCCTTCCTGTGACATGAGGCTGTCAACTTCCAACTCCTACTTCCAGGAAGCATAGCGAAGGCAAACCCTCTCAAAGAAAAGTATTTTCATGTTAAT
Source organism: Ancherythroculter nigrocauda (assembly GCA_036281575.1). NCBI lineage: Eukaryota > Metazoa > Chordata > Actinopteri > Cypriniformes > Xenocyprididae > Ancherythroculter > Ancherythroculter nigrocauda. Next base: position 56,044,108 of record VTFQ01000003.1, read on the forward strand.
ATTAAGAATTGTTTGTTGACATATATATATCTACATAATCATGAGGGTCTCTAGAATCATCCAAACAAAACAAATCTTACAAGAGATCTATAGTTTTTTTGTATACTTAGTACTTAGTAATACTTAACTATAGTTGCCAGTGGGCAAATGACTTGTAAGTACATATATCATGTGGAAATGGGGTATACTGTGTTTAATGGGTTAATAAATCAAGGTTATTGGTCTTGTTTAGTGCTTTTTGCTTTCATAATATTTTATATTGTTATATATTGTTATTTGATAATTTATTTATTTTTTAATTTATTTTTTGTTTGTTTGTTTGTTATATGTGACCCTGGACTACAAAACCAGTCATAAGGGTTTATACATCATCTGAAAGGTGAATATATATAAGCTTTCCATTGATGTATGGTTTGTTAGGATAGGACATTTGGCCGAGATTCAACTATTCAAAAATCTGGAATCTGAAGGTGCAAAAAAAAAAAAAAATAAAATAAATAAATAAATAAATAAATAAATAAAAAATAAAAATATTGAGAAAATTGCCTTATAGTTGACCAAATGAAGTCCTTAACAATGTATATCCACTCACAAAAATAATTTTGTATATATTTAGGGTAGAAAATGTACAAAATATCTTGATCTTGAAAATGATCTTTACTTAATATCCCAATAATTTTTGGCATTAAAGAAAAAAAAAAAATCTGTAATTTTGACTCATACAATGTATTATTGGCTATTGCTACAAATATACCTGTGCAACTTCTGACTGGTTTTGTGGTCCAGGCTCACATATAGGAGTATTTTTTTTCTAATGAACGATGTGATTTAACTTTTTGATTCACAATGCTCTGTTGGAGCAACTTAATGGCTGCACTTTGTTCTGCACTATGTTCCACCACTTTAAGACAAATGGATTTGTTGTTTGTTGTGTTTTCATATTCAAGAGATTATAAGCTATGTGCAGATTTTTTTGTGTTTGTATCGAATGTTCTTCAACTTTGATCTGTTGATCTGTTGAAAGTGGTTATTTTGAGTTAGATGCATAAATGTTATCCTAATTTTATATTAAAGGGTGAATACAACATATTTGCCCACTGGTAACTATAGTTACCGCACATTCAAATAAGTTTTTTGAGAAAAAAAAAACAAAAAAAACTGGAAGAATAAATGCAGAACATGTTTACATATGACACTATTAACATGACTATATGCATGAAACCATTCAGAAAAATTTGGGCACAAATGGGCTAAACAAGCAAGAGGCAACAGTGGCAAGGAACCCAAACTCCATCAGGTGACAGAAATGGTGGGGGAAAAAAAAAAAAAAAAAAAATTGGGAGAAGCCAGGCTCATTCGGGGGACAGTTCTCCTCTGGCCAACATGATTATGATTCAGGCTGCATCACAAGTCAGAATTCAGATTGTGTATTGGTAGCATTCAAAATATTTCATCCAGTTCCTTCTGTTTGCAGGATCCAACAGATATTGCTTGCAACACTAGTAATGCTTTTTTTTTTTTTTTTTTTTCTCATATATTTACTGAACATAAATATTTCACTGGCATGGGAAATAGTATACATTTTAACTCTAAACAAGGAAGATGACAAGATTTTATTATTTGCAAGAAATTAATACTTTTATTGAGTAAGGATGTAAAGTGACGGCAAATAAATTTATAATGTTACAACATTTTTCAATCTCAAATAAATGTTGTTCTTTTGAACTTTCCAATCATCAAATAATCCTGAAAAAAAGTATCACGGTGTCTACAACAATATTCAACATTTAGCAGCTAATCAGCATATTAGAATGTTTTTTGAAGGATCATGTGACACTGAAGACTGGAGTAATGATGCTAAAAATTCAGCTTTGCATCACAGGAATAAATTATATTTTAAAACATACTGAAAAAGAAAACAGTTCTTTTAAATTTTAATAATATTTCACAGTATTACTGTATTTTTGATCAAATAAATGCAGCCTTGATGAGCATAAGAGAAGATGTAGATGTATATAATTGTCCTTCTAGGATGAAAACAGCAGTCCAAGTACAGGATCAAATGCACAAGGTAAAAAAAAAAAAAAAAAAAAAAAGGCAAATAAAATATATAATAATAATACACAGCTATCACTAACCTAAAAGCAGCAGAGAACGTCTGCCAGATGGTTGATGTTTTAAAAGGGCAGCAAACATCATTCGGATGAAGCTCTTTGATGGGTGATGTAGAGACTGAAAGTGAGTGCCAGCAAGGTCAGCTAGGAGATTGTGTTGGTGGAAATTTGATTTGCAGATAAATCAAGTATTGATTTTGGCCAGTGAGCGGAACTCTTGTTAAATGCGTAGAGTTACCGAAAGGCCGATACAGATTTACTAAGAATTCAGACATGTGTCAACTGTGCACAATGACGTTAACCATGTTGCTGGGGATTTCAGCATGTTCAAAGTGCTCTGGTTTGACCAGTCTAAAAGTTCAGAGGTTTCTGTAATTATAATTTAAAAAAAGTAGTTTTGTAGTTTCAACTGCCAATTGATTTTACAAACATATACAGTAACTATAAAAACTTTCAAATTTGCCAATTACATTAATATGTTTCATGGACTGCAGACTGAACGGTTGCTTTACCTAAGTGTTGGTTAACATTGTTTTCTCTACCTGTTTAACAGGTGACGTCATCTGGAAATCCGCAATTTTTTATATTTATAAAACAAGCTTTTTTGTTGTTTTGAACAACATGCACTGATGAATTGTTCCTGGAAAACAAATCATGCTTTTGATTTCATGTCGACTTATAACAAACCATAAAATGAAAAGAAAAGGGAATTATTCTTTTCATAAAGAGAAAACACATTGTCCCGATTGCATGGAGAGATTCCATTAGGCAGTTAATAATGATTGCTGGTAAACTTAAGCACTTTGATTTTTAGCATGTTAACTCTATTTTGCCAGCTGAGCACAGCTGGCATGGAAACCTTGGATTTAATTCCTTTGCCCATAACTCTGTTTGACACACAGACAAAACAAAATGTCACAACTAGTATAGCTGAGGTGCAGACGGAGGTTAAGTGCCTTGCTCAAGGGCACAATGGCAATGCTCAACTAAAGTGCACATGCTGGAACTGAAGCAGCTATACCTCCCTTACATTTATACTCAAATTGTCTTTGTAGTAGATCCATGAATAAAATTTCAATAAGCAGATGAGAAAAAGGCATACATTTTCAGCTCTTACCAAAAATTTGATCTCACAAGAATGAGCCAAACAAACAATACTACATGACATGCAGGAAAAAAATAGGCTAAATCGTTCCCTCGATTTATAAATCATGTGCATGATTTATAAATCGAGGGAACGAAATAGTAAATCATGCAAAAAATTTAGTAAATCGAGGGAACGAATTAGTACATTGTGCGCATGACTGAGTAAATCGAGGGAACAAAATAGTAAATCGTGCGCACTATTTATTTATTTTTTTTCTTGCGTGTCATGTGCGGGGCTCCATACAATACAGAAAAGAAAAAAAAATGCTTAAAGACGCTCAGTGTAGATTCAAATCCAACAGGGAAAGACATCAGATAGGCATCAGTTGGAAATGAAAATGCTGTATTTTACTCGTGCTCAAGTTGTTATAAACCTGTATGCATCTGCACATATTTTGAAGAATTGTTTTTGTTCATAAAATTACAGTAAACAACAACACTGGACCCCACTTACTTGTATTGTATGGACAAAAAACACACCTTTTCTGTTTATGATCAAGCATATCTTTGGCTCCATGCACCTGAAAGAAAGGGAACTTTTTGTCAAAAAAAAAAAAAAAAAATATCCCCCACCCAACTATCACAAAACACACTGACACATAGTAACACATTGAATTAAACATGATATTTTGGTAACACTTTACAATAAGGTTAACATCAGTTAAGTTAACATAGACTAATAATGGACTAATAATGAACAATATTTCTACAGCATTTATTCTTCTTTGTTAATATTAGTTCATGTTAGTTAATGTTTTAAGTAAAGTAAACTAATGGGACCTTATGGTAAAGTCTTTGCTTATAAATTTCACAAAAAATTTCACAAACAATTCCACGGGGGGGATTCGAACCAGCGTCTCCAGCATGGGAGGTTGGCGCACTAACAAGAACGCATGTGGAGGTGGGCGCACTAACAAGGACGCTAAAGACCGCAGCCTCTACCTCTCAGAGGAGTGAGATTTACATGCACTGCTCTTACTGGCCTAGGTTACGCTCACGCCCTAAATCTCACTCCCATCCGGGTCACAGCACCAAATGTAACCGGTCCTAATCGACCCGCTAGCGCGCCTCTTGAGGCCAGGGGAGTGAGGTTTACATGCACAGCTCCTACTGGCGTATGGTACAGAAGTACATGTTGTTGATTATTCAGGTACCTAAATGTATAATTATATTGTAACAAGGACACCTTAAAATAAAGTGAAACCAAAAACTGAAATAGTTTCTTGTAAAATTTACAACTTTGAAAAAAAATAAATAATAATATATATAGTGTGGTTTTGCAGCAACATGGGGGTGAGTAAATGATGACTGAACTCTCATTTTTATCTACGCTGTCACTTTAAGCTCCACTAGGTTGCTGGTGAAAATGCTGATGAGGCAGGTGAGGGAGTGTTGGACTCAGCGTGAGAGACCCAGACGGAGTGGAAACTTATTCATATTCTGAGCTGATCAGGGGGAACCAAATGAGCAGGGCAGCCTGCTGTGCACACCAGCCCTTAAATTAAACAGGATGGAGAATGAGAGAGGGGAAAAAGAGAGGCATAGACAGAAGAACGGAGGAGGCCTTAAATGAAAAGGAAGGGAGGATAATGGCGAGACTATAATGATTAGATGGATGAAGCTGGTATAGTAAGTACTGTGTGACTGCTTTCAAGACTCAGTGTGTCCTGTGGCAGACTCACAGAGTGCTTTCTTTCATAGGATTCTCAGTTATGTTCTAAGTATCAATTTATAATATTGAATTATATTATTGACATCTCTGAACTTTGATTCCAGACTTGTGTTGCACATGTGTCTGCATTATAGCTTAAGAAGAGAACTTAGAAATGTAATGTGAACTGATTTTCAATCATTTAAATTGATAATGATACAGTGAATTATGGTTTTGACAAAAATAAAAAAGCAGCACAAATGTTTTCAACTTTAATAATAATAAGAAACATTTCTTGAGCAGCAAATCAGCATATTAGAATGATTTCTGAATAATCATGTGACACTGAAAACTGGAGTAATGATGCTGAAAATTCAGCTTTGAATAAAATAAAATAACAAGCAAGAGTCAGAAATTCTGTATTTGCTTTTTATTGTCTCGTGTTTTCTCAAAGACAAAAACAAGATATAAAAGAGATTAAGATTTTATTTGTAATTTTTCTTTGCTCAGAAAATGTTTGAGTTCATACTGAGATCTCTGATGTTTTTTATTATAAATCCTCTTGGCAAACCTGGGTGCTGCATGAGACGTTGCATTCTATTCTATTCTATTCTATTCTATTCTATTCTATTCTATTCTATTCTAAAAAATAAAATAAAATAAATGAGAGAAGCACTAGATAAAAAGACTCTTCACGTCTCATTTTTCTTAAATACAAACACAAGATATAAAATAGATGTGCATTCAGACAATACTAGTAAGACAAACTAAAACTGTAAGCTGTTTTAAATTCTCTGAAGCATAGAGTTATGAGTAAGTTTACTATAAGCTATACAGGCTAATGAAATGTACACTGCCTAATCCTTCTTTTATTTCTAATGGGAAATACATCAAGCTCTGCCTGTAAACACAAAGCCAAAAGTGTCTCGACACAGCTGACAAATCTGACACGCTGAAAAAAATATAACAGTGCTGTGAAATCGCAAAGACAAAGATTGCATTACACATTACACAAAGAAGTTCACGGTTACACAATTTCTCACAGCTTCCGCGGGCTTATGTGATATTGATTTGGCTGTCGCACTGGTAATGCAAGGACATACCAGTCTAGAGCAGAAAGACACTGATTACCCATGAGGCCGTCTGATTATCTAAGGGATCGTTTCCTGTTTCCTCTAATTCTCTCTCTCTCATACCTAAGACTCATATTCTTAGTGTTTGCCATGAGAAATCTGTTCCTACATCACTTTCTTTTCAATACAATATAGACATTTTTACATAATTGGTAGCACTTTACAGTCCTGTTCCGCATGTACATACTTATTACAGTAATTACATAACTGGGTAATAACTAGGTACTAACCCTGAACCTGGCATTAAACCTAACCTTAACCCATGTAGTTAACTTAATACCCAGTACTTTAAGTGCAAATACTGTAAAATAAAGTGCAACCACACAATCTGTAATCTTAATTGGCATGCTTCAGTTATTTTTATTTATTTTTTGAAAGAAATTAATGCTTCTATTCAGCAAGGACTGAGTTGATCAGAAGTAATAGTAAAGATATAATCTTACCAAAGATTTCTATTTCAAATAAATGCTGTACTTTTGAACTTTCTATACATTGAATAATCATCAAAAATAATCACAAAAATATGAATCAGCACAACTGTTATCAACATTGATAATAACAAGAAATGTTTCCTGAGAAGCAAATCAGCATATTAGAATGATTTCTGAAGATGTGTGTGTGTGTGTGTATGTAACAATGAAACAAACAAAAATCATAGTAAAATGTCTTACAACTCCAGATTAGAGTAACTCAATCATGACTAAACATTTCTTGTTCTCTGAAGAGATTTTCTAGATCTACCTGGCAACTGAAGTGCAGCAGAAATAACTTTCTCTATCTACCGGACTCACTCTCTGACATTCATGCCTTTTGCCAGCAGGTCTCAGTTACGTTGTTTTGACTATTTTGAAGGCAGACTCTCATGCAGTGTGACTGCTGTCCCCTACGTCGCTGGAGGGCACATCTGTGAAACTGCACCTCGCGCCCTCACTCTGTGCATGCCTGAATGTCTCTGATACAGTGTGACAACAACACAGCTTTTCCTGCACGCAAAGGAAAGTTTCAGCTTCCATTCCTCTGACATACATACAAATATGCATATAACATACAAATAACATATATACAAACATGCTGTTTGTGTGTGGTTCATACCTTCAGAATCCATTTTCAACCTTTTAACATGCTATCTATTGAAATTTGTTTCCAAACATGTCTTCACTTGAACCTTGGTGTGTGTATATATATATATATATATATACATTTATAATTAAAAAAAAAATTATATACATATATAATTATTTTATCGTTATTATAGGGTATTATTACCTGACCCAATAGTAATAATAAAATATTAATACAAAAAAATACATAATACTTACATAATATATTTTTATTATATATTTATTAGTATTATTAGTATTATTATTATACAATATTTCTACAATATCTTCATGTGGCATTCCAATGCTCTCCAGCATCTTATTAATATTGATAATAATTATAATAATGATACATAATATACACATAAGATATATATATATATTTTTATTTTTATTATAAATTAACTTTATTATTATTATTATTATTATTATTATACAATGTCTCTACGATATCTTCATGTGGCATTCCAATGCTCTCCAGTTGAACGAAAATATATTATTATTAATAATACTTTTTTGTTATACCTAATTGTTTACCTAATTGTTACAGGGTATTATTACCTGACCCAAAAATATTGATAATAATTATAATAATGATACATAATATATACATAATATATATATTTTTTATTTTTATTATAAATTAACTTTATTATTATTATTATTATACAATGTCTCTACGATATCTTCATGTGGCATTCCAATGCTGTCCAGTTGAACAAAAATATATTATTAATAATAATACCTTATAATAATTGTTATATTATTACCTGACCCAATAATAATAATAATAATCATAATCATCATCATTAATCATCATCATTATTACTATTATACAATAAAGCACTAAAAAAAAAAAAAAAAAAAAAAAAGGAAACATTTAGTTCTTTTAAAAGTGTAAAAACTGTCTCTATTATAACCAGAAGTGACCTTTTACTGGTATGAATAAAAAGAAAAAAAAAAATATATAGTTGGCTTGTCACTGCCCATCATTCCCAAATGTAGTCTGAATTGTGTATAATTTCTTAATACTGATGATGTCTTATTCATTTTTCTTATTTACTGTAAAGTGGCAATATTGTATTGTAAAAGAAAAAAAAAAATGAGGAAAGCTATGCCTTATTGTCCTGATATTGTAGTACTATGAGACACTGTTATTTTCTGTTTATTGTCTAGCTGACACAAATTAAAGTCTGCAATGTGTTTGGTTATTGCCTTTAGCACGCATGAGGCATTCACAATACCGATACCATTCAAGACAGCATGTCCCCAAGTCAAATGTCAAGTTTAAATCATAAAACAAAGAGTATTACGACCTTAATGCATTTTCCCCTAATACAACCGTACTTAAGACACAACAACTCACCCTGCATTATTTCAGTGGTTGATTTTTCTCAGACTTTTCCACTACATCATTTGCCACGATAACTGACAACCCATGTTTGCCGCATTGTTTTCAACATCCCGACTGTGTTAAAAAAGCAACATAAATAACCGCTGTTCCACACCATTAACATGTCAGAAACAAATGCTCCAGACGGCTGGGTTTCATTGTTACCACTGTAGCATCTTCTCCAAAACATATCAGTTTGTTTGTGCTTATTGTGATGTTTATTTGCTGCTTGATGTGCCTGTCAAACTCTTTGTCTGGACAGAAAGATGATATGGTTTCATAACACGTCCCGCACTCTGAGCATATGACACGTCTTTCATCGAGAGCCGCAGGCCCTTCATAACTTTATGATCTATAAGGCATGAGGGCCAAAAAATAATTAAAGGAAAAACAGTGCAACTTTCAAAGACAGTGGTGGCAGTGTAGGCACTGTAGCTACTAAGTTAGCAGTGGAAAAATACTGGCAGAAATCCCCGAGACTCTCTAGTTTCCCACCGGATTTACCGTTAGCCCAACCATGGAATGATGAAGCCCCAGCGGACCGAAGGTCATGGAAACATGGAAATAGAGCAGAAAAGACAGAGACAAGTACAGTGAGAAGTGCTGTGCAGTTATTGTCCTTCCTCAACGGTTTGCTTCAAGGATAACTTCACCGTTCCAGCTGGAATGGTTTCAGCTTCAGTTCATGGTGGAAAACAAGGTAATCTGTGACTTCTGTAGAAGCCGAGTGATACACATTTTTTTCTGAAATATCTGGGTCTTGGGGTCTAGAGAGTTTGTACAGGCCATGATTTATAGTCCAATTGGAGGAAAACCTGTCAAAAACAAGTCTAGATCACATTTCACCAATAAAATCAAAAGAAAGAAATAGCTTAATTATTATTATTACTACTCCTCACTCACTTATATTCACATTACTTTTATTACTACAGAGCCCCACATATATTATATATGCAGACAAAAATATATATTGTGGCCACGATTTACTAATTTGTTCTCTTGTTTTAGTTAAATCATGGCCATGTTGAACTAATTCAGTCCCTAGTTTTGATTTAACTAAAACAAGGGAACAAGTGCAAAAAAACTGCATTCCAGGGGGTAAAATGCACATTTTTGGCAGGGTTACCCTGGTAAAATTCGTGTTCCAGGGGTTCCAGCCCAACTTGGCAACAATGATTTCATGTGTGGAGCTCCGTACATGACAATTAAGCACATTCCTTAATTTCTGCAAATGCAAATGCAAATGCAAATGCAAATGCAAAAAAAAAAAAAAAAAAAAAAAAAAAAACTACACAATTCTGAAAACTAAGAAAATATGTACAATTTATGTAGTATCTAAACTACATGAAAGTATTTGTTGACCTGCCTTTAATTTGTGCTGATTTAAATACATTATATGAATTACAAATTTATTTATTATATTCTGATTATCTGATTATTTAGGCATGAAATATTACCCGTTTTCATGACATTCAGCCAGGCACAAGGGGTACAAGTTATTTGATGCTGAATGTCATGATTACAGGTAATATTAACACTAAATCAATGCCTTATTCTGCATGGCCATAATCTATATCCCTTAATATTATGTTATATTATATTATATTACCCAATACCTACACTCAATAACTACCTTACTATTAATAAGCAGTAATTAGGAGTTTACTGCCTCAATAAACTCCTAATTACTGCTTATTAATAGTAAGGTAGTCATAGTTAATAGTTAGTTAATCGTGAGAATTGGTCCCTAAACTAAAGTGTGACCTCAAATTCTCATAATAAAAAGCAAAACATTCCTTTAAAAAAATTAAGGCAACAAGCATTGGTCATCAATGACCGCTAATGCTATAATTAGGACTCTCACAAAAGGCAAAATTCAAAGACTGTGCACAAGCAACATCAGACATTGATTCATGAATTAATGAATTTATGATCTAACTACCATTACAACGAGAGCTCTGGTAATTTTCAGGCCCACAAACAAAGCACTTTCCAAGGTGGAGGAGGACTCAAACTGAAATTGTGTCTGCCCCCTTGAAATCGATATAGGAAGGTAAGACAATGCACTGGAAATTGTTATCTGAAATGGTTCTACTGTTCTGAATAAAAAACAGGGGGACTGTGTACGAATAATTTCACTCAAGATGTTGAAGATTGACTGTTTCAAACAGCATTGTAAACACTGCTGAGCTTTATTTTCATGCAGATGACAGCAGAATCCTGTTTCTGTCAATGCACTAAATCAAAGCTCAATAACACACTTTGACTTAAATAAAGTGAGAGGAAAATGAAAGGAAAGATGCAACATCATCTCAAACCACAGGTGAAATCAAGTGCCTTAGAGGGCAGAGCCAAGTGTGGAATGGAATACAAGCTTACTGTGTTGAATATATGGAATATTTTCTACTGTTGAAAAGGGATAAACCTTTCAAACATTGCATATCATTGCATATATCACATCTAGTTTTGGTTTTATTTCATGTTTCTTGTTTGCCATGTGCTTCCCTTTTTTGTGTCATATTCTAGTCATGTGATCCTGCATGTGCTCCGCTTTTCATGTGTCCTGTCTTGTCATTGGTTCATTGTTTAATCATGTTCACAGGTGTGTCTTGTTTGGTCATTAGTCCTTGTGTATTTAGCCCTCATGTTTGCCTTGTTCCTGGTCTAGTATTGTCCATGTAACCACTGTTTTGGTAAGCCCATGTTAGCCAAGACAAGTCAAGCCTAGTCTGTGTTTGTTTTGTATTTTACAAGCAACTGTTCATGTCATGCCTGCCAAGCCAGAGACTGTTCATGTCATGCCTGCCATGTCACAGACTGTTCACCTCATGCCAGCCAAGCCAGCAACCGTTCACGTCATGCCTGTCAAGCCAGAGACTGTTCACGTCATGCCTGCCAAGCCTAAGCTTCTTCACGTCATGGCCGCCAAGACTGAGCTTCTTCACGTCATGGCCACCAAGCCTGACCTTCTTCACGTCATGGCCGCCAAGACTGAGCTTCTTCATGTCTTGGCCGCCACGCCAGAGCATCCAGATGAGGCGGCCACCAAGCCAGAAACTTCAGCCAACATGGCCGCCATGCCAGAGTCTCCAGAGTGTGCAGCACTGACCATTGTGGCCACGGCTATTATGTGTGTTTGGGCTACACATGCATCCTCTCCAGCCCCTGACCAGAGTCCAGATAGGACTCCAGCCCATAAGCCTGGGGGCAATAGGTACCCGGCTAATGCCGAGGTCCGCCCATGCGCCATGACCCAGGCCTGCGACAGCTCCACGACCCAGGCCCACCACTGAAATATATATTTGTAGAATATATTTGTATTTCTGCAAATACACACTCCCTTATCCTAGCTCACTTTGTATTTATTTTCCACACTACAAATATTAAAAAGTCATGAAGAATTGGATGTATGAAGAATTGGGACTGTTTAACAATAGAGATGCTCACATGCTAAATTAGACTTGTAGGTTCTTCTATCTGCTTGCTTGTCTTGGCACGAAAAACCATTGCAGTAACCCTGATTTAATTTCTGTCCAAAGACAATGCAATATGTTCAGTGAACAAAACAACAACACTGTTTATTCTGTCTCCAACAAGCATTCAGCCAGCGTTAAAATAAAGCAGTGCCACCCACAAGCTCAACTGTGTCAGAAATCAAATCTCATTTGGTGCATACTTCTACAGTGTGCTTTAGATCACATGTGTGGATCAGAGATATGAGCCATTCTCATTGACAAAACGTCAGGCGTGGTATTGAGGAAACAGGCCTGTCATTGATTATTCCTCAGCAGACTTTCAGGCAGTGGTCGCAGCTTTGGCCCGAGGCTTGTTTTGCAGATCAAGACGAGCCAAAAAATCCAAGAGAAACTAGCAGAGCTTCTTATTAGACCTCTGAAGTATGTTAGGGGGCTCATAAATAGACTTGTACCTGACCCAACAGGTCGACCCCCCCATAATATTGCCAAAGAGGGAACAAAGTTGGTCTTTTACTCTATAGCACTGCACGATGCTGCATTGCATTTGTGCTTTCAGAAGCAAAGAGCCAAGGTTGACATGTGTGACACAGCTTGAATGAAAAATCAAACTGAAATGTGGAGAAGGAAGCCGAAGTAGAAATGCTTCTACACCATAAACTTTGAAGACTTCTCTAAGAGAGTCCTTGAGCGTGCAGCGTTTCAAATGGATTCAGAATATGTGTTGTATTCATGTACTTCAATAGTTTATTCTCATATAGTCACTTTCAAAGCTTTTGCAAAATGCATATGAATTCACATATAGCAGAATGAATTTCATTTATATAGAACATTTCTTATAGTGTACATAGACTGTTGTATTCAATTCAATGCAATTCAGTTTACGTAAGCACGGTTTTATAGGTTTTATTCACACTGAAATTAATCAGATATGATCACTATAATGGCCTTAATACAAATGCACCTTTTCATTTGACTTTGATTTATTTTTATTTTTTTTTATTGAATATATATTTTATTATTTATTTATATTACTGAAATTTTATACATTATTTTTATGACATTGAATTATCATTCCAAACAACCTTTCCTCAGACCATGTTATATAAACTTCATTGCATAACTTGTAAATAAATCTTTTTTTTGTTTGTTTTTAGAAAATTGTCCTTCATTTAAATGGACCCTATATGTAAGTTAGGCTTTTACATTTAATACATGTGTGATATGCAAAATATTGAAAAAAATAAACGTTTTCTATTTTATGGTTGCTGAAACCATCCTATGCTCTCAATTCATTTATTCATTCCAGATGATTTATTATAAATATTAAATTGTTAAACACATTATATTATTGTACTTTTATATACTATTACTATTATTCTAGATACTATTATTTGTAATATTTATTATTTTATTTCCATATAAATAATTATTATGTAATGCAAATTGGTAACACTTTACAATAAGGTCCCATTAGTTAACATAATGCATTAACTAACAAGGAGCAATACAACAGAATTTATTAATGTTTGTTAATGTAAGTTAATAAAAATACATCTGTTCATTGTTAGTTTATGTTAGGTCTATTAAATAAAATTTAAATAGAACTTTACTAAAACTAATCCATTAAACAAAAGATTTAGTCCAAATTTTCTGAAGAGACTTGATCGCTTTATATGATGAGCAGACTGAATTTAGGCTTTGAGTAAATAATAACAGAATTTTCATTTTTGGGTGCACTAACCCTAACTAAGATCATAAGTTAATATGAACTAACTTTTCATCTGTTAGTTCATATTAACTACTTAACGACAACAGAAGCGCCAGGTTGCACAAGAACATCAAACAGATAAATCCACAATATTAATTTATTTTTGCTTTATTGTACCAGTTCTCAAGAATCAGTGCACTATATCTCCATATTTCCAGAGCCTGTTGTCAGTTAATCTCTATAAACAAACAGCGGTTGGAAACAATAAGCATAAAGGCACATTTAAAGTTTTTGTTAAGCTTGACTTGCAACATTCACATAATATTTGACCTCCAATAAATGTGTTCTTCTTACGTGATTGTTTTCCTCTGATGGGATGGAATTAAATTCCCCGACTGATTAACATGTTCACTGTTTCCTCCTAATTAGTCTGCTAATTGCCCCCTTTCTCAAAAATTCATCTGTGCATTCGATTGGTATTGCACACAAATGAGTCCTTGTAGGTCCAATTGAATGGGTCCCATCTGTTAGAATAATGGAACGTAAAACTATGTGATAATTACAAAAATACAGACATATAATTTAACGCTACAACCACCATTTGGTTGAGTGTAGAAATAGAAATGCGTAATTATTTATTTATTTTTTTATCTGTATGCCTCACCTTCCAGATCTTCATGTTGCATAAAACATACAGACAGAGCCTCAATCTCTCTACAGCGTTTATCGGTGCAAGCTAGCATTTTAAAAGGTCAAAGCCATTTCTAGTGGATTTTTACTATCATAACATAAAATAAACATTTCTTACAATAAACATGAGTTTGTTTATTCCCCTTCTGTTCAGTACACTTGTGATTTTATATCTGTGGAGTAGATAAATATATTTATTTCTCTGACCTTAGCCAATACTTTTTTGGCTAAAGAAGCTCCAGTCACAAGAGGAATGAATTATAGACCCCAGACTGAAAACTTTTTGCAAGCCCTCCTCAAAGACGTTTCTGCTGATATCAAAGACGTTTACTGATATACTTACAATTCGGTTTATTTTTAATATACCTGTCAAAGAATTTCTCAAGCTTTCCAGGTTGCCTCTGACATCAATATTTTCAACATATGTTGTCTGTCTATCTATCTATCTATCTATCTATCTATCTATCTATCTATCTATCTATCTATCTATCTATCTATCTATCTATCTATCTATCTATCTATCTATATATCTATCTATCTATCTGTTTATCTATCCTGCCATCTGTCCATCCGTCCATCCATCACCCATCCATCCATCTAATGCATATAAATTTACATTATGCAGATTTATTATCAGGCTTTCACAGAGAACTCTTTATACAATCAGAGTAAATATTCTATTATTGATTTTATTTAATTGCAACACTCTATATTTAATTCTTTTCACTAAATAAATAACACTTTCCCTTTTTTGATAAGGTAAAATAACCCTCAAAGCATTAAAAAGGATTTATGCTCTAATTTACCACTTTGCAAACTTTAATTATACTCTTTTTACGGTTCTATTAAAATGTGCTGTTATCCACTGAGGTATGGACTGTATCTAAATGAGATCAAACAGATGGAAGGAACAGCACAAAGATGAATAAATGTCAGAATTTTTATTTTTGAGTGAATTATTTCTTTAACCCTCTAGAGTCAATGAAGGCGCCGGCACACTTGCAATTCTTCATGATAACAGTGTAAAGAACTTGAAAACGCCATAGTATGCCCTTTCACAAAGCCTACCTGACTGAAAGAGCTCATTAATATGCAGGTCATTACAGGTCATTATGCAAATCTTATTTCTTCTCAGGTGTGAATCACAGCATTATTTATGAAGATTCATGCCTCCACGCATACTGTGTTTCTTGACAAAAAGTGTCTTACAAAAAACTAAATCAAAATATTGTTTTATATGAATGAGTAGGCAGGATAATTTTACATCATTTTGAAGCAAAAACTCTAGTCTACAATCTCCAGAAGTCTTGTGAACACAGATTTAATATAATTTTTTTGGTCTTATTTCAGTGACTTAAGTTTTTTTTGTTTGTTTGTTTTTTCAATAACCACGCATAAACGTTATTCCTTCAAAAAAAAAAAAAAAAAAAAAAAAAAAAAAAAAACATGTACATACATGTTGCTCACATAATATGGTAGCCTAGTTTGTACTGAATACGGTGTAATAACACTTTTGTCATTACTATGTTTATGAACAACTGAAAAAAGCATAAATGTCAGGGCATGTCAAAACTTCTCCAGGCCCCAAATCAGCCTCAGACTCCAGAGGGTTAATGTGTGTTGTTGTGATTGGTCAACAGCTTTGAGTGTGTTTGGGAAATTTCACACCCCTTACCATAACCACAAGTTTCAACACTACTAACTCACTCAATCAGGCCAACTGAATGTGCTGAGTACAGTGAAATGAGACTTTAGCCATAAAAAAAAAAAAAAAGAAAAAAAAAAAAGTTATAAAATAAGCACAAATGTCAAAACATGCATGGGCCCAAAAAGCTCTTAGACTCCAGAGGGTTAATATATTTGAAATAGTTCACTCAAATGTTACATCTCCAACATCATTTGCTACCCTCGCACTTCATCAAGAATGAAGTTTGTGAATATGAAAATGAGATTTGCTGCATGATTCCATTGTAATGGGAGAAACAGCATGAAGCTTCTTTAATATTTCTCATTGGATAGGAAGACAATCATACTGGTTTGAAACAACAGGGAGATTAATAAATATCAGAATTTTCATTTTTGACTGAATTATTCCTTTAAAATTGTAAAGGTTTTGTATTTCAAAGACGTAAATGCAGCCTGTAATAAAACCTTCATCATCAGTAATGCACCTGGAGGCATGTAGAATATCCATTTGATGGACAATTCAGCAAAAGAAAGTGCTTGCAAAGATCAGCCATAGCTGCAATCCAAACTAACACTCCAAGTCCTTGTAATGTTATACATTATATTCCAGGATAGTTAGGGAGTCATTAAACAGGTCTACTTAATAGTAAAAAGCAGATTGTGGTTGTGTCCTTTTCTCACTTCTAAATCCAATTCCCTTCAGTTGCTCCTCACTACCTCAAAGTCTTCGAGATAAGCCTTATTTCTAGTCAGGAACAAACAAAGCCACTAACCCTACTAAAAAGGCCATCTCTTTAGGTTTTCTCATTTATCCTCCAAACAATTAATGTGTGATCTGGGGGCGGTGTGACATTATTCATCTCCAGAGTAAACCGCTTTAAGTTTGCAATCTTTAGGAGCTTTGTGAAAGATTACATATCGCTGCTTTCATAAAGGCGCCATTACTGTCTGGAGAATAATGGCACCCGCTAATTTGGCGCTTTGACCTTAAGCTGTTCATCATAGGGTGTGGAGATGAGATGACTGTGGCGAGAGAGAAAGCACATTATCATTTGGCCATAGGGACTGGGAGGCTAATGCTAACATAACACACGGGAGAACAGATAACAGTATTCTCTGAAGGCCACGGCTCAACACATAACACCAGTGCTTAGCGGTTAAAGGACCACTGTCATTTCCCAGAAAGGAAACCGAAAAGCGCCGTACAAAGATGACGACCTGGATAGCACAGAGAACCAGATATGATCCGTACCTACTGGCTAAAGAAATTAACAGCACAGCATGAAGGCCGAGCAGCTCAGATGAATGAAATCTAAGCAGAATTCTGACTCCCGTTCTGATTGGATGACGCAAGGTAGAACACCACTAATCATGAAAGGGCCGCTCACACATATAGTGACAGTGTTGTCATTTATTGAAACTAACAGTAAACAATTTTGTTGACAAAAATCAAAACTAACATATGTGGGAAAAACTGAAACTTCATTAAAATGCAATTTTTTATGACTCAAAAACTAGAAGACATAAAATAAAATAAAATAAAAATGGCAACACATTAGTTTTAATTTTGAAAATTGAAACACTACCATTCAAAATATGTGACACAGGACCAGTGTCACCAGTGTCACCAAAACCATAAGGGATAAGGGTAAATTTTCTGAATAAATAAGCTTTCTATTGATGTATGGTTTGTTAGGATAGGACAATATTTGGCAATATAACTATTTGAAAATCTGAGGGTGCAAAAAAGTTTAAATATTGAGAAAATTGCCTTTAAAGTTGTCCAAATGAAGTCCTTAGCAATGTATATCCACTCACACAAATAAATGTTTGATATACAATGGTAGGAAATTTACAAAATATCTTCATGGAGCATGATCTTTTTTTAATGATTTCTGGTATAAAAGAAAAATCGATATTTTTGACCCATACAATGTATTGTTGAATATTGCTACAAATATACCCCTGCGACTTTTTTTTTTTTTTTTTTGAAACAGAAATTATACTTTTATTCAGCAAGGATGCATTAAAAAAAAAGAAAAAAGAAAAAAACAATGAAATAAAAAATAATGTATCACAATTTCCACAAAAAAATTAAGCAGTACAACTGTTTCCAACAATGATAATAATCAGAAATGTTTCTTGAGCAGCAAATCAGCATATTAGAATGATTTCTGAAGGATCATGTGACATTAAAGACTGGATTAATAATGCTGAAAATTCAGTTTTGCATCACAGGAATAAATTACATTATAAAATATTATCAAATAGAAAACAGTTCTTTAAAATTATAATAATATTTCACAATATTACTGTTTCACTATTTTTGATTAAATAAATACAAACTTGGTAAACACAGGAGTCTTCTTTCAAAAACATTAAAAAAAATCTAAACTAAAAGTAAAAAAAATAAAAAAATAAAATAAAATAAAAATAAAAAATGAAAAAGGCAAACCAAAAATAAATTAGGATTAAAAGCTATAATAACCCTGCTTGCAACAACAAATCAACCCTGAAGTTCAATTAGTAGAGTTGTCAATTTCCGTTGGCCCTTTAAAAAATATGTCTGATAATATTTTGGCTGGTTCGGCTTGATGACCATCTGAAATGACCATCTAATTCATCAGTATGAGGCATGTTTTCAGCACTTTCATGCTGGTTTTGGCTTATCACCCAGAATGACCAAGCTGGTCAAGCTGGTCCTGCAACAATCACTACAAAAGCAACATGTAGCCCATCTAAAATGAGTTAAGAGCATCTTGAAATCCACACTGGTCCATACAAGCCGAATACTATGCTCAGAAAGGAAAAGACACATTCTACGGAGCCCCTAAAGGGACATGGTGATGTAGAAAAAAAAGAGAGAGAGATAAAAATAAGTGAAATAAAAAAATAAAATAAAATACATGTTAATGCTTCAAGGAGCTGCTATCAATATTTCCAATTCACAATCACGCGTACTCTGTGTATAGGGAGCAGCTGTACTGACCACACATTTTACAAGATAAGATATTTGTCAATGATGCTCAGGATCTATTGCGCACCAAATCCTCTGACACCGTACTGTCATCTATCCTTACTATCTTCAACTGATAAGTGAAATCTGATGTACTGTAATGCAGCTACCGCAGCAAGGATAACCATGTCTCTTTAAGGCAGGGGTGTCCAATCCTGCTCCTGGAGGGCCACTGTCCTGGAGAGTTTAGCTCCAACCCCAATTAAACACACCTGAACCAGCTAATCAAGGTTTTGAGGCATACAGGAAACTTCCAGGCAGGTGTGTTGTGATAAGTTGGAGCTAAACTCTGCAGGACAGTGGCCCTCCAGGACCGAGTTTGGACACCCCTGCTTTGGTGGCTCTGTAGAATGCGTTTTTTATTCTCCATGCCTTTATGAATTTGGATTTAAAATATCCATAATTCCTTGAAAGAGAATAATTTATTTAACCCTGCACAACATATTAAGGCTTGATTTCAAAGAAAGTCAAAGTAAAAAAAAAAAAAAAAGAGCAAATGCAGAAAATACACAGTGGATATTATAGATACATTCTCCAAGTCTTAATATCTGATGTGCTCCTCAAGTAAATATATGTTGTTGTTTTTTTAGATATTTTTATGGGGAAATTAGACAAAAATACTCATTACAAATGCACCCCACACCTTTTTTTTTTTTTTTTTTCCCTTACATAGGTATACATCTCAATCAGTCTTAAATGCTCCTGATGGACCCTGCATTATCTTTCTTGAATTCTGGACCTTCAGAGACACCACCTGTAGTCTCGGACATCATTAAGTGTCCTCTCTAGTGGGAGCCGTGATAAATCCCACCCATTCTAAAAGTCATTTAAAGCTAGCCTTGTTGTACATTCTCCTGACCTACCTGTCCGGCTCCAATCCCAACAACAGTAGACTGATCTAATCTAAGTGACCTACAGCAGGCGGGAATTGATAGGTGTTCCTGGTGAGTAATGCATTTTGGTCTTCGTAGACCTCTCTTCCAATGAGCTCTACATGATCTAGTAGCAGGGATTGTAATCTCACAGATCAAATTTGCCCAGATTTCCGCCGCTATAGGAAAGTAATAGAGCTTTGCTTAACAGCTTCAGAGGAGAGCTCTTCCATCATGGAGAAAGCTTGGCTTAATGATTTAACTGCGCTCTAGTAAGTTATCAGATTTTCTCACTGTGTGTCAAACCCTTATGTTTCGCCCCTGTGCGACATGCCAGGATTCTTCAGCACTCTGTGACATTTTCCAATTAAAGTGCAATTGAAAGCTTGTGTATGTGTTCCTTTCTTCCAGTACAGCAGTCTGCACCACTCTTAATCTGGCTGAATCTGAAGTCTTGTTCATGAGTACTTTGAAGTGACACCATAATGTAGACAATGATTGGCCATGATTATGCTCAATGATTAAGTAACAACTCAACACAATGAGTATACTGGGAAGTCGTTTTTAATTTTATAAGTATGGCAGTTTTATTCTTTGATACATTTAATTTGAAAGCCACATTTCTAGCATCTGTAAAACCACATTCTTCCATCTTAAAAATATATCTAAACTATGACATATGCTCTCAATGTCAAATGCGGAACATTTAGTTAATGCATTCATGACCTCAAGGCTACATTATTGTAACGCTCTACTGGGTGGTTGCACTGCACTCTTAATAAACAAACTCCAGCTTGTCCAAAATGCAGCAGCTAGAGTTCTTACTAGAACCAGGAAGTATGACCATATTAGCACGGTTCTGTCAACACTGCACTGGCTCCCTATTAAACATTGTATAGATTTTAAATTCTTTCTAATTACTTACAAAGCACAAAATTTAGCTCCACAGTACTTGAGCGAGCTCTTAACACATTATAGTCCTTCATGTCTATTGCGGTCTCAGAATTCTGATCAGCTGATAATACTTAGAATATCAAAATCAACCGCATGTGGTAGAACCTTTCCTGTTTAGCACCTAAACTTTGGAACAGTCTTCAAAACATACACACTCTGCATACACACTCTGTCAGTATAAATCTAGACTAAAAACACATCTCTTTAACCTGGCATATACATAATACATTATAAATTTATATTTTCACATCCATTAAAGGGTTGTTAGGCTGCATAAATTAGGTCAGCCGGAACCAGGAACACTTCCTATAACAACCGATGTACTCCTTACATCATAAGAAGAATGCCATCTATGCATATTAGTCTCTCTGTTTATCCCAAGGTATATCGTAGTCAGCCGGAGCTGGGCTGTTTCCAGGTCAGATGGAGGACCTGTGCATTTTTTAATGCTACCGATCCCGATCTGAATTATGACTTATGATGCAGCCTGAATCATAATCACACCATGTTCGTTCATTGGCCAGAGGAAAACTGTTCCCCCGACTGAGCCTGGTTTCTCCCCAGTCTTTTTTCTCCATTCTGTCACTGATGGAGTTTGGGTTCCTTGCCACTGTCACCTCTGGTTGCTTAGTTGGGGAGATTTAATGTTAAACAACATTGTTGATCTGACTGTACTAACACGATTGTATGAGCACAGAACTGAGCTGGACAATGGCATCATTTTTTGCAGAACTGCTTTATAGATTAAATGAACTCATTACATAACTGATGATCTTTACAACAGAACTGAATCAACACTGAGCTGACTTCAGCTGAACAACAGCTGAAATGTATAATTTTACTGTTATCACTGTAAGCACTAAATAAATAAAGGTGACTTGACTTGACAATCAGTTAACATAAAAAAGACATTCTTCAAAAAATATTCAAGAACTTTTCAAAAACAAATGTTCAAGAATTGTATTTTTAGGAACATTCTTACAAACTATCTTCAGATAAATTTCCAGACTCCTTAAAGGGGTGATGAACTGAGAAATCAAATTTTCCTTGAGCTTTTGACATATAAGAGGTCATCATACTATAATAATAATATCCTGTAAGTTTCAGAGCTGAAAGCTTCCTTATAAATTATTCCAATAAAACTTTTATTAACACCAGACCCAGCAAACGACAGGATTTTCAAAGTGGGGATCTATGACGTCAAAGGGCCGCAAGCACCGGCTCCGCAGAAGAAGATCAACGCCTACTTCATCACGGCCTGTTTAGCCCCTCCCATCGATTCGCGCATGACATGCAATAGAATAGGTAGCGTAAGTAACATAGGCCTACGTGGTGCTAAACCGGATCGAGCTACCAAGCAATAAACATGCCGTTGAGGATTACAAAATATTGTGCAGTGCCTGGACTCGACAGTAATGTGACAACATGTAAGTAACCGTGTTAATTCTAATGCCTGATCTGATATGTAAGGATTCATGTACTGTCAGATGTCTTTGTCTATGTGTCAGTAAATCAAACCCGTGACTAAATGTCAACTTGCGTTGTTTCTCTTAGTAGGATGAAAATAATCTGTTATTTAACGGTGATTAAATTATATAAAGAAAGCGATCAAAGAAAGCTCCCTTTGCAGTCGTTGGAGCAGTGCGCGCTGAAGCTGTCAATCAAACAGCTTGGGTTTATCGTGACTACACACACAAAACTCCCATTTTATTCAACAAATCTCTTAGTTATATCGCGTTTGCACTATTAGTGACGATAAAATCATTTGTTAGTGTACAGAAATTGAGTTGCAATGATGAGATCACTGCTTTCATACGCTCAACAACATGTCTGTGATCATCTCTGCATCCTTTCATGCCACGTTCCCTTTCAAAGGCTACACTCTAAGCTGCGCTTTATTCAGCGCTATGGGAACGTCTTTAGTCGTGACCAGCTGTGAATATATGTGTAAAACAACGTCAATGAAATTAACCTATATTTATAGCCTTGTGTGACGTCATTGGAATGCGTCGTAGCGAGGCTATAATTAGATGTGCCACCTGTGCATCAGCAGGTCTTTTGTCTTCAGAGTCCACTCTGTGAAGTTGTGTGTAAAGTCTGTGTTTCAAACAGTGCTATTACAGTCTAAAAAAAAAAAAAAAAGCAAGCCCTGTCATCTTTCTTTCCTCTACTCTGTTAGGAGTTAGATTCGATAGGCAGTGCGCAGAACTTTTCTCTCTGTTCCTCTTTCATCTCTGCTTGCTGCAAGTGAATTGAACACTCATATATATATATAAATATATATCTATTGAGAGAAAAGTATGAGCGAGCAAAGCAAGCGGTGTGCGCCTCCGTGCTCGCGTCTTATGTCCGACGCGGACACACACCAGTATTGCTTTGTTTGTTTGGGGGAAGAGCACGCTGCTCTTGCGTTAGAAGGCGGCGAGTGTGAGCACTGTGATCTCTTCACAGTTAAAATGCTTCGCGCTCGTTTGGCTTACTTCCAAGAGTCAGCACCCACTGTACGTTCGTGGGGCTCGCAGATGGATTTGGCGGACGAGCGGGAGACGGGTCCTGCCCTTTCGCCCGCTCTGTCACCTGATCCACGCGTCCCTTCGCGCGATCCTGAAGCGCGCTCCGGTGCTTCTTCAGTTCGCGCGGGGGATGACGAATCTCTTTTCGAGTGTGCTGCTTCTGAGCGTTCCTCACGTGATGATAAACCTGTTGAGGAATTACTCGAGGTAGTAACTCGAGCTGTGGCCAGATTACAGCTAGACTGGCCACAGGAAAAAGAGACCCCCAAACGCTCAAAGTTAGAGGATAGGTTTCTGTCCGGTGGCCAGGGGGAGGGGTCTCAACATCAATCTCTCCCCTTCTTTGAGGACCTCCATGATGAATTAACTAAATCATGGAGAAAACCGTATACTTCCCGGATCTTTGTGCCCTCGACGTCGATTTATTCGACTATCGTGGGCGCTGAGGAACGGGGGTATACGACGATGCCCCAGGTTGAAGAGACGCTCGCGAGCTATCTCTCGCCTGGATCAGCATCGTCATTAAAGAAACCTACCCTCCCCACAAAGCCCTGCAGAACCACCTCAGCGCTTGTGGGTAAAGCTTTTCAAGCTGCGGGTCAGGCACACCATGGCGGTGTTGCAAGCATATCAGGCTGACCTGCTAAAGGATTTGAGTGCGGGTACCACCATCGGCGAGGAAGCGTTCTCAGAACTTCGTCGTGCCACAGATCTGTCTCTCCGTGCCACCAAGCAGACGGCCCGTGCTATCGGCCGTTCTATGGCTGCTCTGGTCAGCACGGAGAGGCACCTGTGGCTCAATCTCACTGGCATTAAAGACAAAGACCGCGTCTTTATGCTTGATGCGCCAGTGACACCTTCCGGCCTGTTTGGCGACTCCGTCAATACAGTCGTCAACAGGTTTCGGGAGGTGAAGAAGTCTGAGGAAGCATTTGTGCAGTTCCTTCCTCGCCGCACTCAGGGGGAGGGGCCGTCGGCCACCCAGCCCCAACCCGGTCCTTCAAAAAGGGAGGTGCAGAAACAAAGTGTGGCGAGTCGAGCTCCCCCTCGCAAGGATTGGGGACCGTCTCGCCGCCCGCAGCAACCTCCCAGGCAAGACCTCAGGACCATTCTACAGAAAAAGAAGAAGTCCTGATGGTCTTGCGCCCAGCCCTGTGGGGATTGCCCCCCTCGGGACGGGGCGCGTACTATACTTAAAACCCGCCCCTTCTCGACATCCCCACGTAAACCCTCCTTCCCCGCCACCTCTGGTGCTTCGGGGGGCAGCGGTTTCCAGCGAAATGTTAGGTGTTCCGTTGCTTCCTGTAACGCATCAGGACGCGGAACACCTAACATCCCCTCAAAGGGAAGTATCAAAATTAGTGCCCATTTCAGAAAACCTGGCAGCGTGGAAACTACTGCCAGGGGTATCTGCGTGGGTTCTAAAGACAGTAGAATTAGGATACAGAATCCAATTTGCTCGTCGTCCTCCGCGTTTCAACGGCGTGGTCTCCACTACCGTGAAGCCGGGGCAAGCGACGTCACTGTCACAAGAGCTGCAATCTCTGCTGGAGAAAGGGGCTATAGAACGTGTTTCCCCTCTAGAGAGAGAGTCAGGTTATTACAGCAGATACTTCCTAGTTCCCAAGAAGGACGGGGGGCTGCGTCCAATCTTAGATCTTCGAGGCTTGAACCGTTCAGTCAAAGCTCTCAAGTTCAAAATGTTAACAGTAAAGATGGTCGTGTCGCAAATCCAACAGTGCGATTGGTTCATCACGATCGATCTCAAGGACGCATATTTTCACATCGAAATATTGCCACATCACAGGAGGTTCCTGAGGTTCGCTTTCGGGGGCGAAGCCTACCAGTATCGGGTTCTTCCATTCGGCCTAGCCCTGTCACCCCGCACATACACAAAATGCATGGATGCGGCACTGGCTCCACTGCGACTCCAGGGCATTCGCATTTTGAACTACATAGACGACTGGCTAATATTAGCGCAGTCGCGAGAGATGGCATTAAAACACAGAGATGTCGTTTTAGCTCATCTGGTTTCTCTAGGGTTGAGACTCAACGAGAAGAAAAGCGTTCTCTGTCCAACCCAGAGAACGACATATTTAGGGATCGTTTGGGATTCGACCACGATGCGGGCACAATTGTCTCCCGCTCGAGTCGAGACTATTCTAAACACCCTGAACAATGTCAGGCTAGGCCAAGATTGCACTGTGCTTCAGTATCAAAAAATGTTAGGTCTCATGGCATCAGCATCCTCGGTAATCCCTATGGGCCTGCTGCATATGAGACCGTTTCAGTTGTGGCTCAAAGCCAGGGGGTTTCATCCAAGGGCCAAACCCCTGAGGCAAATAAGGGTCACGCGCCACGGGCTTCGTACCCTATCTGTGTGGCTCAGACCCCGGTTCCTCACCCTGGGTCCCACGCTAGGGGCACCATGTCGTCGCAGATTGCTAACGACAGATGCCTCCCTGATGGGCTGGGGAGCGGTCTTAGATGGCCGTCCAGCCCAAGGGGAATGGGAGGGCCATCAGCTCGTCTGGCACATCAACTGCCTAGAGCTGATGGCTGTATTTCTGGCCCTGAAATACTTTCTCCAGCAGCTGAGAGGCTGCCATGTCCTAGTGCGGATGGACAACACCACAGCAGTCTCTTATATAAATCGCCAGGGAGGTCTGCGTTCACGCCATCTAAACAAAATAGCGCGGCAGATTTTCCTCTGGGCCCAGGACAAGTTCCTGTCACTGAGGGCAGTGTACATTCCTGGGTACCAGAATGTGGGAGCGGATTTACTGTCCAGACAGAAACTACTGAGCGGGGAGTGGAAACTTCACCCCGACGTAGTGAAACAGATATGGCTGAGATTCTACGAGGCGGAGGTGGACCTCTTCGCCTCCCATCAGACAGCGCAATGTCCCCTTTACTTCTCTCTGAGTCACCCAGCCCCCCTAGGTCTGGATGCGATGGCACATACATGGCCTTCGATGCGCCTGTATGCCTTTCCTCCAGTTGCTCTGCTCCCGGGAGTTCTAGCCAGGGTTCGCCAACAAGGGATTCGCCTCTTACTGATAGCGCCACGTTGGCCGAACAGAATATGGTTCTCTGAGATAATATCTCTCCTCGACGGCTCGCCCTGGGCGATACCGAGCAGGAGGGACCTTCTGTCTCAGGCGCAGGGGACAATATTTCATCCCCGGCCAGAGATGTGGAATCTTCATGTTTGGCCCCTGAGGGGAACCAACTGAGGGACACAGGGCTTTCACCTCAAGTTATCGAGACTATTTTAAATGCTAGAGCTCCCTCTACTAGAGCAAGTTATGCCAACAAATGGGGTGTCTTTGAAAGATGGTGTACTGCACACAATGCAGATCCAGTAAATTGCCAAATTGCTACAGTTCTGGACTTCCTGCAGGAAAAGTTATCGACGGGTACATGCCCCGCCACTCTCAGGGTTTATGTGGCCGCTCTCTCGGCTTGCCACGCTCTGATCGACGGTGTGCCTTTGGGCAAGCATGTCCTGCTCTCTCGCTTCGTTCGAGGAGCTAGGCGGCTTAAGCCCCCTTCTAGAACCAAGATCCCTTCATGGGACCTAGCAATAGTCCTAGAGGGCCTGGTTGAGACCCCCTTTGAACCGTTAGAGTCAGTTTCTGACAAGCTGTTAACTCTGAAAATGGTTTTTCTTATAACTTCTCTCAAAAGAATTGGGGATTTGCAGGCTCTGTCCATTGTGCCATCCTGCTTAGACTTTGCCCCAGGTATGGTGAAAGCTATTTTGCATCCTCATCCTGACTATCTGCCTAAGGTTCCTTTCTCGAACTTGCATCCGGTCACTCTTGAAGCCTTCTGCCCTCCGCCATTCACAACGCCGGAGCAGGAGAGACTTCATAGACTGTGTCCAGTCCGTGCTCTTCAGACTTATGTCCACCGCACTAGCCAGTGGCGTAAGTCAGAGCAACTGTTTGTTTGTCATGGCGGCCATAACAGGGGTGCGGCCGCCACGAAACAGACCATGTCACATTGGGTGAGAGATGCTATTGCTCTTGCCTATGAGGCGCGTGGTCACACTTCGCCAACGGGCATCAGGGCTCATTCCACCAGGGGGGTTGCCTCTTCTAGAGCTTTGGCGGGGGGCGCCCCCTTACAAAATGTTTGTGATGCGGCAGGTTGGTCCTCTCCGCACACATTCATAAGGTTTTATAGTTTGGATGTTCATGTCACTCCGGGCTCTCATGTCCTTGAGTCTACATCACAAGCTAGTGTCTGAGACTCTCTGTGCTTGTGACACACTTCACAGCCAGGGGGTCCGGACACACAGTGCGGCGGCGTGGGTATTCTCGTTCCCATAGCGCTGAATAAAGCGCAGCTTAGAGTGTAGCCTTTGAAAGGGAACGCCCCGGGTTACTTCACTGTAACCCTGTTCCCTGAAAAGGCGGGAACGAGAAGCTGCGCTTCTTTGCCACACTGAGATGTCCCTGGACTGCTCTTCAGACAAAATATCTGCTGATGCACAGGTGGCACATCTAATTATAGCCTCGCTACGACGCATTCCAATGACATCACACAAGGCTATAAATATAGGTCAATTTCATTGACGTTGTTTTACACATATATTCACAGCTGGTCACGACTAAAGACGTTCCCATAGCGCTGAATAAAGCGCAGCTTCTCATTCCCGCCTTTTCAGGGAACAGGGTTACAGTGAAGTAACCCGGGGCGATCTAAATATAATGCCATAGATCTAAATGTAATGCAACACTTTTCACGATTAGTTAACCTTGAGAGCTGTTATAGTAAAAACACGCTAAAAGAGAGTAATACTTGGCTATTTCAAATGATAAGATGTCAGCCAATCACAGCAGTGGGCGTTTACACTGAAGTCTCACAGCAGACAATTTTGGATGTAACAAGCATACTAACATTATGAGTGCACCCCAGAAAACATTATAAAATAAAACAACGCAGTTCATGACCCCTTTAAAGAGAATTATGCAAAATTAAAATTGTCCTTATTTACTACAGTTGCACACTATTCAGAATTGAATGAAAGAAGAATTGATTCCCTTGTAGTTGAACTGACCACACCCCACAGGAAGTTGAAATGGAATCTGGAAACTGGAATGAAGAGTCTGTCCATTCGTCTAGACAGATCTTCAGTTCAAACTCAATTCAAATGCAGGTCTAGAAGTGTGATTTAAAAGTCATTCTCAATTTTAATTGGAATGGCATACAACAGTACTAGAAACCTCATGCAATTTTAAAACCTTTCACATATTCATACTTTGTTGCAGAACATGCAATAACCAGTAAAGTTTGGTCTGTGATGTCAAACCTGGCATCTTGATTCATTCTGCCTAACATCTCCTTTTGTATTCTGTGAAACATAGACACTGATACAAGTTTGAGACAACATGAGTAAATAAAGATAAGATTCTCTTTTACATTAATCTGAGCAATATCTCAGAAATATCTGTTGGGCAACAATTAAGGTAGCATTTACAGGATTTAGCAGAATTGATTACTTTCCAGAAAGCCCTTGTAAAGAACACCAATCAGCGATTGTGGCATCTTTTGGCTTGGCCATATTTCCCGCAATGTGATCAAACCCATGAAGGTCATCATTTTCGCAGACGCTTACATCATGAACGTGTCACGGTGTATCCTTGAGTTCACTTCCTTTGTACTGGTAAATTATGATTATCCTCCTTGTGTGTCTCGCTTCTCTTTTATCACTAAGATTTCGGGAAGTGTGGAGCAGTTAATGGCTGTTGTTGTTAAAACATTGGGACATCTCGGCGTGATGTACTTTTATCAGTACTCCTGACAGCTTTAATTAGAGAGAGTGTGTTTGGCTGTATGAGAGAGAGAGAGCAAGAAACAGAAGTTGCTTCTTATTTCTACGACCATGGTTAAAGCTTGCGGCTTTGTTCAGTGTTTGGCCTGAGAGACAACAGGCTTCAAAAGGCCTGACAGGCGTGGAAGCAGAAATGGGATCATTAATGAGGGCGAATTGATCCCCCAGATATGCTTTCATACTTGTCATCCTCTAGAGCATTGTTTGCTATTCTAAAGGCTCAAAGCAACCCAAAGTTTGTCCTTTTTGGAATAATATTTTATGCCAGACAACCACAGCACAAACAGTTACTTAAAATCATAGTCCAGCAGAGAAAGGCCAAGATGGAGATAGAAAGATGTGGCATACAGTACACAAATAAAGACAGAAACTACTAAAAATTAGGCTTTCTTTTAGGGCTGCACGATATATCGTTTTACCATCAAAATCACGATGCGTGCATCTACGATAGTCACATCGCAGGATGTGCAATGTCTAGTATAGGGATTGTTAATCCGTACGGACTAGACACCACCGTTCAAAACGCACTTGATTCTCTGATTAATTGCAAAGTTTGACCAGAATACAATGAAAGTTTATCATTTGAACGTGTTTTAGGTCCTGTCAGATTAAACATTTGAGAGTTTTTAAACCATTCGAGCGCACAAAGACAAGAAAGAGAACTCAATTCTGAATGTGCGGCTAGTTTTATGTGTGCGTGCACACACACACGCACACACACACACACAAACAGAGCCATGCAGATGCAACGTGGACGCCTAATGCCGTTCTCTTCTGCATCTATTTGTGCCTGAACGGACACATACATACAAAAAAAAAAAAAAAAAAGTCAAAATGCACGTAAAAGATCGACTGTCCTTGTAAACACAATTGATAATGGCTTAGGTGAACGAAACAATTGGGAAAGAAAACCGGATGTGTAACAGTATTTTGGATCCGCGATGCGCATTCAGTTTTAAAGTGACAACAGCAGTTTTTATATAGGAAAAACCCTGTAAATTTGTATTTTGTAGCAATA
Organism: Ancherythroculter nigrocauda; assembly: GCA_036281575.1. NCBI lineage: Eukaryota > Metazoa > Chordata > Actinopteri > Cypriniformes > Xenocyprididae > Ancherythroculter > Ancherythroculter nigrocauda. The sequence continues at coordinate 56,074,420 of VTFQ01000003.1, forward strand.
ATAAACATTAAATAAACTTCTAAAATAAAATAAAATAAGTGATAAAGTTCAAAAATAAAATAAAACAAATAATAATCCTCTAAAACAAAATAAAATAAAACCAATGTTTATTTTGTAGCTACATTGATCAATTACTATTTCCAATACATTAAATCAATCTATTTAATGGTTGAGTGTAATAAAAACAGTCAATATTACAGTACTTGTAAAAACTGAGAAAATTGAATGAGATTATTTACTTGTTAATAGTAAATAATTAATTGTGTGGAAACATATGTAACAGGGTTGCATGAATAATATAACCACCAAAATAATTAGATGTTTAGAAATAGGTAGTAATGACAGTATAATGGATTGAATATAAATTATTCATATACAGATTTGTTTTATGTCAAAATTATGGTATTAGGTGCTTTGGTGTCAGACTTCAAAACACATGACGTGTATGGAAGGTAATAGATCATTTATGAGGGTGAATTGATCTCTCTTACTCTTCTAGAGCATTGTTTACTATTCCAAAGGCTCAAAGCAACCCAAATTGTGCCCTGTTTATACCAGACAACCACAGCACAAACAGTTACTGATCATTTTGCACGTCCAGAAAAGCAGAGACAAGAAGAAAGAAAGAAAGAAAGAAAGAAAGAAAGAGAAAGAAAGAAAGAAAGAAAGAAAGAAAGAAAGAAAGAAAGAAAGAAAGAAAGAAAGAGAGATGTGAGAAGCTTTCATGACCTCCCCATCTTCCTCTGCCCTTCACCTCTCTGCATATCAAGAAAGAAACCAACACAATTTCCCTTCCTTTATGAGACTGATGCATACAATTTGAGACCCAGTCAACCTTGCTATATCTTACTGCTTATCCTAGCCAAATGAAGACCAAATCCTTTTCGGAAGACTTTCTTTCCGTGAATTTATTCCCATTCTGAAAGACACTCATCAAGTTTACAATATGAGTTTTTATCAGCAGCAATACATTACTGTGAAATGACTCTAGACCCTTGGACACTTCCTTTTTTTAATATATATATATATATATATATATATATATATATATATATATATAATATTATTGTTTACAAAAAGTCAGAGAACTTGTTTGGAGAAAGTGAAAAGTATCATTGAAGCTCGACTCCAAAGACCTCGGGCACTGGGCCAGCCACTGACTCAAAATACATCTGGTATCTCTGCATGCTGTACAGCTTGGAATGCTTCCTTTGCGTGTGATTGAGATGTTGATACATCCAAAAGGTTGCTGAATTTGACAGCAACTCTGTATTAGAAATAGTAATTAGTGGTGCTTGCTAAGGCAAGAATCTCTATTACTATTCCTCATACGTACAGTTAGGGACTTGAACTACTCCAAATCCTAATTATTCAACTTGTTGAAATGCAGACGACACCTATTGCTTTACTAAAGGATCAGACTAACAATTTTCATCCAGCAGGAAATAAAACGGAAAATAAATCTCTTAGACTTACACTGAAGAGGAACCTGAGCTACTTAAAAATGGTCTCTTTTGACTTTATCCAGTACACAAGCACCTAAGAACCATCTAGAAACCACCTAGAACACCTTAGCAACTGCATAGCAACATGCTGTCATCCACAGAGCCGTTGAAAAACATCCACATAGCAACACCTTGGCAACCACCCACAAAATTGTAGTTCCCTTTCGTGGGAACTATCGACGCTACGTCAGTGACGTGATGGGAATCCTCTGCATTTTTGTGTTCGTGAAGCACTATTGTATCCAACCAATGAAAGAACGTGACGTCAGAGGCGGGCGACGTCGCGGACCGGAACCTATAAAGCATGCCCAGAAACAAAGAACGCTAGCTTCTGTTGTCTTCAGTAAGCGCTATTTGTATCTTGTCTGTCTTATTTACTGTTGTTTGTCCATCTCGCCAGAAAGTGATCTCTTAGTCTGAGGACAAGAGTTTCTAAACAAGTGAAATAAGACACATAAAAAGACATACACATATAAAGAAAATGACGGAGAAAAGCCAGCGTTTCACTAAGTGTGCACCTCCTTGCCCGCGATTCATCGTGGAGGGAGATACACACGAGATGTGTGTGAAGTGCCTGGGAGTTGAGCACGCACAGGCAGCTCTTGAGGGGGCTGTCTGTGTGCACTGTGAGCGGCTCACTCTCAGGGCGCTGCGCTCACGCCGGGCGCTCTTTGAGGAGGGCGCCGCGGCGAGTGTTCCCCGCGGGTCTGGTCCCGCTGCTGGATCTAGCAGAGGGGGGAGAGACGGGCTTTGCCTTATCGCTCCCCTTACCTGCTAGATCTAGTGTCTCTCCTTTGGTGGTGGAAGCACGCGCTGCAGTTTCTTCCCCTCAAAGGGAGGCACCGGCACTGAATATATCTTCCTCCGAGGAGGTTGATGTTGAAGGTGTCGAGGGTGGTGATGAGGGACCGTCATCCTCATCTCCAGCCCATGAGGAGCTTATGGAGGTAGTGACCCGGGCAGTAGAGAAACTAAATATAAGCTGGCCCGCGGAGGAGAGCGTTCCTAAAGTTAAAAGCAAGTTGGATGAACGCTTCCTCCCAGCTAGGTCACTACCCCAGCGTCGGGGACTGCCGTTCTTTCCCGACCTCCACACCGAGGTGTCGAGGTCGTGGAATAGACCTGTGCAGTACCGTGTCTTCAGCCCACAGACATCAATGTACAGCAATATTACTGGGCTGAAGCAACACGGTTATGGGGCGATGCCTCGGGTTGAAGAGACGCTTGCGAGCTATCTCTCGCCCGAGTCTGCATCGTCCCTGAAATCCCCGACGTTGCCCACCAAACCTTTAAAGCAAACATCAAATTTGGTGGGCAAGGCTTATTCGGCAGCGGGTCAGGCTGCGGCATGTCTGCACACTATGTCAATACTGCAGGCATACCAAGCTGATCTGCTGGGGGAGATTGACGAAAGTGGGGAGGTAACTTTTGATACCATTCAGGAGTTGAGGAAGGCCACAGATTTAGCTCTCCGTGCCACCAAGGAGACAGCCAAGTCAGTAGGCCGCTCTATGGCAGCCCTGGTGGCCACGGAGAGACATCTGTGGCTCAACCTCGCTGATATTAAGGAGAAAGACAAACACATCCTTATGGATGCGCCGCTTTCCTCTGAGGGCCTGTTCGGTGACGCAGTTAATACTGTCATCGACAGGTTTGAGGAGGCAAAAAAGCAGAAAGCGGCGTTCCAGAGGTTCCTCCCCCGAAAATCTCATCCCCCTGAGGCTGCTGGGCGGGGGCAGCCTCAGCCGATAGCCGGCTCCTCGGGACACAGGTCCCAGCAAAAGGCTAGTGTGGCCGCCCGTGCTCCCCCGCGGAAAGCTTGGGGACCGGAGCGTGCTGCACAGCCGAAGTTTGGCTCATGGGCCAGGGCTTCTGAGGGCAGTCCCCTCCGAAGGGGTTCGACGATTAATTTCTATCGTTCCCCATCGGTGCCCTCAGGGGGCTGTTCTGCTAACCCTGCCACCCAGTGTGCGACAGGGTGCAGCAGTTCCCGTCGATCCTTCGAGGAGGATCGGCCAGCACGTGATTCGGTTATCTGCCGGTGCGCCGCGTCAGATAAACGAGCCAAGTGCTCAAAAAACACCAGAGACCAGTCTCAAGAGGCTGGTTCCCTTAGTAGAATTTTTGGGGGAATGGAAACTTCTTCCGAATATTTCGAAATGGGTGCTGCTCATGGTGGAACAGGGCTACAGAATTCAGTTCGGTTCTCGTCCGCCCAGGTTCAGTGGAGTGATTCACACAGTGGTAGCTCCAGAGCAGTCTCTGGTAATGGAACAAGAGGTTACGACGCTTTTGCAAAAAGGGGCTATAGAACGGGTTCCCTCTCCCAGCAAAATGTCGGGCTTTTACAGCCGCTACTTCATTGTTCCAAAGAAGGATGGAGGGTTGCGTCCGATCTTAGATCTACGTATACTAAATCGATCTGTAAAGAGGTTAAAGTTCAAGATGCTTACACTCAGACAGATTATTCCACAGATCAGATCCGAGGACTGGTTTGTGGCGATAGATCTGAAGGACGCATATTTTCACATATCCATCCATCCTTCTCACAGGAAGTTCCTCAGGTTTGCTTTCGGGGGCGAAGCATACCAATACAAGGTTCTTCCCTTCGGCCTATCATTATCACCCCGCACGTTCACGAAGTGCGTGGATGCAGCCTTGGCTCCTCTGAGACTCCAGGGCATCCGCGTGCTGAACTATATCGACGATTGGTTGATTTTAGCTCAAACAGAACATCTGGCAGCTCAACATCGAGATGTTGTGCTGTCGCACATGAAGAGGCTTGGGCTGAGGCTCAATGCCAAGAAAAGTGTGCTGGTTCCGAGTCAGGTTGCCAACTATCTTGGGGTAATCTGGGATTCAATCACGATGCGGGCGCAATTTTCTCCCGCTCGTGTGACGTCCATTCTCGGGGCCGTGAATGGGGTGAAGTTAGGCCGGTCACTCACTGTAAAACAGTTTCAGAGACTGTTGGGTCTGATGGCAGCTGCGTCCAACGTTGTTACTTTTGGCCTTCTGTACATGAGACCCTTACAGTGGTGGCTCAGGACCAAGGGGTTTTTCCCGAGGGGAAATCCTTTTCGCATGATCAAAGTCACGCGGCGATGCCTTCGTGCTCTGGTCATGTGGAAAAAGCCTTGGTTCCTGTCCCAGGGACCCGTGTTGGGAACTTCATGTCGTCGCGTAATGCTTACGACAGATGCGTCCCTCACGGGCTGGGGAGCGATCATGAGTGGTCGCTCAGCTCAAGGTCGTTGGGAGGTACACCAGCTCTCTTGGCACATAAATCGGCTAGAGATGCTGGCAGTGTTTCAGGCTCTGAAGCACTTCCTCCCCGACCTCAGGGGCCATCATGTGTTGATTCAGACAGACAACACTACGGTGGTCTCCTACATAAATCACCAAGGGGGATTGCGGTCTCGTCCACTATGCAAACTAGTCAGTCGCATCCTCCTGTGGACCCAAGGGAAATTACTCTCACTGAGGGCAGCGTATATTCCGGGGTATCTGAATATGGGGGCGGACGCTCTGTCGAGGCAGAGCGCGAGTCCGGGGGAATGGAAGCTTCACTCCGAGGTAGTGGAGCTTATATGGAAAACATTCGGTCGAGCGGAAGTCGATCTCTTTGCCACAGAGGAGTCAACTCAATGCCCTCTGTGGTACTCTCTGAGGCACCCAGCTCCTTTGGGGTTGGATGCCATGATACAGACGTGGCCGAGGCGACGTCTGTATGCTTTTCCCCCAGTCTCTCTGCTCCCGGGAGTTCTGGACAAAGTCCGTCAGGAAGGGGTAGACCTGATATTGGTGGCTCCTTTCTGGCCAACAAGAATATGGTTTGCGGACCTAGTATCGCTTCTTCACGGCTCTCCTCTGGAGCTTCCAGTCAGACAGGATCTCCTGTCCCAAGCGGGCGGCATGATTTTACATCCCCGTCCAGAAATGTGGAAACTGTGGGCCTGGCCCCTGAGGGGGCAAGGCTCATAGAATCTGGTCTCCCAACCGAGGTTGTGGAGACCATCCTTCAGTCCAGAGCTCCGTCTATGAGGAAGCTTTATATGTATAAGTGGAAGGTGTTCTCTACATGGTGTAGTCATCTTAAGGTGGACCCTGTCCATTCTTCTATCAGCTGTGTGCTTCAATTCCTTCAAGAAAAGCTTTCAGAAGGCTTAACTCATTCCACACTAAAAGTGTATGTGGCTGCTATTTCAGCTTATCACATTCCTATGGGTGGTGTCTCGGTAGGTCGAGACCCCTTAGTTGTTCGCTTCCTTCGTGGTGCACTGAGGTTGAGGCCTTCAGTACGCCCAAAATCTCCGACCTGGGACTTAGCCATTGTGTTACAAGGGCTGGCTAAGGCGCCCTTTGAGCCTTTGGAAGATGTGTCAGATAAAATGCTCACATTGAAGACTGTGTTTTTATTGGCCATCTCATCCTTGAAAAGGATAGGTGACCTTCAAGTTCTTTCGGTTCTACCATCATTTTTAGAGTTTGCACCAGGCATGGTTAAGGCCTTTCTACATACAAGGCCTGGTTACATACCTAAGGTCCCCACTAGGGTCCCAGGTCCTATTGTTCTGGAGGCTTTTTATCCCCCTCCGTTCACTAATCCGGATCAGGAAAAACTTAATTTGCTGTGCCCTGTGAGGGCGTTGGATGCATATGTCCACAGAGCTGCCCTGTGGAGGAAATCAGATCAGCTGTTCGTATGTTATGGGTCCCCGAGTCGAGGGGGCCCAGCGTCCAAGCAAAGGATGAGTAAGTGGGTGGTTGAGGCCATCACTTTGTCTTATAAAGCCCTAGGGCACCCGTGTCCTTTGGATGTCAGGGCACACTCAACTCGAGGTATGGCTGCTTCAAGAGCTCACGTCAGGAGTTTCCTTGGCGGATATTTGTGGCGCTGCTGGATGGTCATCCCAGCACACCTTCATCAGATTTTATAATCTTAATGTGAGTAGTACTCCGGGTGCTTTGGTGTTACAAGATAGCAGCCAGGCACTCGGAGGCACGGCGTAGTGGGGACAGCGTTCCCATCACGTCACTGACGTAGCGTCGATAGTTCCCACGAAAGGGAACGTCTTGGGTTACGAGTGTAACCCTTGTTCCCTGAGTAAGGGAACGAGACGCTACGTCACGTTGCCGTACCTCCAGCATGCCTGGAGCGCTTACTTCAGACATATCACAGAAGCTAGCGTTCTTTGTTTCTGGGCATGCTTTATCGGTTCCGGTCCGCGACGTCGCCCGCCTCTGACGTCACGTTCTCTCATTGGTTGGATACAATAGTGCTTCACGAACACAAAAATGCAGAGGATTCCCATCACGTCACTGACGTAGCGTCTTGTTCCCTTACTCAGGGAACAAGGGTTACACTCGTAACCCAAGACGCTTTGTAGCAGTGATTTTTTTTTTTTTTTTTTCAGGGATAAGTGCCAGGATTATTAGTTAGCTAAAATTAACAATAAAAACTTTAACTGAAATGAAAGATAAAATTATATAAAATTAAGATTAAAAAATAAATAAATAAATAAATAAATAAATAAATAAATAAATAAATAAATAAATAAATAAATAAATAAATAAAAACTTTAACTTTAACTTATATTATGTGATTACTAAAAATAAAACAAACAAAAATTAATAATAATTAATAATAATCAATATAACGAAACAACATAACAATAAAATTGCTAAAGATTTAACTAAAAATACATCAATATATAATAAACAAATATAATATAATATGAAAATAAAAAGTAATTTTAAAAAATATAAAAAAATACAAATTTTAATTAAAAAAAAAAAACTATAATAGTACCTCAGTGGTACTAAAATAACACTAATATATGCTACTCAAATTTTCTTCAGAAAATGTAAAACATTGGTTTTAGCTGAACTACAAAGGAATGTAACAATGATAATTGACATTTCATCTTTATCAAACAAATATTTATTAATCGCCATGAACGCAAACCTCCCACGCTGTTCTAAAAATGAGTGATTAGTCTATAGCCTATATGCAAATATTTACAGTCATTTGTGTCTCAAACACTAGTTTGAAACAAGCAGAAGCCCACTCATGTTGCTTCAGCATTTGGTCTGCCAGTGCAGGGAGAGCCAGCTTGACATCGCTGCCAACTGTGTCGCCTCGCCCATATCCGCTTTTCCTTCCCATCAAAGTCGGAGATGAATCAATTGAAGGTGCTGCCCGATCTGGGTTAGAGAATCAAGAGTGAAGATTCAAAGAGGCAGAACGGAGGAGTAAAAGAGAAAGCAACAAAATTACAGCAAGAAGACGGCAGCAATGTGAGATCTACATCTCAGGGTTTTGCTTGTTAGTTGCTGGTTTAGCTGGAGTTTGTAAAAGCTGTTCAGCTTGTGAGGTCTATCTGTTAAAATTGGTTGAGGAAGTCTTGCTGGTTGCCGGCATCTCAAATACAGAATCCTGTAGGAAAGAAAAAAAAAAAAAAAAAAGAGAGAGATGTTTTTAATATCTAGCTTTTCTCTCTCTACTAGACATTTATGAGATTGAATGGAGAGAAAATAGACTTTTACTTACTGTTTTATATTTCAAGAAATGTATACTTTTTTATTCAGCATGCATTTAATTGATCAAAAATGACAGTGAATATATTCATAATGTTACACTAAAAAAAATATGGAGAAATATGGAGAAACCCAGCGGTTGGGTTAAATGTTTGCCCAACATTCCCTGCTGGGTAGTTTTATTTAACCCAACCATTGTTTAAAAATGACTATATTGCTCGCTTGAAATGAACCCTAAATAGGTTGGAAATTAACATTTATTCATAAGTTTAATAAATAATTAAATAACAAAAATTTATTAAATTGCCTAATAATAAATGTTCACCTTTTGATTATTACTGTTGCTTCTAGTAATTATGTGTCTGATTTTTAATTTCCAACCTATTTTGGGTTCATTTTAAGCCAGCCACACAATAATTATTGGGTCAAATAAAACTGCCTAGCATTTTGGGCAAACATTTAACCTAACCGCTGGTTTAAAACAACCCGATCACTGGGTTTGTCCATATTTAACCCAACTTGGGTTGCTTTTAACCCAGAATTTTTTAGAGCGTACAAAACGATTCTATTTCAAATAAATGCTGTTCTTTTGAACTTCCTATTTATCAAAGATTCCTGGAAAAACAATGTATCACAATTAGCATATTCAAATGATTTCTGAAGGATCATGTGACACTAAAGACTGGAGTAATGCTGAATTTTTTATTATTTTTTCCTTCTAAGGAAATCTTAGGAGAAACATCAGACACAAAGGACATACTCAAATGAAACATAAACTCCTTTAAGTTTTATGAGCTATGAGACAGCAACCCCAGAGCAATAAAATGGCCCTCTGGGATATGTTGATGACTGGTAATTTTTTTTAGCATCAGGACATATAAGGGTTAACATGCTATTTCAGGCTTATATTGCTCCTGGCATACACAACGTCAAAATCAATTCCCAGCATGGTCAAACACAACTCCTGTGGTCAGCGGACTCGAGCACTGATTTAACAGGCATTCAGAAACTAAGCAGAGCATAAGTGGCCATCTATCCGCCCGCTATGCGCACCCTGTCTTTATGATGGAGCCTGGATGGTGTATTTTTCTCAATCAGAGGAGACAGCCATGTGGTCAGAGGAGAGGCACAGATGGAGGGGAGGGATGTTGGAGACCACAGCACTGAATCTCCCTGCTGGGAACTTCAGGAGACTAACAGCCAAACCCAAAAAAAAAAAAAAAAAAAAAAAAAAAAAAGACAAAGCAAAGCACCACATTTAAACAGTGACATTTTCAGCACACACGCAGCACTATTACACCCACTTACTGAGAACAATGACTTCTGTACCCTATTTATATTAGAAAGATGTGTCATTTTATAAAATATTATCTTTATATTGTAATCATTACAGTCACAAGCCATAATCTAACATGCTCATTGTGTCTGCTTAATGGGATAGTTCACCCAGGCGGCCGTATGCATCGATTTGCGGCGGAAGAGTAACCCCTGACCCAACGCATGACTCAATGACGAACGCAGAAGCACAGAGGATAGAGCAAAACAAAACACTGGTCACAAATTAAAAGCCTAAAAGAAGAAATTTTTAAGAGAAATGTCAGAGGACAACAAACTGAAGCTCCTGTTCTCTTATATCGAAAATAAAAGAACAGGAGCTTCAGTTTGTTGCACAGCCCTATTTGTTTGAACCATAAGAGGCGTCTTAGCTTACACTACTCCTACATCCTGTGTCATACACTCAAAAAAAAAAAAAAAAAAAAAATTTTGATGCTGTTCAGTTTATTTAAACAATTTATTTTGATTCAACACCATTGTATCAGGTTTCTGGTTTAAATGTGATTGATTCATGTTAAATTGACTTGAAACGATTACTCTTTGACTTAACTTGATGTTTTCATATTGGAATAACATGTTTCAATCAAGTAAAACCAATCAGGACTCAATCAAACAGGATTTTCACTTCCCATCATGCTTTGCAAATGGGCTGAACTAGGAGTGTAAATCTTGAAATAAAGTGTATTTTTAAGCAGTTTTTAGGAAGATGAGAAAATGGAAAGACCTTTTAATGTTTACTCTTCTATTATGTTGGTATTTAAAAGTTTCTGTTAATTAATAGTTTTGGGGTTACCATTGTGGTGAACTGTTGCACTTGTGCTTGGGTTGAGGACCTGCTAACAAACTTTCAAATTACTTAGAAAGTAATAGAAAGTAATCACTGTGGTAGTGCTTACAAAAGCATTGTAAGCCTATGCTGATTGTAAAACCATTGCCACCAATGGACTTATGATCAATTTAGGCTTTACAATGTTTTTGGTTAAGGCAATTTAGGATGAATCCAGTATTACATCTAGATTTCTGACACAGAACATCACAAAAGTTATATAAATCGCAAAATTAAACAAGACGAATTAATTGTAAAAATCTATGTATATGAAAAAAAATATTTATTTATTTATTTATTGCTTTTTATTTATTTTCCAAAACATTGCATATTAGTTGGGCTGACACTATTAAATTAAGCTGTGCCCAACCATAGTAAATAAGTTGAATCAACCTTAAGTTGACCCAACGTAAGTACATTAATTTGGAATAACAGAATTGCATAATGCTGAAATAAAGCAACTTAATCATGTAGAAATCCTTTCCATGATTTTTTTATGTTCGTTCAAAGAGTTATTTTTTTTAATGTACATCGTTTCATGGGTTACTCTTTTGGTGCAGTATGCGTATGGTTGTCTGCCAGAAGTTAGTTATTTTGTATATAAAGTTTTAAATATGGATATTTTTCTTACAAAAACCCATTACTTCATTTCGGAAGGCCTTTATTAAACCCTTTATTTTTATGTTTTTTGTTCTGTTTTTTTTTTTTTTTTTTTTTTTTAATGGGTCAAAATCTTGCCCCCCATTCACTACTATTATAAAGCTTGAAAGAGCCAGGGTGTTCTTAAATATATCTCTGACTGTGTTCATCTGAAAGAAGATAGGATGGCTTGAGGGTGAGTAAATCATGGGATAATTTTCATTTTTGGGTGAACTATCCTTTATCTGAATACAAGATGTTTACTAAACACATAACTTGTATTACCTCTTTTTCTACATTTTATTTATGGCCTTTTTTCTTATTGATAGGACCGTACAATAAAGTATGGGTGAAAAAGATAGGACAATCGATATGTTGACAAGAAATGGGTGGGTGGGCAGATAGATAGATAGCTGGATAGATATATATATAGCTGGATAGATAGATATATAGCTGGATAGATAGATAGATAGATAGATAGATAGATAGATAGATAGATAGATAGATAGATAGATAGATAGATAGATAGATAGATAGATAGATAGATAGATAGATAGATCATTATTTTACTCCTAAATTTTAACCAAATTAGTTGTTTGTGTATTCAAAATGCCTCATAATGTGGACAGTAAATATCACTGGATTCATACTAACTCTGTGACAGCAAAAGTGTGAAAGGTCAAAGGTCTGAGAAATGAACTTTACTGAATCCAGCGGATTTGTTGTGTGCCTGAGTTTTATTTGCTGAGCACTAGCTTGTAAAATCCAACTTCAAACACTGTGACAAGCAGCAGATCTGCGGCATTTGCAAAAGGACGAGTTCAAATCCAACTCGCCTTTATTATTCCAGTAAGGGGGTGGGGGGTGGGGGGGGGGTGTTTGGTGTTCCTGAAAATAACAAATGCTCAGCAAGATACTGAATGTAAAGAGGTGTTTTTATTCATGAAACTACCAAGAGCAGCGCTTCCTTGCATTTAAAATATTGCAAAATGAACTGACTCTATCCTGATATACCTGGACTGGATGATAACGCACTTAAACCGATATGCAAAGTAAATCACAACAAGCTTTTTTCCCTGTGAACTCTGCCTGTGGTCTTAGTTTACCTGACAGCCCGTGTCTGCAGTACCATTGTACGTGACATCTTTACATTTATAGGGATAAAGGGAGGTTAGGGCTGGAGATAAGACTCCAGTGAGTGCCACCCTTGAATGCTAAACTGAATTGCCAAAAAAAATGTACATGGGCTGATCTTTTATGCATCACATTGTGCCTCACCTCTGAAATCAGAGGAAAGAAAAGTGGAAAATAAACAAAGAAAAGTGGATTTTGTCTGGATTTACCCAATCAGAATGTGTTCTCATCCAGTCCATTTCTATAGTAAAGACTCCATGAACTTAGTTTTGCATCTTTCAGTCCATCTGCTTGTGTGATTATAAAAGTTGCAGAGTTCATTCACTATATACAGTCATGCTCAAAAGTTCACATAACCCTTGCAGTATCTGCAAAATGATAAGATGGATCATACAAAATGCATGTTATTTTTTTATTTAGTACTGTCCTGAATAAGATATTTTACATAAAATATGTTTAAATATAGTCCACCAGTCAAAAAATAGCTGAATTTATAAAAATGACCCCACTCAAAAGTTAATGTACCCTTGATTCTTAAAGCATTAGTTCACTTCAGAAATAAAATTTCCAGATAATTTTATCACCCCCACGTCATCCAAATTGTTTATGTCTTGCTTTCTTCAGTCAAAAAGAAATTATTCCAATTTTCTCCATTTAGTGGACTTCAACAGTTTGCAGTTTCAGTGCAGCTTCAAAGGGCTCTACACGATCCCAGACGAGGAATAAGAGTCTTATCTAGCGAAACGATTGGCCATTTTCTAAAAAAAATATATATATAAGTAAAAATGTATTTACTTTTTAACTACAAATGCTCGTCTTGTACCACATTGGAAAGGTCACGGGTGTGGCGTAGTCGGAAATATTGCGGTAGGATTAAAAACTCCATCTCTTTTTCTCCTCCAACTTCAAAATCGAGCTTGCACGATCGCTCGTGACCTTTCCAACTTGATTACGTAATGCATGGTGCATTGCAGATCTAGTGCAAGTTGAGCATTTGTGGTTAAAAAGTATATTTACTTAATCCTCTTCATACCATGTGAGACATAAGGCAGAGGTTTAAAAGTATAAAAATTGTAATTTTTTTTAAGAAAATGACCAATTGTTTCGATAGATAAGACCCTTATTCCTCATCTGGGATCGTGTAGAGCCCTTTGAAGCTGCACTGAAAATGACATTTGGACCTTCAATCCGTTGGTAGCCGCTGAAATCCACTATATGGAGAAAAATCCTGGAATGTTTTCCTCAAAAACCTTAATTTATTTTCAACTGAAGAAAGCAAGACATGAACATCTTCGATGACAAGGGTGAGTAAATTATCAGGAAATTTTAATTCTGTGAACTAATCCATTAATACTGTGTCATTACCTGGATGATACAGGGCTGTTTTTTTTGTTTTGTTTTTTTTGTGTGATAGTTGTTCATGAGTCCCTAGTTTGTCCTGAGCAGTTAAATAACATTCTTTAGAAAAATCCTCGAGGTCCTGCAAATCCCTCTTCTTTTGTTAAAATAATTAACATTTTGCAGATTCTGCAAGGGTTATATAAACTTTTGAGCATGACTATGTGCATTGAAAAATTGAAAAAAAAGAGCAAAATGCTTAACTATAACTATAAAGGACAATAAAGGTGTTTTGTTCAATCAAATTTTTACACAGCACAAACAAGCAAACAGACAAATACATAAACATTTTCTCAATCTTCATTACTATCTTGGTTTTATCAATACAAAATGTCATGGAAGCTCATTTCCACCTTTCAGAAAAAAAGTTCTCCAATTGAACTGGCAAACAAATAAACAAGTATATTATAAAAGATCTCGTATGTATACTCAGCAAAAAAAGAAACGTCCCTTTTTTCAGGACTCTGCATTTCAACAATAATGTTGTAAAAATCCAAATAACTTTACAGATCTTCATTGTAAAGGGTTTAAACAATGTTTTCCATGCATGTTCAATTAACCATAATCAATTAATTAACATGCACCTCTGGAATGGTCGTTAAGACCTTAACAGCTTACAAAAAGTAGGCATTTAAGGTCACAGTTCTAAAAACGCAGGACACTAAAGAGACTTGTCTACCGACTGTGAAAAACACCCAAAGAAAGATGCCCAGGGTCCCTGCTCATCTGCGTGAACGTGCATTAGGCATGCTGCAGGGAGGCATGAGGACTGCTGATGTGGCTATAGGGCAATAAATTGCCATGTCCGCACTGTGAGACGCCTGAGACAGCGCTACAGGGAGACAGGAAGGACAGCTGATCAGCTGTTCATACAAATATTTACACATTAAGTTTACTGAAAGTAAAAACAGTTGAAAGTCAGAGGACGTTTCTTTTTTTGCTGAGTATATATGTAAATCTTTTTTTTTTTTTTTTTTTTTTTTTTTTGTGTGAAACTTACTGATGAGACACTTTTAATGCCATGTTGGACCTCATTCATGAATCATGAGTAGGAACAATTTTTTTTTTTTTTTTTTTTGTCTGAATCATTAGGAAAAAACATTCTTTCATGAACGGTCAAGTCGATACTAAATAAGAATTCTGCTCATCTTTCATGAATGAGGCCCAGTGTCTTTCTTCCTTATTTATGGGAAACATAGATGACAAAATATAGTGCACTAAATGTAATATTGCTCACTAAAATGCAATTTAACACTGCGAGGCCACAACACAACCTGCAGATTATTGATGTCATTTAAAGTGATGATAAAGCAAAAATGAAAATCACAGTAATAAAATGAAATCTCAGAATCAATGATATATCTCAGAAATCACATATAATAATTCATCTTTCTTTTTTTAATCTATTTACAGTATTTGATCCTGAAAATATTAAACTTTCTTTTCTTCACTCACATTTTAAAGAACAATGAAGAATTGTGTGCTTGCTAATGCTCTCTCTCTCTCTCTCTCTCTCTCTCTCTCTCTCAACTTTTATTTTATAAATAAATATCTCTGCTGCCAGTCCGGGATGTCTTATGGACCTGAAATATCTGTCAAATAACAGTACGCTGTAAGTACAAAGGCTGTGGATTGGGGAGACAATTTGTGATACTGTGATGCAATGAATTCTTCAATAATCAAACTGCAGCATGAGCTCTAGTAGTCTTGTACATGTTTACAAAGCCTTGAGGAGTCCTCATTAGAAAATTTCCAATAGCAACAGGGATATTGCCACATGATTTTGGGGGGTTATTATCGCTTGATGTAGTGTGTGCAAGCAGCAGGGGGTTCAACAGACTGAAATATAGGACAGAACTAGATTAGAAACCAAAACAAAACTTAAAAAAAAAAAAAAAAAATCCTCCTTAAAAAAAATCCATATGCAATTTTCAGCAACGGCCCAGTTGCACCTGTCACATGTCATATCACCAGAATATGCATGCTATAGTGTGAATGATTATTTTAGATATGCTCATACGTTCTATATCAGTTTTATTTCTTCTTGTTCAAAGTGAATATTGAACAGTCTGCTGAGATATGGCGTTAGCTTGCTATATTTCCAACCTTGTGCTATTTAACCTCAGCATATACTGTAGCTTTTACGGTAAGTTTCCAGCTCACTTCTGGAGAGAAATTGGTAAAGGAAAACAGAAAGTTGTCAATGAAAGGTGAAGCGCAGGATAGTCCTTTATTGCTTTTGGGAGGTCACTAATCTGCACTGCAAACAGGCTCTCAGAGTAGCTTTATCCCGGCACTTTCTGTGTGACCTAAAATAAATAAATAAATAAATAAATAACTGTCGATTTTTTCCTCTTTTTTATTTATCTTCTTCTCACCACTGCATTTGTGTTGACAGTTAATTTAACCGGATCAAGGAGTCCACTTGCCTTGTCCAAAGAAAGTATGACAAATGGCATGCGGTAAAGCCTTAAGACCATCTTCAGACTGCCCTTGCAAGGCCTCTCGCTGTCCATGGAGATTAACCTTTCCAACACCAGTGACACAATTTCCCATTTTTGTGCAGAGCTCTCAGGAAGGTGTAAGGATCTTGACGTTGACACATGTCCGTGATTGACTTTAAAGAGTGGAACAAGAGCGGACGGTGCTCAATAAACTGTTCTTGTGAAACCACTCGTGAAATCCTCTTGAATTTAAAGTGATTTCATCCCCACTTCAAGTCCACGTCTGCCTTTTGTGTTGAATGTGTATGGAGTCAAACTGATGACATATAGAGTATAGTTGCAAAAGTACTGCAAAAGATAAAGCTGTATTTAATGACAAAACAGATTAAATTTGGCAGCAAATTTTGTGACCCTTTTTTCTTTTTCACTTCCCACTGCTTCTTTTATTAAGCATTTCAACTATGAACTGCAAAATACAAGTTTAGAGATTCTTCAAATAAATAAATAAATAAATAAACACCTACAATTCATGCACCAAGACTCTAAATAAATAAGTAATATATATATCATACAATTCATGTACTACATCTTCTGAATCCATACATATTGGTACATGGGAAAGAAGTTGTAAGTTATAACTTATAATGATTACATATACAGTACAGTGTTTTTACACATGGTCATTGTGAACTGCAAAATAAATGTTTAAATATTTTTTTTAAAGAACGTCTTTGAATGTTTTTCAAAAAAAAAAAAAAAAAAAAAAAATATGACAGCACAAGGGTTTGGAGCATCAAGAGGGTGAGTAAACGATGACAGAATTCTTGTTTTTGGGTGAACTAACCCTTCAAGGCTACATTTCACATTTTGCAACATATAATAAAAGTGCTGTAAACCCTCCTTGACATGACCTGCTGATGTCATTGTGCAGCAGTTGGATGACACGCTTTGTCATGCAGCGTGTTTGAGAAGAATAGCTTTTGACAGCCGACAGTGAGATGTGTCTGAGTAATGGTTTGAGCTCAATGTGATTGGGCTGAAAGCCTGCAAATATGATAGACACATGACATGGCTCAAAAATCCCCACACGCAAGAATAAAATGACACATCTAAGGGTCCTCTGCATCTCTAACGTAATAAATGCAGGCCAGGAGCTTCAAGCTCATGTGCTCACTCAAAACGACAAGATGTAGCCAACTAGGACATGCTCCTGGATCAGCATGTTTTGTTTATCTTGGATCAAGTTTCTTATTAAACTTGCACAGCCCTAAACCTCCATATGTAACTCTAACTTACCTCTAAATGCAACTTTAATGTGTAATGTTGCTGTTTGAGCATAAACAACATCTGCAAAGTTACGGCGCTCAAAGTTCAATGCAATGGGAGATATTTTCTTTGACAGAAATTGCTTTTTAAGGACTTCTTCCTGGGTTGGTGATATCACAAACCCCAAAATTTAGGCCATGTTGGGCTGCTTTAGAGAAGAGAAGAGGGTAACACTTTATTTTAGGGTCTTTTAACTACACTGTAAAAATGCTGCGGTGAAAAACTGTTGATTGGTTTACAGAAAGTTTCCGTACTATATACGGTGAATAACTGTAATAGATCTAATGGTACATTTAATGTAATTTTACGGTAAAATACTGTTAAATTCACAGTTTTTGGAAGTGAAAAATAACAATTCATTGTAAAATTTACAGTGAAAAACCGTATATTGACATTCCCACAATTCCCTGCGTGATACTTCACATTTGATACTTCACATTTTTCTCATTTTTTTCTAATCAGTTATGTACATTAGGGTTTTATGTTACATCTAATGTTGTTAAATTAATGTTTATTGCATTTTTAAAATTTCATGCATGTTACCATGATGGTGTTTAGTGTGTGTGTGAATGACACTGTGTGCACCTTCTATATATTAATATTGTGCTTCTCAGCTTGTGGAAAAGCTGCTTGTGATGAACTTTGATTCATCATGTGACTCTCATCACCACTGTGTTTGGTGACTGTCAGTGTATTATAAAGGTACAAAACAGATATTAGTACTTCATTGGGTTGGTAAATTAACATTATATCAGTTAATGAAATACGTTATTTTACCGTAAATTTAACAGATTTAAAATGTAAAATTCACATGTAACTCCGTAAGTATGTTTACGGTTTGATGTCATTTTTACAGTATTGTTCTGGTAACCACTGCTGCCGGTATTTTTCCGTAGAAACAACGGGATTTTTTTTACAGTGTAGTTGCTTATTGGCATGCATATTACTAGAATACTGGCTATTTATTAGTACTTATTAATGTTAATGCCTTATTCTGAATTACCTTATTCTACATTCTTAATCCTACCCAATACCTAAACTTAACAACTACCTTATTAACTATTAATAAGCAGTAAATTAGGAGTTTATTGAAGGAAAGGTTGTAGTTAATAGTTAATATGTGTTCCGTATACTAAAGTGATACTGAGAATAGTTGTTGTAGAGTGTTGTTGCCATCCCGCCAGAATGCTTCACAAAATAGGGTCAATTCAACGCTGGATTTGCACAAAAGATTAACATGACAGCACATGCTATTCGATGATTGAGTCAACTCCACAGCAACTACATAAATTTATCCACTAACCATTCAGAAACGTCCAGTTTCATTCTAAAAGTTGTAACTTCTTCCTGAGTCTCTCCATCAGTGCCGACTCCGGTTTGAACAATGTAAGGTTGAACACCGTTACTGACAATCCTCATTTTGGCTGCGTGAGATTCTTCAGTTTTGTTGTTGTTGAGCAACCGAAGCACGAGCTGTTAAAGCTCCACCCTCTTTTGGAAAGGGGGCCGGGAGAAGCAGCTTGTTTGCATTTAAAGGGACAAACATAAAAACGGCGTGTTTTTGCTCACACCCAAATAAGGGAAAATTTGACAAGCTATAATAAATGATCTGTGGGGTATTTTGAGCTGAAACACATTCTGGGGACACCAAAGACTTATATTACATCTTGTGAAAGGGGCATTATAGGTCCCCTTTAAGAACTGTTTACTAAAAGATGCTTTGGGGAACAGAAGATTTTTCTATGGCATTACCTTTTTGTAACCTTTATTCAATGTCTTATTTAATCGATTTAATGCATCCTTGCTGAATAAAAGTACTATAATTTCTTAAAAAAAAACAAAAAAAAAAAAAAAACACACACTCATCCTAAACATTTGATTTAATTTTTAATTACCCACGAAGCATGAATAGCAAGTTTTCTCCAGATCTATTACAACTCCATGATTGAAGCTCTTAAACCAAACCCTTAAAATCGTATTGGTTCATGGAAATGCAGATCCAGCAACACATTTTGTTTAAGTCTTGTAAATGTAACTGATTTACATGAAAAAATAAACAACTATTTATGTCAGTGAAGTTTAATAAGCAAAATTAAGCCCATGTTGCACTACTAACTAAACTAAAATCTCAGTACTCATCACAACTCTGAATTGATGCAATGGAAATGAAACCATCAATCCATCTACCTCCATTATCTCTCTCTATAGTAAAATAAGCCAACCCAGATGGCAAAACGACATGAGTGAGGATCTGTTCCAAATCTATCTGAAAATCTGGTTTGGAGCAAGCAAACTTATTCAAACTGGCATGGATTTGCACAGCAGCCCAAACCTGGCAGTGATCTAGACTTCTGATGCAGGCACAACGTTATTTCTTTCTGTAGTTGTTTTCGAAACAGTTGGCATGACAAATGCTACTTCAAAATTACAATTTCAGAAACATTACACCCAGATCCTGGGATAAGACAAAATTCTTTGTTTTCTAAGTCACCATTTTCTAACCTACATTAATGGTGCATTTTTGTCTTTATTAATATAAATAAATATCTTCACCTGAGATTAAGCATACTTTACAGTGAACAATTGAATACAACTCGCTTTATCTCTGCCAGCCACCTTTTACTGGACACTTTAGCTAGTAAATCATGACTGACAGCAAATAGACCAGACTATAGTGCTGTAAGTCATTCTGCAAAACTACGCTGAAGAAATCTGACCTTCTGACAGCAGCAGGTTCCAACCTCACACAAAGATGCTATTTGGAAACCAAAACTTGATTGGAGCTGAAGATTTGAAGGCTGGAAATCAGAAATTCATCTAGCTGATTATTCTAGTTTTTTTTTCTCCCACCAAGACAATCAGTTAGGGGTCTTTTAACAGGTGCTAGTCTTCAGTAATAAGACTGTTGCACCTGCTATCAGACACGGGACCCTCATCAGATGTACTCAGGCACGGAGCCTTTCAGTGTGATGAAGCGCCTGAGGGGGGCCTAAGACTATGTTCGTATCGATTCTGCCTTCATTATCTGCTTTCTTTCTCTTTTAACAAGAGTTCTTAAGAATGTACAGTTATTCTATTGTATGTCAAGGTTAAGAGTCAAGTAAACTGATTAAGCAGGAGAGACAGCTGATAGTCAAAAGTATCAATATAATTACCGGTTACACTTTATTTTAAGGTGTCCTTGTTACAGTGTAATTATACAATTAAATGCTGGGTAACAGTAATGAACTACATGTACTTACTATATAATTAGGGTTAGGGTTAAGGTTTGGTTTAGGGTTAGTTGCATATATATATATATATATATATATATATATTTATACAACAGTTCTGTCTGGTTCTCGAATCTGATTGGCTGATAGCCATGCGATATTTCAGTGATAACAGCACTCCTACTGCCTTTTCACCGTTTGTATCACTCCGCTTGAAGTGACCGTCATGGCGGCCGATCAAATCAACCGTAATTTTTACAAATACTACTTCTTGTACCACGAACTGTAGTTTTAATAGTTTTTTAGGCGAGAATGTAGTTGTTTAGACCTGAAATATGTGACTCATATTTAATAACAGCGCCTATTTTACAATTTGTTTTGACGTTTTCGGAGATGCAAGCTCGAGTGCGTCAGCGGCCGTTCAGTGCTTCTGTAACCGCCGAGAACAGCTTCATCTCGGCCAGTGCCTCTGGGATTTGCCGCTGGCTCTTATAGTGGTTAAACATGAGACATAATTCAATTTGAGTACATAGAACGGGCAATCTTTGGTCTTATTAATCTATTATTTGTTCCAGAGCAAGCTGAAATGTGCTATATTACATTTCTACATGGCTACAACTAGACGGGACATATCAGACTCTTCTCTGCTCTTCAAATACGTAAAACATTAAACTTTATAAACATATGGTTTTTTGAGTAAAGAAAACGCTTTACAAATTTTTTTTCAAACATCAGATCTTTATTTACCTTTGCATTGCACAGAGGAGATGTCCAAACTGTGTGCGCACTTCATTCAGGAGGTGAGGCAGATTAATGAGGCTTGATTGACAGTTTGAGGATCCCATGGAGTTAGGAGGTTTTGTCACAAGCTCTTTGAAATCCTTTTCATTCATTAAATATTTGTAAAACCCACATACCAGCGTAAATGGTGACCTTTTTTTTTTATAACTAGTGCTTTATGTTTGACTGAACTGTACAATTGTGCTTATTTGTTTTTCAGTAAATATTATTTTATATAAATATGTCCATTAAGTAATATGGATTGAGTGAACATTACATTAATACGCCATTAGATGGCGGCAACACTTTACAGGAGAATGAGTCAGTGAAGCACAAGAGACTTTTAAATTGAAAGGAACTTTTGCAAAAGGAAGTTGTTTTAGCGCTGTGGTGTAATGGATGTAAAAAAGGACAAATACAAAGATCGCTTTCCTCAGCGGACATTCAAACGGACTTGTATAAAGGATGTAATATTATGGACATCGACTTGAAGAATGAATGTAATGCAATATACCAGACACAGGTAATAGCCTACTCTCTCTCTCTCTCTCTCTCTCTCTCTCTCTCGCTCGCTCGCTCACTCTCTCTCTCTCTAATACTGTACAAAATTCAATGTGTTTCAATGAAGCGACTCAACGTTCCTTCGTTACTAGTTCTAAAGTGACGTTTTAGAGTTAGTAACGGAGGCCTGGTTCAGCTGACAACTTGAGTTTTGAAACGTTCCTTCGTTACTAGTTCTGAAGTGACGTTTTAGAATTAGTAACGGAGGCTTGGTCCAACTGTCAAATTGAGATTTGAATCCGTGGCGGAAGGAAGTAGTGCTGCACAAAAGAGGGTTTTAAAGACACTCCGTTGTTGTTCTTATTTATTTACACACTCGTGCCGTCGAACTGTTGTATAAACGCAATATCACACGAGTAGCCGTGCGATATGGCTGTATATCAGCACGCTGTGATGGCCTGCGGCCTCGTGCCTACGGACGAATCACAGCGTGCTGATATACAGCCATATCGCACGGCTACTCGTGTGATATTGCTCATATATATATATATATATATATATATATATATATATATAACCTATATTCATGTAATAAATTACATTTTTTTAAAAGATTAGATTGTGGTGCGGTGAGGTACAATTTCAGTGAACAATGTTTATTATCTCATTATAGTAATATACATGGAAATGACAGAGATCTAAATTCTACAACTGTACAATGAGATAGTACAGGGGATTCAAAGTCAATATCATCATGAGATATTGTTCCTGAATTACCATTTCTCAAAATGAGGTTAAACAGTGTTTGCAGTGATTTAACTCAGTACAGTGAATTACAGTGCAGAACTCCTCCCCTTCCATTCTTACCTCTGATTACATTATTCATCAGATGTGATTAGACCTTCGCGTGTAACTCCGAGAGAATTTATAATCGAATGGAGGACATGTTTCTTTTCAGAAACACAGTTACTGCAGAGAGAAATCAATCTAGTCTTCATAAATGAATCAGCACTAATGATGCACAGCGTCTCACATTTGTCTAACAACCCACTGCCATGCATCAATGCCCGACCAATTGAGGAAAACACCCCCGTCTGCAGATAATAATTGTCACCCTTCATTGGTTGGACTCCACGAAAAAGCAGTTAATGGTCTGTGGTACATACTGTGATTTTGTTGGTTTTTGAAAATGACTACATACAATGAAAACAGAATTATGGGTAATGTGAGATCATTGATCTGTCTGTCTGTCTATAAAGAATTAAACACAAACTTACCACATTATCTACTAGTAGTCTAATTCCATCTATTACTGTACTCAAGATAACTGCTTTCCACGTTATTGCGTAATGTCCCCACAAAAGTAGTAGTAATTTTTGACCTTGTGGTGACATTTTTTGTTTTGGTTCCCATGAGGAACAGAGCTTATAAATCAAACTAAGTGATGTTTTTTTTTTTTTTTTTTTTTTTTTTGAAAATGTATACTGTAGTGTGTATTCAGGTTTCAGGCCACACCACCTATTATTAGGACATGCTGATGCCTTTGTAATTCAAAATGCTAAGTAAACATAATTAAAAATGTAAAAGTGCAGGGTAGGTTTAGAGTTAAGGGCTAGAAAATGTCATTAGCTCAGTATAAAAATCATCACACCTATGGAATGTTTTGTGTGTGTGTGTGTGTGTGTGTGTGTGTGTGTGTGTGTGTGTGTGTGTGTGTGTGTGTGTGTGTGTGTGTGTGTGTGTGTGTGCGCGTTGTGTGGTTCAGTTAAACTCTACATCTCAAAGATGCCAATATCCAAAATCCTTGTCCTGGTGGGGACGTGTATGGGTTGTCATGAAGAAAGCAGCTTATAAATCACACTAAGTGATGGTTTTGGAAAATGTAAAAATGCAGAAAGTTTTCTGTGATGGGTAGGTTTAGGGGTAATGGACCAAATATACAGTTTGTATAGTATACAAATCATTGGGTCTCATTCATGAAACACGAGCAGAACGAATTTTTGTGTAAATCGTGTGTAAAGTGGTTCTGGCGTAAATTTTCGGATTCATTAAAATGTTCGTATTTTCCAAATGTTAGTTGGTACGAAAGAAATCTACACCTGCTCCCAGCCACGTGTAAATAGTGAGTTTAACATCCGAACGTTTGGCTCATTAATAAGGCTGCATTTTAATTCACCTTAATAAGGTACATTACACAGCATTTTGAAAAAGTATTATATATAGTAATTACATACGTTTTTTCGGACCCACTTTATATTAAGTGGCCTTAACTACTATGTACTTACATTTAAATTAATCATTTGATACAATGCACTTATTGTGTACATACATGTTTTTACATTGTACTTATATTTTAAAAACACCTGCATGTAATTACATCTGTAATTAATTTATGTAATTACATTTATAATTACACTGTTGACCCATCCCTTAACCCTTACCCCTACCCTTAAACCTACCCATACCACCAAAGCTTTCCCTAACCTTACCCGTATCCACCTCAATAGCTGCAAATGTGTTTTGCAATTCAATATGAACCCAATAAGTACATTGTACTTATTTTTTGATGTAAGTACATAGTAGTTAAGGCCACTTAATATAAAGTGGGACCATATATAGTTGTCAGTCGGATTTAATGGGCGTGATTTATGGTAATTGAGAATAAGCGTGCACGCGCGTCCCATTTACGACTGATTGGAATTCATTAACACACACACACATTTCACTATCACTTCTGACGTTTACAAAGTATTTGTGAATCAGGAGAAGAGTTTTCGGGAAGGTCTCTTTATGCGCAAATCACTCACATATTTACTCGTATATTTACGAATGTTTCATGAATGAGACCCATTATGTCTATGGAAAATCCCCATACAGTATGTGTAAGTCCCCATGTGTATGTGTGTGTGTGTGTGTGTGTGTTTTATTCCCTGTGATATTTGGTGTTAAATAAGAATAACACCATGTTCTTGACATTTTTCAAGAGACACTCTCATACTGTATGTCCACTATATCATAAGAGATAGCATTGTACTTCAATGCATCATATTTTCTGTCTGTATACTTGATTCAGAGAGTAGATAAAATATAATAGAGTATCAGGACAACATGCCTTTGATTCAATGAAGAATGTGAAGCAAAGAGAGAAGGCTGAGTAAGATAAAAACATCTCGAGCACACTGATAGTAGAAGTGCACTGGGGTCCCTAAGGGGGATGCAGACAGTGGGCCTGTGGTTACAGAGAGTGCATGTCTACTACTAATGCTTACATTTTTTTTTTTTTTTTTTTTGGTGCAAAAGCAGAAGCAAAAAAGCTGATCAAGCTCTGCAGAATAGTGTCCAACTTGTACCGTCTCAGTAGAGTCTATCTGACATGGCCTCCATCTCCCAACGGAACAGCCTCAAACGTCTCTGAGCATGAGGGTGCTTTGAGATAATACATGTGAATAGATATTACAGGGTAAGAACTAATAGGAAGCTGCCCGCTTCGTCCCTAAAGATCTGCAGGTAGAGAACGCACCACTGGCTGTTTGATCTAAAGACGTGCAGAGGGTCTGCAGCATCTAATATTCAGTTTGTTGATCTTCCTTTTAGCTCATAGTGATGTAAGAATTCTTATTTGATCTTTAATGATTGGGCTATATATAGAGCCCAACAGTGACGTTTGTTCCAGAAGTACTTTTTCCATTTATTTTCCCCATGGTAATTTCTGAACACTGCTTAATGAAGTCATTAACCATAAAATGCATCACATTGTTCCAAAAAATATTAAGCAACACATCAATAATAAGAAGAAATTAATGATTTCAGAAGGATCATGTAACACTGAAGACTAGAGTACTGATGCTGAATATTCAGGCTTTGCATCACAGGAACAAATCCAATTTTAA
Source organism: Ancherythroculter nigrocauda (assembly GCA_036281575.1). NCBI lineage: Eukaryota > Metazoa > Chordata > Actinopteri > Cypriniformes > Xenocyprididae > Ancherythroculter > Ancherythroculter nigrocauda. The sequence continues at coordinate 56,099,950 of VTFQ01000003.1, forward strand.
AATATATTCAAATATATCCAATTTGCTGTATATTTGATCAATAAATGTACACAGCAAAATCCCCAGAGTTAAATCAACTCTGATCAGAGAACATATGGTCCCTCACTATATAGTGTTAAAGTAACACTGAAGCAGAGTTAAAGTCAATGAAATAATGCTGTTTGTGGAGTTGTTTAATCAGATCTTGAGAGATTTAATGTCTTTTATCTTCAGTTGATTTCATCTAAGGCTGTGGCTGCAAGTCCTTGTAGTTATTCTGTTTCTTTTCAGTGATTATGCTTGTTAACAGCAGGTGTTCATCACTAATGCTCAAGTGTAACTTAATCGTTTAATTATCTCATTAACTTTAACTCTGCTTCAGTGTTACTTTAACACTATATAGAGAGGGACCATATGTAATCTGGGCAGTGTTGATTTAACTCTGGGGAATTTGCAGTCTAGTCTAGGTGAGCATTAAATTTTAAACGGTACAGTATGTAAATAAAAGAATATCCTCAAAGCTCATGATAGGTCTGTCTTTAATGGTTTCTAAGTTATCGTTGAAAACAAATTCATCTGTAGAGAAAACTGAATGTGATTTTTACATCCGGGAACCACGCAGTTACACTCCATTACAGTTTTATGTTAAATAAATGTTCCAGTTTCAGACTGCGATTGAGTTACACGAGGTAAAAATAACTGCTGTATGATCTCATTTGAGAGACTGAGATATGATGCGACTTGAAGTTGGATGCTGGTAGTAATGATGTCTATAGCATTACGGCCCCGGGGTTTATCTGCATTTATGCATGGTTATGCATTTGTCTTTAGAGATGGAAACTGCTCTGCTATTATGTTACACAAATGATTAATGCACATTTTGAGAGGCAATGTGCACTCTTTCTCTCGATGGTACTATCAATATCTGCATTATTACAATACAGCCATAATAAGAATGAGTAATTTATAATAATCCATCAGTGCTTGACCTTTACAAAGAGGAGAGGGAGAACAAGCGAGAGAGAGAGACTCAGGGCAACGAATGACACTAGTCTTAATATCAAATTCACTTCAATAAACTTTGTTAATCATAGAGGGCGGTTTGATGGAAGACATACAAGCCACAAATAGTACAAGACCTACAATGGCATCAATGATCCTACAAGACTAGAATTAACAGAAACAAACTCTTTCTCCAGCGGCCTGTGTCTGTGTTCGACTATGTATCATCACTAATGGGCCAAAGCAAAACTAATGATTTATGATTTTGTCTAATTCCTCTAAATGTTCCACATGCAAGATCCCTTTAGGTACATTAAATCAACCACAATATATATCTGTCTGTCTGTCTGTCACAATTAATCGAAACTTACATTAAAATTTACTTTTATATTTTAATTTTCACATTGAATCTCCAAATTAATGTAGAAACAACAAAAACGGGATATTTTTCCATTCTTATGGGATATTTAACTCTTTGCGTGTCAGTCAAAAATGACTTTTTTTATGTATTTCAATGAAATTAATGTACCATATTTTAGTTCAATAATATTTTGTATTTTTAGGGGATTTTATGGTACTAAATTATATTTACACTGTAGTTATAATCCATTTATTTACTTTATGAGCATAGACATAAATATGATTTCCAACTTAAACTGTCATAAATTTTGATTAATTAATTGTGATCTCTTTTTAAAGATGACACTTGGGAAATTATTGCTGGGATATTAATGCATAAAAATACTATTTTCTTTTTTTCAGGACCATTTAGCCTTTTTTAATCATGTCCATGATTTTGTGTGTGTATGTGTTTACATAGCAAGGGCCAAAAACCTTTACCAAGTTTCATACTATTCTGATAAAAAAAAAAAAAAAAAAAAAAAGAGCACCAGTCAATACCAATACTCGTACTCATGTCTATATTAAATGGATTTTTTTTTTTTCCCTCACTCAATGAGTAGCCATTCAGTATAACTGAAAGCCATCATTTGTAACATTTAAAATATTTTAACAACTTTTAATTTAAGTGCTTAAACTTAAAACAATCTTTACATAAACCCATTATAATATACAACTTTGTCGATGGCCATTCAACAGTCTCAGACTCTAACCTTTATCCGGCCTCGGAGATTGTGAGTGGATTGATTCAGACTCTATTATTTTGACAGGACATCAGTCCAGAACTAGACAAAAAAAAAAAAAAAAAAAGAGAGAGGCTTAGAGGGAGAGTAGTGAGACATAAAGAGTGAATAGAAAAGAAGACGACCTCAGTGAAAGTGTAAAAGAACTGGCTATATATATATATATATATATATATATATATATATATAAAGAGAGAGAGAGAGAGATAGGCTCGCTCACTCCTGCAGGTGCAGAGCATCTTTCCCATAAAATAAATGGAAGGAGGGAGAAAGAAAGACCTTTCAGCAAGAGCAGTGAGAAAGAAAGACCTTGGCTCCCCTTGAAGAGTCCATAAAACCCCCTGTCTCAGAGAAAAGATTGGATGTGGCGCCATGTCTGGATGCATGGCCTCTCCGATAACAGGCTAGTTTCCCTTCGTCAAATCCACACCATGAAGGAAATGAAGGAGGGGATAAAAAACAGAATGTCCTGTGACCTCATGTTCCATCGCAGATTGAGTTGTGCGCCAAGGAAAAGAGGCACAGCGAACCCAAGAACATAGAAGTGTTGCTATCAAAGCCTGGCCTGAATTCCACTCAACATCGAATGGGTCTTCACAGCAGTATTGACTTAACCGCTGCAGCAGAAACAAACAACGGTAGATAAAGGTATTAGTTCCACTTGCCTGCCACAATTTCTCCGCTCTTCTTAAAGGGAGAGACATGATACGGACAAAGGCTCGGTGTAGAACGACGACTGCCAGTTGAGCGGATCTGTTGTTCAGAAAAACCTTCATGACAGATTACAATTAACTTATAGATCAATGATAAAACATAACCGGCAATGCAAGTGAAGCGTACACGGACTGACGCTTGTGCAGTCTGGAAACCAAACATACATATTTTATTGACTTTCAGTTGCAAAGTGCTCACTAATAGCCAGATCAGTTTCACAAGGCTAGGGTTTGTCAGCCGAGGTGAAATTGAAAGTAATAAGCCAAATCAAGTGTCAAACTAAATCAATATGGGGTTTACGAGAAATCAACAACTCAAAACGAAATATGAGGGTGTTTCCAATAAGGTAACGAGACCTTTCATGTGAGAATATTTACATAATTGAAATATCCTGACAGGTTATATTAGGTACAAGGCTATATATATATATATATATTGAAAAAAAAAAAATGTTTTATAATCTACCAGTAGATTAAGACAAATTGCACTTAAGGTACAATTTCTGAAAGCATATATTTAATATCTTGTGCTGTGCTGCTTCTGAATTAGATGTATCTTGTTTGAAAAATATTTGGATATTTTACTTGAAAAAAATGAATACACTAGAGCTGCAAGATTAATCGTTAAGGAACTCATTACTAAATGACAATGATTCACCTGTATCTATTAAACCTTTGACAAAATCACACTGGATCATTCAAATCTGTGTCGGCGCTGCCGCTGAGCCAGAGAGAGCAGTTGCCATTTATATGCTAGGGAAGAAACAGCTTCAAAACAGTCAACCACACAGTAGCATTATTTCTGTGTTACAAATGTTCATATTAACACAGAAGTACTGGGATAAATGTTTATAGTTTGGATATAAACACTGATGTCTAGGGAAGTGATGGAAATAGGGTAAATCACCTTTTGAAAGTAACATGGTGCATCAAATATCGATTGTTTCAAACACATTGTTACACCACTAGTTTTCGACAAGAGACTGTTAAAAAATTTATTTGTCATTGAATCATTCATTCAAGAGATTTGTTTAAAAAATGTTGACTCATCCAGTAATAAAACAAGTGAAGTATACAGTGGTGGTCAGAATTATTGGCACCCTTGGTAAATATGATCAAAGATGACTGTAAAAATAATTCTGCATTGTTCATCCTTTTGATCTTTAATTCTTAAAATTAGCAAAAGTCTAACCTTTCATTGAAGAAAAAGAATTGAAAGTGGGGGGAAAGTCACATTATGAAATAAATGTTTACCTACAAAACACGTTGGCCACAATTATTGGCACCCTTTTATTCAATAATTTTTGCAACCTCCTTTTGCCAAGAAAACAGCTCTCACTCTTCTTCTATAATGCCTGATGAGTTTGGAGAACACCTAAAAGAGATCAGAGACCATTCCTTCATGCAGAATCTCTCCAGATCCTTCAGATTCCCAGCTCCATGTTACTGCTTCTTCTCTTCAGTTCATTTTCTTTAGGGTTCAGGTCAGGGAACTGGGATGGCCATGGCAGAAGCTTCATTTTGTGCTCAGTGACACATTTTTGTGTTGGTTTTGATGTTTGTTTTGGATCATTGTCCTAATGGAAGATCCAACCATGGCCCATTGTTGGATTTCTAGCAGAAGCGGTCAGGTTTTGAATTTTTATCTGTTGGTATTTGATAGAATCCATGATACCATGTATCTGAACAAGATGTCCAAGACCTCCAGCAGAAAAATAGGCCCACAACATTAAAGATCCAGCAGTATACTTAACCGTGGGCATGGGGTACTTTTTATCCATGTGTGCACCAAACCCATCTGGTGGGTTTGCTGCCAAAAAGCTCTTTTTTTAGTTTCATCTGACCATAGAAGCTGGTCCCGTTTGAAGTTCCAGTCTTGTCTGACAACTGAATATGCTGGAGATTGTTTCTGGATAAGAGCAGAGGATTTTTCTTGAAACTCTCCCAAACAACTTGTGGGGATGTAGGTGCTGTTTGATAAATTTGTTTTAGGCTTTCTGAGACTCAAGACTCAACTAATCTCTGCAATTCTCCAACTGTGATCCTTGGAGAGTCTTTGGCCACTCAAACTTTCCTCCTCACCATGCATTACTACGATTTAGACACTCGTCCTCTTCCAGGCAGATTTGTAACATCTTTAGTTAATTGGAACTTGGGGATTTTCAGTGCTTTAGCTATTTTTTTACAGCCACTTTCTATTTTGTGAAGCTCAACAATCTCTTGCTGCACATCAGAACTATATTATTTAGTTTTACTCATTGTGATGAATGTTTAAGGGAATTTGGCCTTTGTGTTTCCTCATGTTTATACTCCCGCAGAACAGGAAGTCTCGGCTGGACAATTTCATGTTCATGATCACCCTGGTGTGCTAAAAAAAATGTAAATATGAATGGGAATATACTTCAGAGATATTTTACTCATAAAATACTCTAGGGGTGCCAATAGTTGTGGCCAAAGTGTTTTGGAGAAAAACATTTATTTCATAATCTGATTTCCCCCCCACTTTCAATTCGTTTCCTTCAATGAAATGTTAGATTTTCGCTAATTTTATGAATTAAAGATCAAAAGGATAAACAATTCAGATTTATTTTTACAGTCATTTTTGATTATATTTACCAAGGGTGCCAATAATTCTGACCACCACTGTATATGAGTGAATCATTGAATCATTCATTCAAACCGATTTTTTAAAAAGAATTCATTCAGATTCATTAAACATTTTAAATACACTGCAGCAATTAACATTTGTCAGAACCTCTACTAAATAACATGTTATTTTGTTTAGCTGTCTGTTCAGAATCATGTGAGAATTGTGATCTCTGAATCATGATTCTCAATTTATCCAGAATCGTGCAGCTCTAATTATCATGTACAATAGAAAAGCATATGAATCCATTTTGTTTTGTTTTTTTAGCTAATGTTATCATGATCACGTGCATGTTCCCCTTTTGACCCAGAGCTTTACCATCCAAAAGTCATTTGTTGATTCACTCTTGACCTGCATCAATCAATCAGGCGCTCTGAACATCCAAATCCTGTATATATCCAAGTTGTTATGTTTTGGAAATGCAGGCTTTCTAATCAACTCTTAACTCCCTGATGAGATGACAACTGTTCTGAACTCTTCTGAACTCTGCTTTTATGAGACTAATATACATGCTTCCAATTTATATGTAGATGAAGGCAATGTAGGCAGCAATGTACAACGGACATGTTTTTCAGGCCCTATTTCATACTTGACTGGGGAACTCAAAGTGAGAGATTATACAGAGAGGTCAATGAAGGCTAAATATAAGAGACCTTGAGTGAAAGAAGCAAACAGCCTTTTTAGCTAATTTATTTGGCGCCCTACTTTATGACTTTATTTTTGCATGTCCTTTAGAAAATGCAGAAGGCCAAAGGTTGAGATGTAGAGTACTACGTGATGCATATTACTGGGTCGTAAATCAGGTAACTCTTGCTTAATCCTCTGAATACATTTATTAGTTGTTCAACCTTGCATTCAAATGATGTCTTGTTCCATTTTTAAGTGTTATCATTAATATCTCAATTGATACATCAATGTGCATCTTTTTTTTATTTATTTATTTATTTTTTTTTAATAATGATCTTTTAACTTGTCTAATGAGATCTCACAATGTCTTAAACTATTCACATTTGCCAAGATACCAAATCAGAAATCTCAAAATGAACACCAACATTTCCCATCACATTCGTACAAGCCAAATCACTATTGGTGATCCCAGTGGCCATCTCTTGCATACGGGAGAGACTGTTCATGAATTTTCTTGGCGATGATTTTTTTTTTTTTCTTCCATTCGGACGTGTGCACTCAGAAAACCTAAATATATCAGATGTTTAAACTGTTATGGCTTTAAATTGCATGCAAATAATAAACTTTCATGATAATAAAGAACTGCAATGTCATGTGAGCATGGCAGTGATAGAGATGATAATCAAAACCAAACAGATGTTTTGTTAGTTTTTTCCAGAGTATCCGAGGAATGAGTTGTACAGGAAAGCAGGGTGGTTCTTCTGGAAAGCATAAGTTCTTCTGGAAAACGGGGTGGGGAGCAGCTGCTCATTTGCATTTAAAGATACATACACAAAAACAGCATTTTTTTTTTTCTTACACTCATTAACTGGCATTTACAACATGGTATAATAAATGATATGTGGGGTATTTTGAGCTGAAACTTCACAGACATATTCTGGGGACACCTTGAATATCTTGTAAAAAGGGGTATAATAGATTCCCTTTAAAGCGGCAGACAACAAAACCGCTTAGAATAAAAAGAAGAATATCATCTGCTGGTGTGAACACTATTATAGCTATCGTTATAGTTAACTTCATAGTTCTTGGTGTGAAAGGGCCTTAAGCCCTTAAGTTGTCTGAAAGGCAGCTTTCTGTTTGCATGTTTCAAGTGTGACACGGCATTCTAAAAAAGTTATATAAGTTCAAAAAAAAAACAAACAAAAAAAAAACATAGCTCTAGACCATCTGTTTCTTTTTGTTCTTTTTTCTTTTCTCTCCATTACTGTGTCTTGTGTTTTTAATGCTTTCTGTGTGAACAAGTTTTGTCAAAAATATTTTGATATGTCTCAATACTGAAATATCTGAAACGGTTACAATACTTCTTTTCTGCAGTATCGATACACCGATACCAGCTGCGTGTTCTAGCTCTCTCTTCTCTCCGAAGGGACACACACCTGGATAACTTTTGTAACTCTAATTGTAAGCATTAATCTGCTTTTAAATTTCACAATGAAAACCATCTAGTGTTATTTTATATTTGATTACTTTCATTTTTTTTCAAGTATTTCTTAACTGAATACTACTGTTAGACCCACCTGAAAAAACAAAGCCATGTCTATTTATTTTGTATCTTTATTCTATTGTATTTATTTGTGCTATATGCTAATAACAAATGATCTGTAGAGTGCAGTAAATGGCAGTTTTCTACGGAGCCCCTAAAGGGACGTGGTGGTGGAAAAAAAATTAGGAAGGAAGGAAATTTTAAGTGCTGGTGGAAAAAAAATGAGAAGGGAGGAATTTTTTTTTTTTCAAATCTTTTGCGTTCCCTGGCAAAACTTTTGCATTCCCTCGCAAAGATGTTTGCGTTCCCTCGCAAAACTTTTGCGTTCCCACGCAAAACTTTTGTGTTCCCACGCAAAGATGTTTGCGTTCCCTCGCAAAGTTATAATCATTCCCTTGCTGTGAGCTCAGACAAACACTTCATCTTTAATGTCCCGCTGGCTGGCAGTAGTGTTTCAGTTAGTAACATACATTAATAATGCACACACATAATGCACATAACGCAAAGTTTGCGAGGGAATGCAAAGTTTCTCGGGGGAACGCAAAGGTTTTGAAAAAAAAAATTACTCCCATCCCAACTTTTTTTCCACCAGCACTTAAAATTTCCTTCCTTCCTAATTTTTTTCCACCACCACTTCCCTTTAGGGGCTCCGTAGTTGTCCCTGTGGTATCAAAAATGGTATCGAATATTGATATTTTTCAAGGTAACGTATTGAAGTTGGAAAATTTCAGTATCGCGACAACACTAGTGTGAACCATTAGCGCAACTGTCAAACAAACCCATTTAGCACATGTATACATTGAAAAATAACGGAAAAGAAGTGAAATGGAAAAATATGTTCTGTCTGTATGGCACCTTAGCAACCACATACCAACACACTGAAATCACCATATTCTTTTACTTTCTGTAGGTAGCCACATATTTTATTCCTCCATTCCCCTAAAAAAGTCAGCATATGGTTAATGCATATTCTACCATCTTATTATGACCTATATTTATGTTTTAAAGTCATGAAATAACGTATAACTGTTGTTACCAATCAAAATGCGTGTTCATTTAAATTCAGTGTGTGATGTTTTTACACCATTTCTCCTATTTCCCTTAAGCAAAAATCATTTTTTTAATACAGCCACCCCATCCCTAAACCTACCTTTAGTGATTTATAGTGCATATACTCTTTATGAGCACGTGTTCCCTGGGATCGAACCCATGATCGCATGATCACATGATTGTATATTGTTATTGCAATGCTCTGCCAACTGAGCTACACAAAACCCAAAATAAGACGCAGATAAAAGGGAACAATGCATTAAAATGAAAGTGTCCTGTTGTGGATAGGGGCGCAACTTTAGCAAACGCTCCTATGGGTCGTATTTCATGAATTAAAATGAAAATGTCCTGTTGTCGATAGGGGTACAACTTTAGTAAACGCTCCTATGGGTCGATTTCAGGGAAGTGACAAACAACCTATATGGGCATATTGGTTGGAGAACATGTTGCATATAAGCTTATTTCAAGGCATGTTAGGTGAAACATCTGAGAAAGAGCAATATTTCTCTGGGTTTGACCTTTTTAGCACTGCCTTTATCTTCTTTATAAGAGACCTTCCTCAAAGTTCCAATGTTTGCTCATATACGTGTATGCGAATTATTAAATACACAACATGTTTATGGCATCCTATTTTATCTCTTTACTATGCATATACGATATTTGTTTCCAACCATACCGTTATCAAAAGGATGCAAATTCATTCAGTCCAGTTCAGGTCACCTGTGCATCTTATCAGAAGCATGACCTTGTGAGGGCAGTGTTTTAGTATTGACAGCTTGCACAGTGATGGAAGCTGGTTTACAGTGCTAAGCCTGATCAAATTTTAATGAAGTCCTAAACAAAAGCAAAACAAACTCCTTAAAGATCAGTTCAGGGGGAAACAGAGGTGACTGACTTTTCCTTGACAATCTCCTGGGGGAAAAATCCAAAAAGAATTAAGAAATCAACATTCGCTTTTGTCACAACTAGCACAAAAGAAAGAAAGAAAGCCTAGCAAATTAGCGAGGCACACACAGCGGGAGATTGCAAAGCCCCTTCTGTCTGCTTCGAGACAAGAGGAGATTTAATTTTATTTTGATTCGAGGATACAGGCTGTGTCCTTTGACGTCAATTCAATCATTAAGCCAAGTCTTAATGTCACATGAAGGTCAGGTCTAAACATATAGGGGTTATGTGACCTATTACTCAGGACGTCACTTAAATAGGGAGAAACTATATTTGAAGTCAATTATAGGGCTGCCATTTGACAATATCGGTATCATTTGTGGAAAACGCAGGGAGGTTAATGAAATGACCCATTGGAAAAGGTTGCTCATGAGACTCAGTAGAGCGCTCAGCTGTGATTCACTGATGTATCAACTTTTCTGCGATGTTTCTCCTAAAATTCCTTGGGAGAAACAAGTCGATAGTTACAAGTCAACAGACATACAGTGAGAGTAAAGAGTTTTAAAATAATGCAGATAGATCTGAACTGAAAAAAAAAACAAAAAACAGACTACTTTTGTACATGACCAACTTTGCTGGTCATGTACATCTGGAAGCTTGTTTCTGCCACTGAATTGCAAATTTTTATCTCACAAATCTGACTTTTTTTCCACAATTGTGAGTTATAAAGTCAAAATTGCTTGATATAAAAATGCAATTGCCTGTTATGAAGTCAGAATTGTGAGATAAAAAATTATTTTTTTTCTCAAATTGGACTTTATAACTCAGTTGCGAGTTAATATCTCTGAGTCTGAGAAATGAAGTCAGAGTTGCAAGATATACTGTAAACTCCAATTGCGAGAAAAGTCAGAATTGTGAGTTTATATCTCTCTTCTCTTAATTTAGAGAAAAACAGTCAGAACTGCTAGATGTAAACTTGCATTTGTGAAAAAAAGTCAGAATTATGAGATAAAAAGTCAGAATTATCTTTAAAAAAAAAAAAAAAAAAAAAAAAAAAAAAAAAAAATATATATATATATATATATATATATATATATATATATATATATATATATTCCGTGGTTGAAACAAGCTTCCATATTTTTAACCCTATAACTGTATCATATTTGATGCACAAATTTAGGCCTCTAAATAATCAACATGATCAAAAGTTTGCTGAAAACCTGTTGTACACAATCTTCTCCCCGCCTTCTGTTGTTTGATTGATAGTTTATACTTTTTAGCAAGTAAAAGACCCAATTGTAAAATTGTCCCCCTTCCCACTTACTAATCTTTATTAAGTCAACATAAGAATAACTTCAGCAAGATGAACACCTGCTAAACTGAAGCAACTTAAGTTTACTAAAAGTAACATTATAAACAATATCTCAATGGACACAAAAACAATTTCCAAAATGCTGACAAGACTAAGTTTAATATAACATCTGTTTAACTTATAACATGAAAGTATATACAGTATATGAGCAATATCACACTCGTAGCCGTGCGATATGGCTGTATATCAGCACGGCTGTGATTCGTCCGTAGGCATGAGCCCGCAGGCCGAGTGCTGTAGGTAATCACCGCGTGCTGATATACAGCCATATCACACGGCTACGAGTGTGATATTGCGTTTATACAACAGATCGACGGCACGAGTGTGTAAACAAATAAAAACAACAACAACAGAGTGTCTTTAAAACCCTCTTTTGTGCAGCACTACTTCCTTCTGCCACGGATTCAAATCTCAAGTTGACAGTTGGACCAAGCCTCCGTTACTAATTCTAAAACGTCACTTTAGAACTAGTAACGAAGGAACGTTGAGTCGCTTCATTGAAACTCATTGAATTTTGTACAGTATTAGAGAGAGAGAGAGAGAGAGAGAGAGAGATCACCTGAGAGAGTAGGCTATTACCTGTCTGATATATTGCATTACATTCATTCTTCAAGTCGACGTCCATGTCTGTTTGAATGTCCGCTGAGGAAAGCGATCTTGTATTTGTCCTTTTTACAGCTATGGGAATTTTCCATAACATCCATAACACCACAGCACTAAAACAACTTCCTTTGCAAAAGTTCCTTTCAATTTAAAAGTCTCTTGTGACTCACTGATTCATTCACATGTAAGTGTTGCCACCATCTAATGGCGTATTATTGTAACTTTCACTCAATCCATATTACGCACTAATGGACATATTTATATAAAATAATATTTACTGAACAACAAATAAACACAATTGTACAGTTCAGTCAAACGTAAAGCACTAGTGTGCCTGTGACAGTTGTGAAGTGTGCCGTGGATAATTACCAAATGCCAAAAAATACATAAAGAAAAATAAATGCTACACCTCGTATCTCTATATTTCCAAATGTTTGTTTTATTTTATTAAAACAAACAAACAAAAAACAAACAAACAAACAAACAAACAAACAAACAAACAAAAAAACAAAAAAACAATGATATAGGTCACCCTTTATGCTTGTATGTGGGTTTTACAAATATTTAACGAATGAAAAGGACTTTAGAGAGCTTGTGCCAAAACCTTGTAACTTCACTGGATCTTCAAACTGTCAATCAAACCTCATAAATCCGCCCACCTCGAGAATGAAGTGCGCACACAGTTTGGTAATCTCGTCTATGGCATAGACATATACATATATATATATATATATATATATATAAAATGACAAAAATCAGGCTTTACAGGGTTAAAACAAAATAATTTTAAAATTTTGAAAAGTGCATTTAGACACATGAGCAATACTTGCTTCACACAATACTGAAGTTCAGAAAGAAAAAAAAAAGAAAGAAAAAAAATCAATAAATCGTTTTTTTGACAATCCAACCAAAAGTCATCAAAAGAGATGCTTTGAGATGGACCTTGACACCAGACTTAAGAGTACTGTTTTTTTCCTCAAAAGAAATATCTGAGAAGAAAAAATACTTAAAGGTGCCCTAGAACCAGTTTTTACAAGATGTAATATAAGTCTAAGGTGTCCCCTGAATGTGTCTGTGAAGTTTCAGCTCAAAATACCGCATAGATTTTTTTTTATTAATTTTTTTAACTGCCTATTTTGGGGCATCATTAACTATGCACTGATTCAGGCTGCGGCCCCTTTAAATCTCGCACTCTCTGCCCCCAAGCTCTCGCCTATAATACAGTGCATTTACAAAGTTCACACAGCTAATATAACCCTTAAATGGATCTTTACAAGATGTTCGTCATGCATACTGCATGCATGCGTCGGATCATGTGAGTATAGTATTTATTTGGATGTTTACATTTGATTCTGAGTGAGTTTGATAGTGCTCCGTGGCTAACGGGCTAATGCTACACTGTTGGAGAGATTTATAAAGAATGAAGATGTGTTTATGCATTATACAGACTGCAAGTGTTAAAAATGAAAATAGCGACGACTCTCTTGTCTCCGTGAATACAGTAATAAACAATGGTAACTTTAACCACATTTAACAGTACATTAGCAACATGCTAAATAAACATTTAGAAAGACAATTTACAAACATCACTAAAAATATCATGTAATCATGGATCATGTCAGTTATTATCGCTCCATCTGCCATTTTTCGCTGTTGTCCTTGCTTGCTTACCTAGTCTGATGATTCAGCTGTGCACAGATCCAGACGTTAATACTGGCTGCCCTTGTGTAATGCCTTGAACATGGGCTGACATATGCAAATATTGGGGGCGTACATATTAATGATCCCGACTGTTACGTAACAGTTGGTGTTATGTTGAGATTCGCTTGTTCTTCGGAGGTCTTTTAAACAAATAAGATTTACATAAGAAGGAGGAAACAATAGAGTTTGAGACTCACTGTATGTCATTTCCATGTACTGAACTCTTGTTATTCAACTATGCCAAGGTAAATTCAATTTTTGATTCTAGGGCACCTTTAAAGTCTCAACAAGAATTCTTTCTTTCTTTCTTTCTTTCTTTCTTTCTTTCTTTCTTTCTTTCTTTCTTTCTTTCTTTCTTTCTTTCTTTCTTTCTTTCTTTCTTTTCTTGAGAAGGCAAAAGACTTCAATAACTTCAGAACCTGTCAATAACAGCCTTTATTCCTGCCAAATGACTTGAATTGCAAAGTAAGAGTCATGTGGAATACAGTAAATATACTGAACTGTAGAAAAAACCTTGATACTTTGAAAAAACAATGTTATCTGTTTACTCAGATCAATAATACCTCTGAATTGTGTTTTGAGGAATATTTTATGTATGTCTGGTTTCTGGAAGATGCAATGTTCTAATTGTCTAAATCTGTAACCAACTATAAAGCACATATTCAACTATAAATTCGGTGCTAGCTCATCAAGTATGGTTTAACAAATGTTAAAAAGACTGTGATATTGAGCTTTGTTGAATGCTGAAAAAGAAGTTATGTCATATGCTAGCTACATCACCATTCTCATTTGAGCTTAAATAGAGAAAGAGTCCTACAGTCATACAATATTATCTCACAACTGTACCAATATTTTATCTATAAAAAAATTGTTTAAGTGATACTCCCAAATGGAGAAAAAAAAGGAAAAAAAAAAAGAAGAAAAAAAAAACATGATCACAGACTAGTGGATTCAGTCCATCTGGAAGGTTTTACAAAAAGAGAGCCAATTATTCTTTTGAATAATATAATTTTGAATGTGTTGTAATTACATCTTCAAGCCAATTACCATAATTAGTCATCCGTGGATCTAAATGCAATGAGCAATAAATGAATTTCAGCAAGTGGTGAAATGTAGGTTCAGTCCAACACTGAGCATGTGGGAAATGTATTCTCTCGGTTAAGGAGAAATTATAATCGACTAACAATTTTCTGCTTGAGAGAATTTTGTTTCTAATGTTTCTTACTCCCTCTATTCCCACGGTCAAGTGTTTTGGTTTAGTCATATCAGCTTATTTTTACACTACTTAAAGTTCATGTATGTCACTTTTTATTGCCATTGTGTGATCAACGTGTAACTTGTAAAAAACGAGACCTTCGCCGACTGTCTAGGTTGTCTATGAAAGCCTGTAGACTAATATTTATGAGAAGGACCGTTATTTTAGCCCAGGAAAATCAAAAGGATGTCAATGACACATGAATGAATGCTTAGCCTATATACAATGTTCAGGATAATGTCTAAAAAGCCATTCTGTAATGTTATTGTGTTGTGCAAAGAAAAGGGATTAATTCAAACTACAGACTCACATAGCCAGATCTATACAGTCTATAGTCTCAAAATATACTGAAATATGAATTTCAGAGCCAGTGTACATATATCCACCACATCGCTATGATCAGATGCTTTCTTAACTGCTGTTTTCTCACCGCTGTCATTGTTGTTGTGTTTATTTTGTTATTAAGAGGAAAGTGTGCAGCACATACTTACATATTCATCTAAACATCTCTTTCAGCAGTGTAGACAGCGTCTGGATTTTCATTAAAGGGTTAGTTCACCCAAAAATTATCCTATAATGTACTCACTCTCAAGACATCCTAGGTGTATATGACTTTCTTATTTCAGTGAAACTCAATCGAAGATATATTACAAAAAATATTTTATGGCTCTTTCGTGCTTTATAATGAATAGTAATCGAGATTTTGAAGCCCAAAAAAAGTGCATCCATCCATCATAAAAGTAATCCATACGGCTCCAGGGGGTTAATAAAGGCCTTCTGAAGCGAAGCAATGAGTTTTTATTAACCCCCTGGAGCCATATAGATTACTTTTATGATGGATGGATGGATGGATGGATGGATCTTATTTGGGTCTTTAAAAATACTGGTTACCATTCAGTCCCATTATAAAGCTGGGAAGAGCCAGGATATTTTTTAATATAACTCAGATTGTTTTTGGCTGAAAGAAGAAAGTGAGAGTGAGTAAATTATGGGGTAATTTTCATTTTTGGGTGAAATTAACCCTTTAACTGTATGTCACTGCAAAGACATTTCCAACTTTTTACTTCAAAGTAAAAAATAGAAAAGAAATTTGCCAGCTTATTTCATACTACTATTGCTGTGTGTATATATTATATATATATATTATAACAGGTAATTATAAAAGGTAATTATACTTTTTTCCTGTTTCCATACTTATAAAAACGTTAAACAACGGCTGTTTTTGTAAGCATGAACTCTTTGCCTCCTCATCCTCTTCTTCCTTCAGTGGCAGACTCAGCTCTACAGTTGCCAATAGTCTACAGCACGACAGACACATATTTTATGTTGCATAATTGCAGGCACGAATAGCTATTCCACAGTGCCTACACTTCAGTCCAGATGATGTATGATTGCACCAAGTGTTTCTCTATATGGAAATATACTATATGTGTGGAATACTTGACTATAGTGCAGATGTGGCTGCCACTGTAATTGTGTGCTGTTTCCATCCAACCCCTGCAGAGCACCTTACAGCATATGAATCCCTTTTCTGAATCCCTTTTTTATCCAAAGCCATAATTGTTTATTTTACTATATTCAGCAATATTCTAAAACTTTGACTGTTTTAGCAAGATAACGTACTTTCTGTGTAATTTTCATACAGTTCAGGTTGGGAAGACAATCAAGAGACAATCTATTGGTCTTTGCAATTGACAGTTGTAATGACGCACTTAAGTAAACTCATACTGAACAAACTACGTTTTGATTTGGGAAACAGCAGATGTTCGACTCAAAATAATGTACAACATAAATTAAGAGTATGATTTGCACCCGGCCTATAATCATGAATTTATAAAGTCTGATTATTAACATCCTTTCTCGGAGATTGGTCTTCCCAGAAGCTTTCTAACATCTCTTTGATCCAAAATTCCCAAATCAAATAGCACAGAGACAATTTCCTATCATCTAGGAATTAACAATCTGAAAAAGAAAACTCTCACAACCCCAAGGCTGAACGTGTACATGCTCTAGATTAACCGGGAAAAAAAAGTACTAGTCATAATTGCACTACCTTTCCATAAATAAAGAAATAAAAGCAAACTCAACATCAAAGTGATACACAGAGGGAAGTAATCACTTGGGAATGGAACTGTAATCTCTTAAGGAATGGCAAAGGTAGGTATTTTTAGTCAGTTTTCAATTAAAGTTTTTTTTTTTTTAATTCAATTTGCAAATCACCTATGGCAACACTTGATTTGAGCAAATTTAGTTTAGTAGTGACACATGGCTTTCCTTGTGAAACTCTTGCATAATTAAGAAGTACACATATAAGAAATAAATGACAGCTTGATCGACGACACTCATTCGTGTACATAGAGTAGTTTGAAAGTGAACAAAAGTTCAGCAGTGAAACGTCAAATTGCCATCACATACAAAGTGTTCTGTACAAATATGGATTTTTATTTTATTTTTTGGATTCCATCAAATACTAACAGATTAAAAAAAAAAAAAAAAAAATCAAAACCTGACCTTCTGCTAGAAATCCAATAATGGGCCGTGGTTGGATCTTCCACCAGGACAATGATCCAAAACAAACATCAAAACCAACACAAAAATGTGTCACTGAGCACAAAATGAAGCTTCTGCCATGGCCATCCCAATTCCCTGACCTGAACCCTAAAGAAAATGAGTGGAGTGAACTGAAGTAGAAGAAGCACTAACATGGAGCTGGGAATCTGAAGGATCTGGAGAGATTCTGCATGAAGGAATGGTCTCTGATCTCTTGTCAGGTGTTCTCCAAACTCATCAGGCATTATAGGTGAAGACTCAGAGCTGTTATATTGGCAAAAGGAGGTTGCAAAAAGTATTGAATAAAAGGGTATGATTAATTGTGAGCAATGTGTATTAGAGAAAAACATTTATTTCATAATTTGATTTTCCCCCTATTTAAAAATCTTATTCAGTGAACGGTTGGATTTTTGTAATTTTTTTAAAATAAAAGATCGAAAGGATTAACAATGCAGATTTATTTTCACAGCCTTCTTTGGTCATATTTACAAAGGGTATGAATAATTTTGAGCACAACTGTATATATAATATATATATATATATAATGACAGAAATCTCTGCAGAGAAGTGAAGCACTGAACCCACTGAATGCAGACTTCATACGCAAGTCAGACATTTCAGACAGGCGTGTTTGATTATTGCCTTACATCATTTAGCTGTAGCGTTTAGACAAATGTTAAATGTTTAAATGTCATATGACAACACAATGGGTCAACTGGGGCACCAGCATGACAATATCTATCACTTAATCTGATGACTAACCATGTGAAGGTGGATGAGGATTCATCAAGCCATATGTTGAGCCTTCAGTTCCCATGGGAACACATGAGATTTAGTCTTCTGTCTTACACCAGGCTTGAGTCTCTGATGTCTGAAACAATAATGTGAATATAACAAGACAAAAGCGATATAGAGAGCAGAAAGAGTCGAGGCTGAGGAGGTCGATGTGACCTTGCCACATCACAGGCTGATCCATCTAACTTCACCCACTGTGCTTTATCACATCTGAGGAATTCAGGCCTTGGCAAGAATTAAGATGCATTTGAGCAGCAGAGGAAAAATTCTACAGTCAAATCAATCAGATATAAGTAATAAGAAAATATTTCAGAAAGAATAAAACAACTGAGATATATTATGAATGATCTCTGGAGAACAGATATGTCTGAGAGATAACACACACTGATGGCTTTTATTAATCATTTCTCAACATTACAAATGGGAAGTTGGAGAGTAACTCACATGCTTAAGATTTACTGTAAGAGATTCAGGTTTAAATCTGGTCTGCATCATACTCTCATACTCTTCTCCTCTTACCTGGTTTTTCTCCAAAGTTAAAAGGCTAAAACAAAAATCTAAAGAAAAACATGTAAAGGAATTAATAGGACAAGATGGATTGCACACTGTAAAAAAATAATTGTTGGATTACTTTAAAAAGTAAGTTACCTGGTTGCCTTAAAATTTTGAGCTCATTAAAATTAATTTGAGTTAATACAATAAAGGCAATTGTTATCTGAACCACATTAAATAAGTTGATTGACAAAAGAAAAAATGTTGTGATAACAAATCATGAAAATGTTTTTTACAGTGTAGTCTTGCCCTTATACTATCATAGTTGTGAAATACTGTATGTGTTTATGACCCAACATGGTAGTTTAAAAAAAAAAAAAAAAAAAAAAACCTACAGTACATTAAAAAAAAAATCTTTAACCATTGGTAGAACAATTGCAAGAAACTTTGGTAACCATGGTTCAATTTTGTAAATATCACACCATTTTATTTATGCTGATGTAACTCTAAATATCTTTAAGAAGAAAGGGCTAGAATCAAGCCATTGTTGTTTGAGCGTAATTAAATGTGTACAATTATTTTTAATGAGCATGTGAAGGGATGTTGGATTTCATAATGTGTGGATTTCTGCTTACTTGTTAGATATGTGCATGGCTAATGACTGGAATTGAGGAATAGCTGAATACAGCAGGAACCTCACACACTTTAAAAGGGAAAAAAAGATAAAAAAAAGACTATGCAGTGAAGATCAAGGTGGTGCCTGAAAATGGGGCAACTTTCAAAAGCCGTGTCAATGTTTAGATGAAAGCCAGGCAATGCCGTTCACCTTTGATATCCAGGCTGGATTCTGACATCCTACCAGAGTTTTTGGACAGATAATGGTGTTTTGCCTGACCACACGCCCAGATGAATTCAGTTACTGTCAAGATGACGTGTATTTCAAATAATTAAGAAAACGTGATGTTCTAATTTTTGAGGATGAAACAAACAACAATAAAATCATTATTGAGACAGCGTGATATCAACAACAGCTTTCTCATATCTTATACAGAAAAAAAACAATCACATTTCTTCACAAAATAATTAGTTATTAGTTCAGTTGGAAAGGCTTTATTGGAATGACAAAGCATACACTATTTAATACAACAGATTGTGAACCACAAAGCCAAATGTGCTTAAATCACTCAGAGCCAAATTATATTCCAAGGAATAGTTCACTTATAAAATACAATTCTGTCTTTTTTTTTTTTTTTCCAAACCCTATTTTTTTTCCAAACCCTCATGCTCTTATTTATTTATTTTTTTCTGTCAAATACAAAAAGAAAACTTTATGCAGCTTTTTTTCAAACTTAAATATCAGTCTGTTTTCTCACAAAGATACATATGACTTAAGATATGTGCTATTTATGATAGTTATGTTTTGCTTTTTACAGCTTGAAAATGTAAAATGTAAAAGAGCTGTGCAAATAAAATAAAATAAATAAATACATAATTTATATAATAAGTACAGGGTTCATTCAATTTTTACAGTGTTTAACAGTTTTATGTTTTTGTGAGAGCTGGATGGAAAAATTAGTCTTAAAGTAGAGTCCTGTTGATATGCTCAGAACAAGAATAATTCATTTTACTATGTACTTCTGGCAAATTCTGCAAATCCTCCTGATGTGCAAACAGGTGTTTCTGAGAAATGCAGATCCGACTTCACAGCACTGATGAGGGGCTCTTTAACAGGTTTATTAAAAGAGTGATATACCTCTGACATGCTGAACTGTATTAGTATCATAATGAATGAAAACATATATATATATATATATATATATATATATATATATATATATATATATATTATTTATGAGCAATATCACACAAGTACATTGGACACTGGATCCATGCACCCACTAGCTGAAAAAAAATGTCTCCAAGTTTGTTATAAATATTTACTACAGGGTTCAAATCTGGACTCTGACCAGGCCAAAACATAAGCCTGATAGACTTGTTCTCAAGCCACTTCTTGGTTGTCTTTGTAGTTTGGGCAGGAACATTGCCTTGTTGGAAAATAACAACTGATGATTCCTCTTCAGATAACTTTTCAGTTGTGGAAAGCAAGCCATTCTGCAATATTCCCCTGTACTCCAAAGCATTAAATGACTTTCCACAGTGAAGTAGCTCACCAATACCATCAGCTAAAAAGGCTCCAGACACAATGACACCTCTTCCTCCATGCTTCACTGTGGTAGAGATGCATTTATTATTGCTTTTCTCACCAGATTTTCAAAGACACTGCTCTCGTGTTTCATTGTGATTCATCACTCCATACACAACTTCCCATATTCTGCCAAAAACACATTTTGTCTTAGATGTTTTCCTGAGACAGCAATGGCTCTTTAAGAGGTGCATTTGCTGAAATTTGGCTAATTTCCTGACCAATAATTTGTGGTTAAGACAATTAAAGCTACACTTAAATAATAATTATAATAATAATATAGCTGCAAGCAACAATTTCCGGGGTTCAAGCGCTTTAAAGGTGCCCTAGAATTGAAAATGTAATTTACCTCGGCATAGTTGAATACATGGAACATGGAAATGACATACCATGAGCCTCAAACTCCATTGTTTCCTCCTTCATATGTAAATCTTGTGCATGAAAAACACCACTGAAAAACAGGCAAATCTCAACATAACTGTGACGCAACAGTCAGGATCATTAATATGTACGCCCCCAATATTTGCATATACCAGCCCATGTTCAAGGCAAGGCAGTATTAATGTCTGGAGCTGCAAAGCCGAATCATCAGACATTCTGCAGGTATTGTGAAGCATGCAAGCAATGACAATAGCAAAAATGGCAGATGGATGCATTATAACTGTTCATGGTACATGATATCATGATATATTTAGTGATATTTGTAAATTATCTTTCTAAATGTTTCGTTAGCATGTTGCTAATGTACTGTTAAATGTGGTTAAAGTTACCATTGTTTCTTACTGTATTCACGGAGACCAGAGCCATGTCGTTATTTTCATTTTTAACCCGAAAATGCTTGTAACGTTAGTCTGTATAATTCATAAACGCATCTGCATTCTTATCGAGTCTTTTCAACTGTGTGTAGCTTTAGCCACGTTAGCCACTATCAAACTCATTCAGAATCAAATGTTAGCAGACATCCACAAAATACATGCCATACTTACGTGATCTGATATGCTGCATCACAAACAGTTTGTAAAGATCCATTTTGAGAGTTATATTGTGAACTTCAGTATTGTTTATGCAATGTTTATTGGAGTCGCGAGCTTGGGGGCGGGAAGCATGAGCATTTAAAGGTGTACACACACAAATCAGAGCATTTTTAATGCCACCCCAAAACAGGCAGTTAAAACATGGTATAATAAAAAAAATCTATGGGGTATTTTGAGCTGAAACTTCACAGACACATTCTGGGGACACCTTAGACTTATATTACATCTTGTAAAATGTCAATTCTAGGGCACCTTTAAGGCCTTTAAGCATATGCATAAAAATATATTATGTTTTAATTAGCAAGCCTGTAACCATCTCAATCATAGATGGAAAAGATCATTTACAGTAAATAAAGGCAATTTACCATAGGACATATATAGTTTTTAAAGCTTTTTAATAGTTATCGAGGTTGAGACAAAAACCTAGTTCGCCAATATTTAATGAACAATTTGATGGACAGAGGTGGTCCTAGAGGCAAAGCTGCTCAGAGTGAGAAGTTCTTCCATGTGATATGAATGCCGTGGGTTTGTGCAACAAAACTGCACGATACATAATCCTACGCACGTGAAAAATGCAAAGGCGCACCCAGTGCTCAAAATTCATTGGCCGATGACAACCATGTTTTTTGAGATACGTCATTGTCCTCATAAACAATCATGGCACCTCTGACAAAGATACTGCGTGCCAATATTCAAGTAAATTGAACTAACAGTGAAGTAATTATAACTGTTTTCATGAGTTGCCAGTTGCCGTGTCCTTTTTTTTCACAGCCCTTAGGGAGTGTGAATTGAAATATCAATTTTTTTTTTTTTTTGATAATTATTGACAATTAGACTCCGGAGAATCTCGCTGCACTGGTTTGGTTTCTTTTGGGTCAAAAACCTAGGACTAGTTCACAAAAGTAGGTTTTTCAAAAAAATCCCAAAATACCTGAAAACTTCCCAGAACGGCGAGCGTTTCCGAGGCATGCAGTTTGTCCTTCTCAAGCCAAGGATTCCAACAACAATCACTTGAGCCGGTTTAGGAGTTATAAGCGATTTTGTACTCTTGACCGCAGTAGCGCCCTCATTAACCGATCGGGGCGAGCCTTAGTGACGATGTAGACAGTGTGAGTACTACCAGCCCTCAAAGATTCAAGTCTCTACGACTTATTGGGTCTGCCCAATAACTTTTAGGGGAGAATGCTGAACTTTGGTAAATGTAACAATTACAATAGGGTTTTAGCGTTATGCACTTGAACCCCTAAAAAAAATTCTCGCAGCAAAGCTTTTACCATGACTTCACTGCTAGTCCCTTTGGACAAAAGCATCTGCTAAATAAATAAATGTAAATGTATGAACGATGTAAATGTTTTCTTCATTATTCATCATTATTATGTGCAAACTGAAAACATTTGGACATCTTTTTTTCTAGTTTCAAAGGGAATATCAAAAAATGAACAAACAAAAACTGCATTAATGTTTCCATTAATGTTATGTTTTAGTGAACACCATTGGGTTCACCACACTGGAGTCTTTTTCCAATGGTGGCTGTATTTTCATTCATTATGATACTAATATAGTTCAGCATGTCAGAGGTATATCACTCTTTTATTAAACATGTTAAAGAGCCCCCCATCACTGCTGGCAAGTCAGATCTACATTTCTTGCAATCACCTGTTTTGCACATCAGAAGGATTTGCAGAATTTGCCAGAAGTACATATTAAAATGAATCATTCTTGACCTGAGCATATCAACAGGACTCCTACTTTAAAGATGCATTTTGTCTGTCCAACTCTCACAGAAATATAAACCATGAGTTAAACACTGCAATAATTCAATGAACCCTTTACTTATTAATATACATTTTTAATAATATTTACACAGCTCTTTTATATTTTACATCTGCCAAGCTTTAAAAAGCACAATATAAGTAGGTAGATCATATTTATCAAGTCAAATACAGCTTTGTGTGAAAAACAGACAGATAATTAATTTTAAGAGGGTTTGGAATGACAACAGTGTGAAGAAAAAAAAAAGAATGATAGAATTGTATTTTATAAGTGAACTGTTCCTAAAGTGTTGAAATTCTGCATAAAATATAAAACTCTGAAGAGATAAATGAAAATGCAAATATAACTGCAGAATGCATAATCCAGATATGTTTGGAAACTCAAATAAGACTCCTATGGGGACTGAAGATGTAGTCATGCATTACTTGTTCTTCATTCAGAAAGGCCCCTTGGCACCCTTCCCAATTCAGAACATTAAGAATCTCTGTCTCTCTCTCTCTCTTTCTCTCTCTTCTCATTGCAGTGCCCTGGATTCAATATTTAAAGCACTTTAACACAAATAGGCCCTCCATCATTGCTAAGGTAGGCGAAAGTTCAGACAACTGCCTGGTGTTTGGCCTGATAAATGAACACCCTTGGCATTTACTCGGGGACGGGAACTCGAATGAGAATAATCCATGTTCTGGAGGGAGAATGTCCTCTGTGTTGAACACCCATTCCACATGATGGGGATGTGGAAGTGACCTAACAATTTCTTTATGCAAGATTATGGGATAGTGAAATGATGGAAAGGGTAGATGCAAATAGGAGATAAACAGAGGAC
This sequence comes from Ancherythroculter nigrocauda, assembly GCA_036281575.1. Lineage (NCBI taxonomy): Eukaryota > Metazoa > Chordata > Actinopteri > Cypriniformes > Xenocyprididae > Ancherythroculter > Ancherythroculter nigrocauda. The sequence continues at coordinate 56,124,142 of VTFQ01000003.1, forward strand.
AGTCTGAAATGCACACTGGGGCTTTTGGAAGTCAATGGTAAGTCAGTTGGTAGACTTGGTACTGGTATACTTTGATCTCCACGTTTCTCTCCATCTCACCCAGAGCTTTCCAAGTATACTCAAGTGTGGATGGACAAATTCGACACATTTGCAGTACAATTGCTTTTTTATTACTCTACCAGATGTCAGAGGGCAGCACTCAGTTGTGTCATGTACAGGATATTCACTTGGAAGGATAGAAGAAAAAAAGCAGCGCCTCTGCCATTGCATGTAAAGTTTAGAACCAAAACGATAATGATGGAGACAGATGTGTTGCTTTGTTAACCACTCTTCTTTGACTACTGCACAACTGTGCATATTGCCACCTAGTGGCCTCTTCTGTCTCAACATTCACCGTATGCATGCGCTGTTGTACGAGCACCATCTGCGTGGTCATAAAAATTAGGCTGTATGCGCATGGTGTGTGCAGATGTCCATGGACTCCTCCAATGACAAAAATTACATCACATGGACAGTGTGCAGTCCGTCATTGACTTTAGGCTTAATTCAGAGGTGTCCAGTCCTGTTTATCTCCAGCACACTTGCCTGAATTTTTCTCGTTTTCCTGAAGAGCTTGATTAGCTGGTTCAGGTGTGTTTATTTAGCATTCAAGCTAAACTCTGCAGGATTGAGGCCCTCCAGGAGCAGGATTAAACACATCTGCCCTACTTAAAGTCACAATGAAATGCTGTTTGCATTTACACTTGCATAATCTGATGTATTTCAGAACAAAACAGAATATTTAATGAGAAATTTATGTCCACTGGGAACTGTGATTGGATGTCAAAAAGTGATTGTTATGTCAAGAGAATGGACTTGTGCAAATAAGTAAAACATGGTGAAGTGAAAGAAGTTATACAATTTCGACCAACTGTATTTGAAAAAAAAAAATCCCCATGCCGGTTTGGAAAAGGGAATACAAATGGCCATACCTTACCTTACATTAAAGGTGAGTTCAAATTTAATATAAACCATAGACGAATCCTCACTAGAGTATATATTATATGACATAACATGAAAGTAAGGTTAATAATATAACTTAGATTACACATTTTTCAGTTTTACTCAAATTAGGGTGATGCAAAAATGAGTACACCCCACAACAAAAACTACTACATCTAGTACTTTGTACGGCCTCCATGATTTTTAATGACAGCACCAAGTCTTCTAGGCATGGAATGAACAAGTTGGCGACATTTTGCAACATCTATATTTTTCCATTCTTCACGAATGACCTCTTTTAAAGACTGGATGCTGGATGGAGAGTGATGCTCAACTTGTCTCTTCAGAATTCCCCATAGGTGTTCGATTTGGTTCAGATCAGGAGCCACTAAATCACTTTCACCCTGTTCTTCTTCAGAAAGAACAGGGTGAAAGTGAAATCAGAAATGGATGGTAATCAGAAATGGATGGAAATCAGAAATGGATAGTATCATCTTCTCTTTCAGTATAGAGCAGTACATCTGTGAATTCATGATGCCATCAATGAAATGCAGCTCCCGACACCCGCAGCACTCATGCAGCCCCACATAAGGACACTGACACCCCCATGTTTCACTGTAGGCACCATGCATTTTTCTTTGTATTCCTCACCTTTGCGATGCTATACAGTTTTAAAGCCATCAGTTCCAAAAACATTTATCTTGGTCTCATCACTCCAGAGTATAGAGTCCCAGTAGTCTTCATCTTTGTCAGCATGGGCCCTGGCAAACTCTAGGTGGGCTTTTTTGTGCCTGGGCTTTAGGAGAGGCTTCTTTCGTGCATGCCATTCCTCTGCAGTGTAGGCCGTATTGTGTCGTGGGAAATAGTCACTCCAGTTTCCAGTTTCTACTTCTTTAGATAACTGCAGTGAACTTGCATGCTGATTTTTTTCAACCCTTCTCATCAGAAGACGCTCCTGTGGAGGTGTTAACATCCGTGGATGACCTGGACGTCTCTGTGAGATGGTTGCAGTTCCATCTTTTTAAAATTTTTGTACCACTTTTGCTACAGTATTTTGACTGATAAGTAAAGCTTTGATGATCTTCTTGTAGCCTTCACCTTTGTGGTGTAAAGAAATTATTTTCTTTCTCAGGTCTTGTGACATTTCTCTTCCATGTGGTGCCATTGCTGACAGCATGAAATGGGAAGGGGTTTTAACACCCTTTTATAGTCAGCTGTCTGCTGGACACCTGTGTAATGAATAATTAGACTCACCTGTGGTTGAATTCTTGTTCAATTAGAAATTTGTAGTCTAACATTTAGCTTTGCTTCAGAGACATTCAGTGGGGTGTACTCATTTTTGCATCAACCTAATATGAGTAAAACTGAAATTTTTGTTCTCTAAGTTATATTATTAACCTTACTTGTAATTGTAAGTTAAATATATGTTCTATAAAACTTAGTCTTGTCAACATTTTGGAAATTGTTTTTGTGTTTACTGAGATATTGTTTAAAATGTTACTTTTCAAAAGGGGGTGTACTCAATTCATTTTTTGTAAGGTGAAATATTATTTGCATCTCTTTAAAGTTAGCTCTCCACCTAAACAGCATTTTCAAGGCACACCGTAGCCCTGGCAAATTGAATATATGCAAGGCATCCAGCAAGTGTTTAACCGTATGACCTTTATCAAAAGTAATTTCCAACAAGAGACTTTATCATAGTCCTCATGGAGCTCCATGCATAATACAGCGTCAGCTAATGGGGTTCATGAGTTATTTCTCTGCAGTATTTTCCTATGATGAACTCCATCCCATCAAAGTGAAACATAAAAATGGGTGAAGGACCACCCCGACCCCACGCATTCCAATAAGATCGTGTTTGTCACGTCACATATTTTACATTCCAAATGATGGACTGCACCTCGTCATCCACGTGAATAATTGGCCGTGCATCAGAACAGCAAAGGTTAATTAAAATGGCATTATGGGCCATAGGGATCTATTAGAAATGCCATGATGGTTCAGCTGGGTTTTATTTAAGGCTTCCAGCGTGACTATTGAATAGAGACGCGTACAGCCACGTATCTCTGCACCATGAGGTTTTGTGAGAAAATAAGGTCATATTGTAGTTTGCTTGGCAGTTATTGGTGATCAGACTGAGTGAATTCAATAATAATGTAATCTTTACACCACTGGCCTTTAAAATCAGTCCTCAAAGGAACAGGACACATCCTGGCCTCTCATAGACCTGAAGTCCATTGCGATTTATCGCACAATCGTGTTTCAACCACTGGGGTGACTGGGCAATTCTATTTCACTACAACTCTTTAATTGTACTCAGGGCTGGAGAACGGGAAGCCTTTGATAATTGTGATTGCACCCAGTATGAAATGAAATTAATTAAAACTGCCTCGATAGGAGGCTCGTTATGAGGTCTGACTTGTTTTCATTTCTTTGCTTCCTTTGTAGCAAAATAAATGGCACTTCTATTCAATGAGAAGACAATCGGGTGTACTGTATATACTGTCTGCTTGTGGGAAAGTTAATTTTTCCCTTGGTGCATACAAGATATGTTATGCAAATAGGTTTCTGATCATGTTCCAATAAATTAAACTCCATTTTTATTGCTTTAATTAATTCAGACTTCTCGACAGCAAATCCCAAGTGTCCTTTTAAAAAAAAAAAAAAAAAAAAAAAAACAGACCACTTTCTCAAGTAGAAACTTTCTTGACATCATACAGTGAGACACACTCTAAAGTCTTAATTAATTACACTTTATTTGTTGTGAATAGCTCTTACCATATATATATATATATAAACTTGTAATATGCTTCTTAAACTATTCAGCAACAACAGAGTAAGGTTTAGTTTGTAAACATTAATTAATGCACTGGGTATCTTGAAATAGGGTTATTAACTTTTAATAAAGTTAATTAAAAACTAAACAAAACTAAACAAAAATTAGAAATGTTACCTTGACAATAAACTGGAATGATGTTAAGTTGAAAAATACATATTATTATGTAGTGCAACTCCGATGTTTGAGAAAATATAAGGGATCACTAACTTTGTCAATTCTTTCACTGTTTTTTGATCATTTTTACTGAAATGTGTATCAAGAATATCAAGAATATAGGGGTGTCACACCAAAGGACAACAAAACTTAACACTTTTATAGTGGTTCCAAAAAAAGTTAAATTCTGAGAAAAAAAAAAAAAAAAAAAAACTTGCCATATGCACATGTCATGGGCTTCATAGGGGGCTTCAGTAACATGACTTTGAATGGGGTCCTTCAACTAATTAAACATGCCATTTTTGCCCGATTGAAAATCAGGATATGGTGTCACACCGGAGGACATGGTTTTCAGTGACAAAATGTCTAAAGGTCCTATGCTTTTAGAAATATATAGATGAAAAAAATGACTGCCATTTACTAAAAAAAGACACTTGTAAAATTATGTCTGAGGTATTTATTAACATTTGAATGTTTTTCTTTTTAATTTATAAAAGGTAATATATTGAACCATGCTTGAGACAGTCACACCATAGGACAATGTTGAGAAAAAAAAAAAAAAAAAAAAAAAATCCAATACATCAGTTTTTATAACAACAGGTCGATGTAAGACTAAGACATGTTTAACCATTTACTGCATTTTAAATGATGACAATACTAATTATATTCATTTTTATCTCGTGTGACAGTCAAAATGCCATGTCACGTCAACAACCCAGCAACAATATAGTTATATCCCCCCCCCCCCCCCCAACACGAACCTGCTATAAACATTAACAGTTTACAAACTTTATCTTGTTCTTCCAACATTTTTTTTTTTTAATAAATAAATTTGCAAAACTTGCAGTGGAAGAAGACAGTTTATGCCAATGTCTGCTACAGTGCCCCTTCTGGCTGAGAATACAATTATAATACTTTATAAACTGCATTCTGACACATTTCAGAACCAACAGTGTGTGAAATTAAGCTTGTTTAGCTACAGTAGAAACATTTACATTCACACACATCAGGCTTTATACACAGGTCTAGAACAAATTATACTAATTCAAGATAAACCAATCAGACACTTAGCCAGGAAAAAAAAAAAAAAAAAAAAAAAAAAAAAAAAGAACTATTGGTGCACTGCATCATTCCACAAGGAAGAAATCCATTTACTTGACTAAGCTTTTTTGTCTTTGCTGCAATGACATATACTTCCTAACATTGAGAGCAATGTATGATTATTATAAACATGTTCTGAATTCATGGGTTGTTTGTAATTTCTGCCAAGAGGCATGTATTTAATCATAAAACAGTGTGAGACAGCAATGTGCACAGCCGTTTATCAGCATCAGGAAACATATAGAGTCTTTCTGAACAACACCCTCAACACAAACCTCATTCATGACAGACACCAAATATTTCATCCTAGCACTCTATACTTATTACATTTCCATTTCCATAAACCCCTGAGGGGAACTCATTATAATGTTTTATTCATTGATGTACCACCCTTAAGCATTTAATAAAAATCACACACTTTCAAAAATCACAACAAACACCACTGGAATTACGACTGCGGTTTCGCCTATTATTCTCAACCGATCCTTGAACATTTACATTTACATTCTCAGCAGATATTTCCTTAACAGAAAGTCATACAATACAGTGCAAACGTCAGGTTATTGGCAATTACCAGAAGATGAGAACGGACAATGCATGCCAAGTTTTCTATGAATGCCTGCCTTCACAATCATCACTAATATGCCTACAACGGATGCAAATCCATTCAACTTAATAATATCACTACTAAAAGTCGTTCTGCAACTGTACAAGTACATACTTAGGTGCAAGAAATGTGTCTAAAGAAAAGCTGTCAATAAGAACAGGACATATGTAGCGCACTTATAGAAAGGATTATATTTGTTGTGTCTAGAATGAATTTGAGATATACCAGCGTATAAGCCTGAGCACTATCAACAGTGTGAGATATTTCAGCTTAAATTCATTGATATATCATCCATGTTTCGCCAGATTACAAGGCATGGTTATATCATTTCACTTGCTTGGTTGAACATGTTCACTGAGCTGCTGCAGGGTCAGAATAGTGCTCAAAACATATTGTTTATGTGGCACATTGCTAAATCTTTGAATGGTAAGAGACATATAATATTTTCAATGGGTTTTATATTGTATAATGTGGGGTCAATCATTCAACTGAGAACTGCCAGTGAACGAAAAGCTCCAGTCATGTAAAGTATACTATGAATTAGGACACTATCATTGAAGAATGAAAAGACCCTTGATGCACCATTTGGATTTCCTCAGATTGCACATTGGTAGAACCTTCTGGAGAACATCTAGTGCATCAAAAATGGCAGTTTTCTGAGAAAATTTAAAAATGGAACCAATAGTTCCTGTAAGTTCCATAAAGGACAAAGAAAAGGTTTTGATGCAGTTGAAAAATTTAGTGAAGTCCAGAGAAGATCCAATAGTACATCTGAGGCACCTTCAAAGAGCACCTAGTGGTTCTCGATAGGTTGGATAAGGAACCCCAAATGGTTGTTTAAGAGTCTGTAAAATTTAAAATACATAACCTAATGAGCAATATTCATATTCAGCAGTCAGTATTAGTAGACTGTCTACTTAATATCTGCTAACACTTTATTTTGGCCCCCAACATACATTCTACTGACTACAACTTTGCAAGTATATGTCAGCTTATTCTACTAACCTTAACACTAACCCTACCAGTCTACTAGTACTCTAATGAGAGTTAGTTGACATGTAATGACATGCAGGTGCAACGTTACAAAATATTTCAAGGGGAACATCAAAATAAAATGTAACAGAGAAGCTTTCCTTTGTGGTTTGAAGGTGCAAGGGAGAAATTGAACAAAGCAAAAGAATAAGAGGACATCAATGGAAACAAACAAACAAACAAACAAAAAAGCTTCCCCACTGAATAGGCATACTTACAAATTTATCAAGCCATTCAGCCATTACAAAACCCATATTTGTTTTTGGATATGTATATAATAATATAAAATATAATTTAAAGTAATGTATTGATCCAATTATTTGTGGTCGACCAATAACCAATATTGGCTTTGCAATGACTGATGGGTTTCAATTTATTTTGATGGTCCACATTCTGTTGACTATAAGTAACCTACATGCACCTACATGTCTACTAACTCTCATTAGAGAATTAGTAGAGTATTAGTAAACTTGTAGGGTTACTAGAAAAAGTTGACATGTTGAATGTCTATTGGGGAGCATCACAATAAAGAGTTAACAGATATTAAGCAAACAGTCTACTAATACTCTAATGGGAGTTAGTTAACATGTATCTGCAAAGTTACTTATAGTCAACAGAATGTTCAAAAGTGACCATCAAAATAAAGTGTTACTGACTGATGTTGATATTGATATAGAGAGGAGTGGGCATTGTAAAGACAATACAATTGACAATATTAACTCAAATTCCACTACAAATATTTTGAAAACAGAAAATGTGGTGTCTGACTCTCATTAGCAAGGTCAACTAATTTGCCAATCAAATAATGATAATCACAAAATGCCTGTAACCTCTCCGGTTGTACTCACACTGCTCCGAGCAGGATTCGAATTGACGTTTTTGGTATGAGAGGCAGGCACGCTAACAAGGACGCTAAAGACCGCAACCTCTAGCGCCAGTCACTAGTGCATCTCTTGAGGCCAGGGGAGTGAGGTGTACTTGCACAGCTCTTACTGGCTGGCCTCCGTTTCCTACTACTGCCCATCTATCAATGGACATCATTGTCCAATTTGTACTTATTTAACGAGGTGGCTAATTCCTATGAATTCGTATGACTTCAACTCGTAAAATATGTACAATTTAGCAAAAAAAAGTACACATTTGTACAAGTGAGTTTGTATGAATTTGTACAAATTAGCCATCTCGTAAAAAACGTACAAATTGCCATGAGATCGGGTTGTGGTGTTAGATATGTAGTGTTAGATATATCAGTCTAACACCAGTAGACACTACATACTTTAGATTTCATCAATTTGTCTCTTCACAGGCTCATTTTCATTTGGCATCCATCCTATGGTCAACCATTCCTGGTAAAAAAAAAGGTTATTTCTTATATGCAAAAGCACGTAGCATTACTGTGCAGCTGTGGGGTATCGCAATCCTGTCAAATGGAATCAAACGCAGTTGAAGAAATTGTTTCCTGATGGGAATTGCATTTGTGGTTTTTCAAGACTGACCTGTCGAGAATCGCTTTCATAATCCACTGCAGGTGTGCTCACAGCAGTCCGGCACACTGTGGTCTCATCAGTAACATCTCTGAGAATAGCTCTGGACTCATCTGCTGGAGATATTATGAGTTATACAGTTATACAGGTGCGGCGATTGCTCTCATTCCAACAGGTAGATGCATTACAGAGTCTGAACTTCATAATTAACTAAAGGCCATTCCAATTCCACAAGGATATAATGCCCTGACTCTAAAGGAGGATTCATTTGTGTTCCGTCTGATGCTAGAAAGACAAAAAAAAAAAAAAAAAAAGAGAGAGAGAGAGAGAGAGAGAGATTTGATCATTTTGTCTTGTATTTAAAAATGGACAAATGCAAGCCGAAATCCGAAATATAGTTTTGTTCATTACTAATCAATGCTATGCTTTATATAAAACTTGAGGGGGAAAAAAAAGACACAAAACACTAAGACAAACACAAAATTGTATTATTATTATTATTATTTTCTGAAAATGTAAGTGATGCTTGCTTCTCTGCTGTAATGCTAGAATGTTGCTAGTTGGTTGCTAGGGCACAAACCATCCCCCAATTCTCTGTGACATTCTGGTCTCTAGAAATGGCCCACGTCCCTTCTTCAATGCAAGTCTATGGGATTTGTTCGACTGTTTTGTCTGCCAGATGAAAATTCTAAGTCTGATCCAGTTTGCAACACGTCCCACTCTGCATTTTCACATTTCCCTATGTTTGTTGCTCTTAGATGATATAATAAAAAAACAGTCCTGCTTACTAGACAGAACGTATGTATGGCAGCATAAACAATATAGCAGAAACTCTACCGGCTGACACATTTCTTGTAGTTCCGAAGTATATAATGTCATTCCGTCAAGCCATTATATACAGTACAAACACTGTATTTCAAATAGCCACAGTGTGTCAGTAAAACATTCTCTATTTTTATCATGGAGACAGATATGCAAGGCCTTTGACGTCACTAACGGTACAGAGTGCTCATGGATTGCTCCTACTACTAATTAATTACGAAGGACAACAAGCACATGTTGAGTGCACCATATTTACAGCCATCGTAATTGTCACTTTTAGGTCTAATGTAGGCACTAACTTTATGTAGGAAACTGGAACAAAACCTCCTAAACTGTCCCCATGGCAACAAGAGCAAAAGTACCCTTGATTCACAGCAGATGTAAGAGAAAAGATCTATTGAACCCAACCAGCCCACAAACTGGCCCTGTTTGCCAATGCATACAGGAATAAATCGCCCTTTTTCCTTTCTGACGACATGACTGTAACTGGATGGTGCAAGTGGAACCTCCCACAAACCATTCTGTCACAGGAAGTGCAGTCTGGCTATCTTCACATTGGCATGACAACCACAGGCTCACGAATGAACTGAAATGCTTGCACGAGGTTGCAGCACTAGCAGAACATTCTCACACAGAGTGTTTTGTTGAGTCAGGGTGGTGACCTGACATTTTAAGTAGGGCTTTGAAATGTTAAACTATTTGATGGAAATGGGTTGAAAGGCAACAATTCAGGTTGTTTTAGTGCAGCTAAATGTGAGGTGTGAAGAGCACTTGTGTTTGCAATAATGTTAATGAAAGTGGTCTGAGGGAAAGAGGAAAAAAAAAAAAAAACATTTGGCTGCTTAGCAAACGTCTAGCATTTATTTGTGTCTGATATGCTCAGCATCTTGTTTGGGGATAGTTAAAAGGAATTTAATTAATGTTACTCCATTATTTACTCATCATCCCATTCCAAGTAACTGATTGATTGATTGATTGATTGATTGATTGATTGATTGATTGATTGATTGATTGATTGATTGTCCACATAATAAAATTCAACAGCTTTGGAATGACAGAGTTGAGTAAATGGTGATTTTTATATGAATTTCTTTATATGAAGTTAACCATTTAAAAAAAAAAAAAAAAAAAAAAAAAAAAAAAAAAAAAAGGTACCCACTGTTGTTGTTGTTGTTAACTAAGGGGCTGTTTACATGACACTAAAAACGTAAAACTTTTTATACGTTTTGGCCGTTCATTTACACGACAATGGCATTTTGGGGGCCTGAAAATGCAAACTTTTGAAAACGGGTTTCAAAGTGCAAGTTTTTGAAAAAAGAAACCATTATCGTCTCTGTGTAAACTACAAAAATGGGAATTTGTGAAAATGGCGACATTATGCACATACGTATTACGTGTTCAGTCTATAGGCGTGTAGTGTTTCTTTACTTTTTCTTTCATGGCCTGACAGCAAAATACAGCATTTTTAGTCATTTCCACGGATCTGTGTGAATGAGGATCATTTTGACAATGGTGTCGTCTGTATGCGAAAAATGCAAAGGAAATACTTTACTGTTTGTAGTACACCGTTGTCATGTAAACATACCCTAAACCTAGGCTAAAACTAAAATATCAACTTTTCGGTTGAAATAAAGAAAAATAAATAAATATTCTATGAAAAACTTTTAAAATGTTGCCTTGGCAACTAACTGAAATAACTGAGATTAAGTAGAAATACTAAGACTACTAAAACTAGAATTGAAATAAAATTATTTAAAGCTATGGGGGGGGGGGGGGAGGGTACTAATAAAAATGACAAAAGCGCATACAATTACTAATACGTGCAGTAAAAATGGAAACTGAAAACCTAAAAATAAAAGGTAATTCAAAATAATATATAAACTACTAAAATAACACCAGTTATACCGCCTGACCACTCATTAAGCCCCGCCTTTGAACCATTACAGACCAATCATACCTTGCAACTGTTGTCATCTGCTATATTATCAAAAAATTGTGGAAGATCGGTGTGGTTGAACAGTATCAATCATAATTTTACAGAGATTATACAAAACATGGTAACATGTTGTTGTCATAATAACACTTATAATAGTGGCCAAGTAACCCAGAGAACATATATGTGGTATATTTTTCCCTTTTCCCTTTAAATAAATATTGAGAAGTTCATATTGTGGATTAAACTATGTTGCCCTTATTCTCAATTGAACATGATGAAAATCAGTGATGAAAACCTACTTCCTTCTAATGGTATGATCAATAAGTCATGGCAACATACATTCTTCCATACACTTCTCATCAAAATAATTTATGTGGTTGTAAAAACACTGTAAAAATGTCCACCTTGAACTTCAGAAAGTTCAGTTGCTGCCTTAAATTTGTAAGTATAATCAAATTGACTGTACAAGCAATTTATCTTAATTATTAAACTGACATAAAATCGAGTTGAATCTCACATTTTACAATGTATGTGGTTAAAAAGACAAAAACTCTTTGCAAGGTCATACTTAATTCTAGCCAAAATAATTTTTACCACTTTGAGCACATTCTATTAAAAATGATCATGGCAATTTTCAGTTCATTCACATAGGACGTTTTGTAAATCTTGCCTGCGCGAGCCACGGCAACGAAGGGAGGCAGAGTTTTAGAGAAGGGTCATTGCACATGTACAATCCACAAATGATTGTAATAGCTTCTAGGCTGTGTACAGACATCCTAATATGACTCACAGACAGCAAATGTTTCCTATACAGTGCAGGTGTCTCTTGAGCACATAAATAGAAATGAAACTCAACTACTACACCAAAACAATCTGGCTCAGATACGCTTGTCTTGCGTCACAGGCAGCACTCTGTTTATAATGCAATCCACAGAAGTAGGTTGAGGATCAATACTGTAAGACGTGCGATTATTTGTCGTTGTCCTGTGTGGGAGACTGAAAATATTTCTGTATCCACCTCCAGATTAGCCACACATGTATTCGATAAACTCATCAGTGTTAAAAATCAAATATTATAAAAGTGTACATTCAAAACAATTAAGCTCGCATCTCTTTGAAGAGGAGTTACATACAGAAGATTCATAGTATTAGGGGTTTGTTCAAATGACTAACACCGTAACCACAACTAATAATCATTCTACTTATTCCTGACTACTTATCAGAAGTGACAGCTGTGACAGTTCTCCCATATCAAATGATCCATAATTTAAAGTACAGTATAATCATTAATAATATAATGCCCTCAGGTTGGTTTTGTGACTAAATCTGCCAGTGTAATTTTGTATACTGCCACAAAGGACAGTTAGCAAGGGCTCCATGAATAACCCAAATGTAGAGCCTTGTCTGACATTCCAGTACTGTATAACTTATATATATATATATATATATATATATATATATATATATATATATATATATATATATATATATGCCTAGCTTTGGATTAGATGCATTAAAAAGGCTTTTCTTATCAAATGAAACATCGGAGAAGCTCAGATTGTAGGTTAGTTTATTGAAAACTGTGCCACATGATTGTGCCTCATTGAAGTACATGGCAATTAAAAACGTGTTCAGCTTTAGTTAGCTTGTGCTGTTCAATGAGATCTATGCTACTCTGACATGACTTGATCTAAGCATTGCCTTCTCTTTATCATCTCGTAATAGAATTATTCAAAACAGGCTGTCAAAAGCAATCAAATTCCCTGCCAGAAGTGTGACCAGTCAAAATCTCACTTTTTTTCCTCTACATGTGGTTAATCTGACAGCACCTTCTGTGGTAACCCAATTAAAAAGCCCCCTTAGAGTATGTGTGTGTGTGTGTGTGTGTGTGTGGAAACAACAGATTAAAGCAGTAGATGTAATACTCTTCTTTTTAATAGTCTTGTTGTAATAAGAGCAGCATCCTCTGCTTCAGCTAAAGATGGTGGCATCAAAAAAAATGCAGCAAGAAACTAAATGTAGGTTATGAGACTCTTCAGCTCAATGAGATACAAATTACAAGTTCTGCCATATATAGTTTCAAGTATGGAAAATATAATTTCATTTTGGTGTTTGCTTGCTTTTATGAATTAAGCAACAAGCCACTGCAGGCGTTCTGTAATGATTTTACCATGATTAAGGACTGTTAGACATGAATAAAATGCAATATGATAAAAGACACCAATGGTAAGGAGTAATATTCATAATAAACTGTTTTTCCACCATGTGATATTCATTAGCCTGAATATAGGCTGGTTGCCAAGCAACATAATAATCAAAGATCATATGGCCAATAGATTGTTGCTTTGAATGTGACCACCAATTGGAATTAAAATCAATTGGAATTTCCTCATATGACCTTTCAAAACATCTTTTGTAAAGAATTTAATATTTTTATTTAAGAAGGATGCGTTAAATTGATCAAAAGTTTTACAAAAGACATTTCAAATCAATGATGTTCTTTTGAACTTCCTATTCATCAAATATATAATGAATAGAAAATACATAAAAAAAAAAAAAAAAAAAAAAAAAAAAAAACATGAAGCACACTCTAAAAAATGCTGGGTTAAAAACAACCCAAGTTGGATTGAAAATGGACAAACCCAGTGATTGGGTTGTTTTAACCCAGTAGTTGGGTTAAATGTTTGCCCAACCTGCTGGGTAGTTTTACTTAACTCAACTATTGTTTAAAAATTACAGTATTGCTTACTTAAAATGAACCCAAAATATCTTGAAAATTAACATTTATTAATATGTTTAATAAATGAACATTTTAATTTCATTTTAGATTCATTTTAAGTCAGCCATATAGTCAATTTCAAACAATAGTTGGGTTAAATAAAACTATCCAGCAGGTTGAGAAAACATTTAACCCAACAGTTGGGTTAAAACAACCCAATCGCTGGGTTTGTCCATTTTCAACCCAACTTGGGTTGTTTTTAACCCAGCATTTTTTAGAGTGCAGTTTTCCTCATTTATTATAATTGAGCTTTTTTTGACTTGGACCATAAAAAACCACCTACTGTAGCAACCAGTTTACTTTAGCCACTGCATAGCAACATCCTGGCAATTCCCCTTTTTTACCGTTTTTCTCTAGGTCTCAATGAAGAAATGACTACAAATCATATGATTGGCTCCCAAAATTATATGCAAATTATAGGAAGGTAATAGGGTTGAAATTGTAGCATACTACAAAAATAACCTGGGCAACGTGTCCCTATACTGTATATGTCTTTTTGGCTCTAATAACGTCTCTGATTGCAGTCTTCAAGAGGCTTTTCAGTCTGAGACATTATCTGACTTGAATATGTCATGTAGCAGGTAATGACTCGATCAATCTTGCTCTTCGGCTTAAGTGCACTACCCATCATGAATACACCCAGCATGAGCCCAGTTCTACCAGAGATGACACCCACCTAGCAACTAGATTAAAAAACAACCCACATCTAGTTCATAAACCCCTGTTGAGATCTGCTGGACCTATATTACACACAGAGAGCTTCCCTTCTCACATTACTGTTGAAGTCAGCCATGCATTTCAAGTACTCATCATAAGGTCGTCAATAATTACAACGAGAAGGCTATTTTTTTGTGAATTACTTACAGGATACCTTCCTGTTCATGCATATCTTGGCAAAGGAGCTATTCTACCATGAGAAAACAGGCCTTGTTTATTTAAGGAGGCGTAGATGATTAAATGACCCCCTCAATTTGGTAATTGTAACACAAGTTCTTGAAGTCAACATGACAGGGTATTCACAACTCAATTTAATTCTGTGTAAGAAAGAGTGGGATGATGGGATATTTAACAAGAAAAAATAAATGAAAGGGTTGGGATGTGATTTTATCTGTCGATAAATGATTGGATGGTGAAAAGCGCTTTCTGCTGTAAATGACGAGGTTAGAGTGCAGTGACTAATTGTGTACAATAAAACCATGATTGTGTGTTAAGAAAAGTAAAAGTGGTCAATTTCAATTCCATGTAGGTTTGTTTGGTTATAAATTGAAATTATTTCATTATTTACTAGGGTGTAATGGTACATGTTTTCGCCCCGAACCATCACGGTACAGGCGTCACAGTTCGGGTGCATGCAGTCAGACGACGAATACAGTCGGTCACAGGCAATCCACACTCCAATCCAGAAGGGGGCGTGCATGGTAATGCAACGCTGTTTGCTAACCACTACAACAGGAAAAAGCGCAGAAGAAGAAGACCAGACAATCTATGAATTGACATGTTTACATTTAATCTCCCAACTAGTGTTTTAACTACGGAAAGACATCAATTGTTTAGTCTTCTCCCCCTGCACCGAATCATGACTTCAATAGGTACATACCGAACCATCATGTTTGTGTACTGTTACACCGCTATTATTTACTCACCATTATGTTACTCCATATGATCTTCCTTATGCAAGATTATAACGAAATTAATGAATTCCATATAAAGAAAGATGTTCATCATTTGAAAAGTGGCCATGCAGGCTTGGAAATACATTGGGGTTAGTAAAATGACATATTCTGAACTATTCCTTTGAGTATCAGGGAAGTCATTCCTTTTTCCCACTCTTGTTAAAGTTCCCCGATGCTGACTACTTTACAAAGTATGTGGAAAAAACAAACAAAAAAAAAACAAAAAAAAACACTAATTTCTACCTCCGTCAATGTCCCTTTGAAAAGAAAAAAAAAATCTGCAGACCTTAAGCTGCTTAAGTGTGAAGTCGCACAATCCAACACAGAAGCTTAAGAGTGTATATGGGTCTAAAGTAAGAGACGTTTTTCTAAATAGTTGAAATATCATTCTTTTATTTCACCCTTGTTGCCAAGTACATTCCAAACACACACACACACACACACACACTTGGAAAGTTCAAACGAACAGAAATAATTAGACATAGAAATATTGTGTAACATTATAAATGCCTTTACTGTCACTGATCCTGGCTGAATAAATGTATTCATTTCTTTCAGAAAATCTTTAAAATCTTACTGACCACACACCTCTATATGATATACATTGTATAGAATGGTTAACTGTACAACAATGTGAATGTAATTTAGTACATTTTATAATAAGCAACATTTGCATCAAAATAATGAGTGTTTGGGTTTCATTTAAAAACAGCACAGCAATCTTGAGGCACTTTTAGCACCTATTTAAGCTGAATTGCAGGTGGTTCATAAATAAGACACAGGGGTTTCGCTGAAATACCACGTGCTAAAGTGGCACTACTGTTTGGTGAATTCAAGGGGCGATAATCACCGGAGAGGCTCAAAGCCAAGAGCGCTTGCCAAAGTTTACCTATGATTGCACCTTCTTGTGGGAGAGAACAGTTGGGCTCAACAGATGGTAAAGCTGCCTATGTCTTCCAACAGAACGCTAGGGTCACTTAGCATGAAATAACTATATGTGACCCTCTTTGCTCCTGTGGCCTTTTAAGTAATACTTACAGAATACGCTTCAGCTTGCATGACTGACCCAATATCCCAGAAGACTCTTTCCCCCCATATCATAACCTCTTATTCAGTCTCTCTGCTGAGCTAAGCTACTTTACGGCACTTCATAGCTTTAGTCATTGTGTTCATCGTATAGTCATATTAGAAAATGCCTGAGGAAGAAACGCTTTCATATCACTTGGGTCCGAAAGATCCTTTATAGCCAATTTGTGTGTAAAATTAGCTTGGACCAACATGAAGACATCACACTGTGCACTATATAACTACGAAAGCCTTATACAATATTTATAGTTTGACTATGATTAATGAGTCTACACAAGTAACTAACTACAAATATGATTTTTTTTTTTTTTTAATAATACTTTAATCAAAAATACTTTAATGCATTGCATTTAATGTTTTCCTGATCTCACTGTGCATATAATATGTGTGACACTGTAATCTAAAATAACACCACCTTTTCAATACATGTCATATTCTCATAGGTCAAATATTCCTCAGGTTCTTTGGAAAATAAAATGTTAAAGTGTAAGAATTTTCTTGTTTTAATCACTATTAATGACAATGTGTGAACAGCATGTAACAAAAATTAAATAGCGAGACCTTCCCAACTTCCTAGGTTGTCTATAAAAGGCAAGCCTGTATAATATTTTTTTATGTGAAGGACTCGGGATGTTTTTGCCAGGAAAATCAAAAAGATGTGATGGTTACACGCGCTCCTAACCTCTCTTCATTTCATGTTAGCTATTGCATTAAATAATGTTAATAAATAGAACCTCACAGTAATTGTATTGTAAATGCACAATAAAAATACAACTAGCTTTTCACATTTTCTGGTCCAAACTAAAGAGTCCACCAAGTCTCTATGATTTTTTGGTTTCTAGATAAAGCTCGGCTCCCTCCTTCAATGTAAATGTATGAAATATTGTCTACCGTTTAATAGCCTGCTAGTCAAACATTGCTTAGAAAATCAAAAATACACCTGAAAAAAATGTCACGAATCATTCATGTCCATTGCAATAGTAAAAGTTCTGCTTACCTTAGCAAACACTATAAATGGGTACAGAATTGAGAGATAATGTATATTTGGGATGGGTCTATCGATTCGATCAAAACTGATCGTGTTTGAAATGTGTTATGGAGCTGTCATTTTGATGTATTGTTTACAGGGAAATGGCAGCTGTATACAGTACTATATGTTAATTGAATTCATATGCCACAAGCCACACATACATCAAAATGACAGAATGGATGTGAAGAGGTTCAACATCCTGATGCCCATGAGCTCAAGAGCAAACGATGAATCGTTTTCTCATTCCGGCTGCTGGGTGCATTTAGATTCAGGCTTTGACTAAGTGTTGTAGTTAGACTGACGTGAATGTGAAGATTATTGACTTATATCATCATATTTAAACAGCCTAAACTTGTGGAAATCATTTTTCTATTTGTCTTTTTGGACAGAGTTACTTTTCTCTCCACTGCATAACAAGATCTGACCCCAATCTAATTTATCTGACTTATTCTCATTTCTGAAGGTGGGAAAGTAAAGCTATGTTTAATTGATGTGGTCTGACAAACGGAAAATTAATATATGATAATATAATGAGATCAGTGAAAATCAGGAATATGGCAGAGGGTTTTAATGGATATCACAGGCTGTTAGGAATTTTTAAAACTTGCTGAGAGAATCTTGAGTTTCTTTATCTTTCAGGAAATACACACTTTAAGCTGATCTCTCATGATGAATGGATGGGTTGGTGGATGGATGGATGGATGGATGGATGGATAGGTAGGTTGGTGCATGATGGATGGATGGATGGATGGATGGATGTGTAGTTAGGTAGGTTGGTGCATGGATGCATGGATGGATGGGTAGTTAGGTAGGTTGGTGCATGGATGGATGGATGGATGGATGGATGGATGGATGGATGGATGGATGGGTAGTTAGGTAGGTTGGTGCATGGATGGATGGATGGATGGTAGTTAGGTAGGTTGGTGCATGGATGGATGGATAGGTAGGTTGGTGCATGATGGATGGATGGATGGATGGATGGATGGATGGATGGATGGATGGATAGGTAGGTTGGTGCATGATGGATGGATGGATGGATGGATGGTAGTTAGGTAGGTTGGTGCATGGATGGATGAATGGGTAGTTAGGTAGGTTGGTGCATGGATGCATGGATGGATGGGTAGTTAGGTAGGTTGGTGCATGGATGGATGGATGGATGCATGGATGGATGGGTAGTTAGGTAGGCTGGTGCATGGATGGATGGATGGATGGATGGATAGGTAGGTTGGTGCATGATGGATGGATGGATGGATGGATGGATGGATGGGTAGTTAGGTAGGTTGGTGCATGGATGGATGGATGGATGGATGGTAGTTAGGTAGGTTGGTGCATGGATAGATGGATGGATGGATGGGTAGTTAGGTAGGTTGTTGTATGGATGGATGGATGGGTAGTTAGGTAGGTTGGTGCATGGATGGATGGATGGATGGATGGATGGATGGGTAGTTAGGTAGGTTGGTGCATGGATGGATGGATGGATGGTAGTTAGGTAGGTTGGTGCATGGATGGATGGATAGGTAGGTTGGTGCATGATGGATGGATGGATGGATGGATGGATGGATGGATGGATGGATGGATGGATGGATGGATGGATGGATGGATAGGTAGGTTGGTGCATGCATGGATGGATGGATGGATGGGTAGTTAGGTAGGTTGGTGCATGGATGCATGGATGGATGGGTAGTTAGGTAGGTTGGTGCATGGATGGATGGATTGATGGATAGGTAGGTTGGTGCATGATGGATGGAAGTTAGGTAGGTTGGTGCATGGATGGATGGATGGATGGATGGATGGATGGATGGGTAGTTAGGTAGGTTGTTGTATGGATGGATGGATGGATGGATGGGTAGTTAGGTAGGTTGGTGCATGGATGGATGGATGGATTTAAGATTTAAGATGGCTCAAGTTTGCTTTACAAACCTTTACCTCAGCAATGTTAATTTTATTCAACACACTCTTTAGATAACTTGTTATAATTTGTATGAGATGGATGGCAAAATTAAAGGATATTGCACTTCTGTTGTTGTTCTCATGGCACTGTATTGGTTGAACTTAGTACACTTCCTGCAAGAAAGAAGACATGAAAACTTTACACAAATATACAGTTTTATAATCATAATTTAAACCAATCCAATACATTCTGAAGAGAGGCAAAAAGTCCCCCAAACCAAAACAAGGATAAACTTAATACCTTTTGCAAACGGCTCTGAAAAACTGAAACAATGCTTCAACGCTCTTCTGTGATTAAAACAGAAAGCTTATGAGTATGCGAGCAGTTGCCAAAGTTGATGTTTTCATGTTAGTAGCAAACCTTCCCACAACAGCTCCATCTTATGTTTCCATGCTCTCACCCAAAGACTGCAATATTAGCATGACTATAAAAAGCACCCAAGCACTTTGATATTTCTCAGAACATCTCCTGACGTCGTTCAGAGCGGACACATTATTACAAACAATCTCTCTGACTTTCCCACTGGCTCTCTCTGTAACTTTGCATCCTCTTATCTAAGGCAGTAATGATGGTGTGCCTTTTGAGGTGTAGCAGACCAATTACAGGTCTTGAGGCCCCTTGGCATCTTAAAAAAGGCGTGCGTGTTTAATTTGAACTTAAAATTAGTAACCTTGAGGGTGTTTATTTTCAAAACTCTGCCCGTAAAGTCACATCACAGGAAGTCAAGGAGCTGTCAAGCAGTAATTAGAGAGTTAATGACCCTGTCAGGAGTGATCAGAATATACTTTTAGATTTTTTAATTTAGGAATGAAGAAGAGGCACTTCTGAGATAATGACATGACTGCATCCTGAGCCTGCTTCAGCAACCCTTTCAGACTTCAAAAAGTCAAAAGTGAGTGAAAAAAAAGTCCCAAAAGCAAAAGTATTTCAACAATAAAATATCTGAATTTCACTGCATTAGATATAATTTTATATTTCAGTTTTATATTAACCCTCTGGTGTTGTTCTGTCATTTTAGACCAAAAAAAAAAAAAAAAATGCTACGTGACCACAAAAAATTGTGGACTTGATTCAAAAAAAGCTTATGTCAAAACATATATAATAGACCACGAACATCCCAAGTGTGACCCCCAAATGAACAATAGAGGGTTAAAATAATCAATAATAACTATATAAAAATATTAGAAATAATTGTTTAGGATCACAAAAATGTTAGAATGAAAAGCAAAAAGTTGATAAATAGTATGAAACACTGAAAATAATAATTCACCTAAATTGAAAACTGTACAATATTTTGTCAGTTGAGATAGAATGATAGAACAATGAACAATAGATAGAGAGAGAGAGCAAGAGAGAGAGCGAGCACTTTCACTACTTATCTCAGACTTTTGAACGCCACTGAATATAATTTTTCAACAAATAGTGATCAGATTAAAGAATAAAGGGAAAAAGTTGAAGGACAAATTACTACTGGGGTCTCCTACGGTCTGACATCTTTTATCAGTAAAATTTGTGGTGTGACTGTTTCCAGAACAGTCTTGTCTGTGTGAGCATCTGACATGCTGTGCTGAAGACGATTCCAGTGGCGTGCAGCAGGGAATCTGAATGCAGTGCACTTTCCCCAGGGCTGCGAGGACTTGTGTGCAGCCTTATTATGTGTGAGATGAGCCCTGTTATGGCACACACTGAAAATATTGATCACTGGCGAGCACAGTAGCAGTAACGCAGAAGCAAGCCAGCCACTTGACACAACGGGGATAAAAGTGCGCTGCAACAAAAATAAACACATACACGATTTGTAGACGCACAAGGAATGCCAATTTAGCTTTTCATGAGAAGTGCATCTAACTCCAAATGGATGATGTTGTATGTGGAGATGCTCATTACAAGGAGTCTTGGATTTAACAATTTGTGCAACAACACGTGACAATATCAGGGAAATTACCATCACATAATGAATTTTATTAGAGTTCTAGAATCTTATTGGGTACTGTATTATTATTGTGGTTGCACTTTATTTTTCAGTATGTGCACTTTCAATGTACTTACAGTGCACTTACCAAGAAAGAATATAAAGTAACTACATGTGGATGGATGGAATGCAAGCAGGTAAGTCACTGAGTTCATGAATTTGAAGTAAACACTCACACTGTGTCCTAACCAGACGCGACAAGTTCTAAAAAGGTATCGTTTCCATGTTAATCAGAGTTTTTGTCCTTACCAGCCACGACGGCGACACACGGATATTCTATTTTAGAAACGGTTTATATTTCTCCGCCACGTCGCGGCTGTAACAGCAACACAAAGTATGGCAATGATAATATCAGGCACTGTTATATGCTTTATTTAATGTTAAAAGCATCTAACGCGAGTTTGAATATCGTTCTGTGTTCCCAGCTTTTTAGCTGTAATGAAAACAACACTGGCTAATTCACCTCAGATCTTGAAAGTAAATAAATGGGCACAAGAACGTTCAAACTGTCAACTCAATGCGAACAAACAAGTGTATTCTATGACAAAGATTGGTTCAGTCACTCTGTATGTGCTTTAAATAATGTTTAAATTGTGTAATATTTTTGAATTTTTACCAAAATTGCCCATTGCCCACCTTGACCATTTCATTGTGTCCGCTGTGCTCTTGCAGAGAGAGCCCACCCACACTCTCTTCTGATTGGCTGTTGTTTTTGATTGATTTTATCGCTTCTCGTTTTCGCGTCTAGTGTGGACAGTCAAATTGCTCATCGCTGGAATCTTATCGCATTGCGTCTGGTTAGGACACGGTGTTAGCTTTGAGTAACACAGTCTCTTATTAGCAGGTGCAAAATGGTGCAGACTGACTGAAGAAGGTATAAAGCCCGGAACACACCAAGCTGACGTTCGGCCGTTGGCCGTTTTTGTTTGTCGGCCGACTAAGTTTTCTCAGTGTGTTCCGCACCATCGTCTGAAGTTGAAGGTTGAAGGCTTTTTCGATTCGGCGTTTTTCGATTTGGCGTCATTCTGATTGGCTGTTCAGCTACTGCCACCTGCTGGTACGGAAAGGCATTTCTTCTTACGCAGATGCAGAACAGACTAGCTACTGTACTTGGCCGTCAGATGTTGAGCGCTGGTTTGGTGTATCAACTCACTTTTGGACCCAGACGTTGCCAACGTGAGCCAACCTTGCAGTCTGTTTTCGTCGTGACTAGTTTGTCAGCGTCTACGTCAGCTTGGTGTGTTCTGGGCTTAAGGATGATGGAAGACTGAAGAGGATTGTAGCTTGAGTTGAGGAAAGTAAATCTCTTGCAGGTAAGTAGTACAAATGGATATAGGAAGTCTTAGTCCTAAACCACATAGACGAAAACATTCCTATTTCAAGATGATAGTCCTAGTCATAGACAAGACCTGACAATGTGTCTGTGTTTGGTGCTGGCTTATAAAGAGTGGTACTGATGAGTGTGATAGCTGACAGGTGTGTTAATTAGGGAGTGTGTGCAGGTGATAAACAGAGAGGATCATGGGAAACGTAGTGCCAGGCATGGTGAACTGATATTGTGATCGTGACAGAATGAATGAATGAATGAATGAATGAATGAATGAATCAATCAATCAATCAATCAATCAATCAATCAATCAATCAATCAATCAATCAATCAATCAATCAATCAATGTATTTTGGCAATATTTTTTTTTTTTTTTTTTTGCTAGTTTTTCACCATTTCCTCCTGATTTTGGATTTAAAATAAAGACAGCTTCCACTATACCCACAAGCCTGTTCAAACCTTGACTGTTGATCTCTCTACAACACGTTGCTTAATGAAGACCTTTATGCAATTCCAAGGTCAAAGTCAAGGTACTATTTATAGTCTCCCTCAGGAGAAATTTTGTTTTGAATGAGAGAACCGCTGAAAAATCAACCCACAAAAAACATACACCATTTACAAACTATCACAATTCCACAAGGTAATGCTGCTGAAAACTACATTTGATCTGTGGACTGGCAATTTGCAAGAGTCAGAGCCTCAGACAGCATGCCAACCAACCGCTTATGGACCAACTGATAAGCATTACAAACTAAAATAGCAAGAGCTGGCTGAAAACTCCAGTTTAACATTTCTGGGACTCAGTTCATAGCATTGAGTCTTCAAGATTTTCAAGAGTCAAAAACTAGCTGCGATTGGTCACTTAACATGCCAGTCTCTTTCTGCTTAAGTGGACAGCTCATGGCCGTAATAACTTGCAAATTGGACCAGATTTTGTGCCGATCTAGTGAAAAGTCTGGCTTTGTGAGCCTAGCTATCAAGTGACCCCTCTTAACAGCTTGCCTCATACTGCTGCATTCCTCAGCTGCGATTACGGCCCAAACCTCCTGCAGTTTGTGTCGGAGAGCATCCCTGCATGGCAGAACTACAAGGAGTGCCCTGCTGCCTCAGCCTGCCCATCCTTATGCAATGGCAATTATGCCATCTATTCTGGGAAATGTGACACATGCTCAAGAAATGCGGCTAGTATAATGAGCAGCAGCACTCCTAATGCACAGTCTGTCTTGTGAATGTTTTATTCAGCACTTCCACATGCAGTTAGTGAGTATATGATTAAAATAAGATAATGAACAGTGCTGTTTCAGTGCAGCAAAAATGAATAGAAACATCTCACGGTCCATAAAATTGCACGACAATCAGACTGAAGTGGCGCAAGCATCTTAAATGTTATGTACCAGTGTTTCTAACTTGCTCGGTAGCTTTTCTACACCACAGGAAGAACATCCATCTGGGGCTTCCTGTTGACTCGTATTGCCCACCACATGCAGATGTTCTCATTAACAGGTTGGAAGACGGTGGTCATCACAAGATCATCGGTCTCCAAACCTGCCATTCTCCCAGCATGCATTGCACAGTACATCTACTTTTACATTTATTAATTTAGCAGATGCTCTAAAGTGAATTCAAAGTATACAGTATGTGCAGTCTTTGGGAATCATGAACTTGGCATTGCAAGCAACAAACACAGTGCATTTACTCATCTACATTCACATTTGTCCATCCGTTCAAAACTGAATGCAAAAAGTTTTAGGTGGTCCTGTCTGGGATGTGCAAAATAAAGAAAGATAGAACAGAAACACTTGTGCGATTAAACATAGATCAATGGCTTAGTTAATTGTCTGCATAATCTTGTAAATCGGCAACGCTCTAATGTGAGAAACAGAAACTGGTTAAGTTTTTCTGTGGCAGCCAAGAGAGACGGGAAGAGTCGGGGAGGATGGAAAAGAAAAAGGAAGAGATAAAAAAACCCGTAGTAAGATCATCAAAGAGCTGTTTAACATGCATGATGTATTCTCAATGGCAGGGTAAAGCCCTTTGTGTCTCATTAATTGAGGTTTTTGGGATATACTCTTTGCATACAAGAGACCACTGTTGCATGAGTGATTGAATATATGCAACTGCTATGAAGTGTATATATATATATCTCCTTGCTAGTACTGGGTTGGACCCCCTTTTGCCTTGATTCTTCATGGCATAGATTGCTGGTGCTGGAAACATTCCTCAGAAATGTTGGTCCATATTGACATGATAGTATCATGCAGTTGCTGCAGATTGCACATCCAGGATGTGAATCTACCAGTCCATCACATCAAAAAGGTGCTCTATTGGATTGAGATCTGGTGGCTCTGGAGGTCATTTGAGTATAGTGAACTCATTGCCACGTTGAAGAAACCAGTTTAAGATGATTTAAGCTTTGTGACATGGTGCGTTATACTGCCATACTAGCCATACGACCATCACTGTGATCATAAAGGGATGGAAATGGTCAGCAACAATACTCAGTTAGACTGTGACATTTAAACAATGCTCAATTGGTACTAAGGTGCCCAAAGTGTGCCAAGAAAATATTGCCGACACCATTACACAACCACCAGTAGCCTGAACCATTGATGCACGGCAGGATGGATCTATGCTTTCATGTTGTTTATGCCAAAATCTAAAGAGGAGTGGCACCGGTGTGTCTTCTGCTGCTGTAGCTCATCTGCTTCAAGGTTTGACGTGTTTTGTGTTCAGAGATGCTCTTCTGCAGACCTTGATTGTAACGAGTGCTTATTTGAGTTACTGTTGCCTTTCTATCAGCTCAAACCAGTCTGGCCATTCTCCTCTGACCTCTGCCGTCAACAAGGCATTTCCACCCAGAAAATGTGCGTGAAAATCCCAGTAGATCAGCAGTTTCTGAAATACTCAGACCAGAATGTTACTGTTGCTAAATTAGCCTTGTTATTTATTTTAAAATGATGCTAGTAAATTGACTGTGGCATTGCTTCCTTTAATTGTCCTGCATTTGTTTGTGATCCAGGCATGTGTATATCGGTACACGGAAAAAAATAACTAAAGGTTCTCACAGTACACACAGCTATCATAAAATAAAACTAAACTCCACCTCTGCATTGGACACTTTCTGGAAAATTTAGCTGTGTATGCAAATGCATTGTAAAAGCAGAAGTAACACTGCATGAAATCTGAGCAACAGAATGAAGCACACACTGAGCACAAGTCAAACAAGTAATTTAAACCAGAAAACTAAAGGTGGCAAGCCACTTGTTTTCCTTGTAAACTTATAAATGAGTTTGTGTGAAAGGAGCTGAGCTATAATACAGCTGTAATTTTTAGCTTTACATGCCACTTTCTGGAGTGCCGCACAGCAATTCTGTGTTCCACAAAATTTAATCTGAGTGAATTTTGTACAAGAGACGTTAAAATGGTTAAAACCTGTAGATAAGACACAGTTATTGAATTATATTAAAAAAAAAAAAAAAACATTATTTGGCATGGTGAAGGCAGAGTGATAAACTCACAAAGAAATCATTACTACTGCGGCAGATTATGTTGCTTTGACAAAGAAAATCCTAAAAATCTACTTCCAACTCCTCACTGAGCTTTCAAGCCCCACTAAACCCTCAACCATCAAAAACACCCAAAGCAACCAGCCAGGACACCCTAACAACTCCCTAGTAACATGTCAGGATAACCTAACAACTGCATAGTAACATTATAGCAACCAGCTAGAACAGCCTAACTTCCAAATACTAAGAAAACTCTAGCAAATACCAGGCAACAACCTAGCAACCACCCAGCAAACCCTAGAAACTGCCTGGCAACAGGTCAGAATACTAGCATTGTCCTAGCAACCAATCAGAACACCCTAACTTTCAAAGAAAACTCTAACGAGCTGCAAAAAAAAAAAAAAAAAAAACATTCAAGCAACCTCCCAGGATACCCTAGCAACACCCTAGCAACCACCCAGGACTTCCTTGCAATGTCCTCGTGACCAGAACACCCAAACTTTCAAACACCAAGAACTCTATAGCAAATGGCAAGCAACTAAGTGTTAAAAGTATTCAAGATTTGCATAATCTTGAAAAATCAAATTGCTTCAATCCAACTAATCAAAAACAGTACATGAGGATAAGTATAATTACCCGAGGACAAAATTTGATGAATGAAGGACATGGCCCGGATTGGCCACTATTTTCTGCGCACCTCCTCATAGATAGATTGTAGGTTAGTACATTTCTTCATTCCCATAAATTTCATTGAGGTGAGATTTTAATTGAACAGTAAGCTTTTCGTCAATTAGCATAAAAGGCTTTTCAGGCCTTCTTGGTAGAAGAGAACCGTAATTGTTTTGATTAACATATATACTGTACATGTTTTTCATAATATGTGTGTCATGCAGCTGAGTCTGCAAAAATAAAAGGTGGGTTGTTACATTTTCAAATTAATGCTGACGTGCATCAGCTCCTAGAGATGTAACTCACAGCAGAAGCTTGGAGTTTCCCACAATGCAGCTGTGCCTCTAACTGCTGTGGCAGCTAATTCAGGTGTTCTTTATCTTCCCTGTCTTCCCAGGAGCTGCCAGGTAATACTGATTGGCACTGTGAGGTAGTTTGACTTTGCTTTGTCGACACTCAACAGTTGATCCTCCTACGCAGCACGTCTAATGAAGAGTCTACACGTGTCACGTACCATCAATCAACAGCTGTTAGCTAGTTAGGATGATGATTAAATTATTAGCAAGCTTTGTGGAATAGCTACCTCAGGCTTCACCTCCATAGCAACCACAGAGTTAACTAGCAGACTGAAGCTGTCCTGGTTACTTTAATTGTAACAGCCCTGTTGGGTGCAACCACTTTCTCTGCAAGGAAACTGATGCCACTGCATTAGCAGAAAATGCCACATTGGTTTTGTGTTAAGGTGCTTTGATCAAGAGACCTTGTAAATATGTTGGATATTGCTTTCCTCAAAGTCAAAGCCTTACAAACCAATAGACCCGGCAGTGAAGCAAAGCACATAGTATGAACCGTGGTGTCACCTTCAAGCTGACAGCTAGGAGACTGATAATGAAGCACTTCACTTCTTAACGGTGGAATGGAGCTGATTTCAATACCCATTTTTCTCTCTCTCTCTCTCTCTTTATTTTATTTATTTATTTATGTATTTATATATACACTTGCTTGCAGGCTCAGTTGTACATATTGATTATTGTGGTGTTTTTCCAGCTGTTTGCACATGGTACAATTTAATAGGGTGGGTGGACAGTTAGATGGACAAACAAACAAACAAACAAATGGATAGACAGACAGACAGACAGACAGACGGATGGACGGATGGATGAATGAATGGATGGATCAATTGGATAGGTAGTTGGGTAGGTTGGTGGATGGATGGATTTTAACTATTTCAAAATCATCATAGGGATGGGAGTTAGGGATGGATGGATGGTTAGACTTGTACAGAAGTATTGTGCAACCAGCATTCAAAACAAAACATGCTGGTTTCAGCAGAGTCTATATTCATAATAAATCACAGGTAAATCGCTGTGCGGTATGTTAGACTCACTACGAGGCCGTTAAATTTCAAGACTTACAGTTTTGGAGCCCTACAGTATGCGAGTACCTGCAAGTACCTCACAGCAATCAATCAGTTCGCTCCTCACGGAGGCTGACACGACTTTCCCACTTAACTGAAAATATAAAGTTTGTTAAAAACCGCTGTGTCACCACATGAACAAATGTTTGAACTTCCTCTGGCTTTTGTGTACCGGCTGCCGTAATATTGATGGTGCAGGAATGTAACACAAAATGAAATTTACATTAAGTAATAAATCAAAGTTCCTGGTAAATGCAAGGCAGGCAGAAGCAGGTGCGAACAATCTGCAGAGACCTCAAGTCAGAGAGTTATATGACTAATGACGTGTAACTACACCATATAAACGTTACTGAGAGTAAAGAATACCCGGATAACACAAGAGTCCTAGATCCAATCAATCAAACAACCTGCAAATGCCTTTTTATACATTTTGCTACAGGCACATAGAGAGAACATGTATTCAACTTTATCCATGCTCTGTGATCACAGTACACTTTTAGGAAAAATATGTAAATAGTGTAGATTTCAGGTTGCATTTACTCTCATAAAATGCATTTACATACCTCTGTTCCCCCTAAAGCTAATCAAAATTACAAATAATGGGGAAAAAAATCTTCTGAATAATAATAAGAACAGCTAGATTATATATTATTTAAATTTCTGAAGAAAATGTGAGCATTGTTTGCCCATGTAAATCTGCTATATGGTTCTAGCAGGTGACTACAACATTCAGAGTGCTTATTAGCACATTGCTATGAGGCTACTAGGGTGTTTTAGGTGGTTGCATCAGTGCTGTCTTGTTTGTTAGCACTTTACAATGCTAGTTTACATTGCTAGGGTAGTCCAAGTGGTTACTATGGTGTGCTGGATGGATACTACAGCGTTCTGAGGTTGTTATTGCATTGTAATGTGATTGTTAAGATGATTTATAAGGTTGCTGTGTACGGCTTCAATGTTGTCCTGGGTGTGCTAGATTGTTCATAGTGTACTGAGGTTGTTTTGCAGTGTTTTGAGTGAAATACATGCAATATCAAAGGCACTATTTAAAGCACTTACCATAAGCATGAGCAATAGGTAGCAACCTTACAAGTACCACTAATAAACACTAGCAGTACACAACTTTTAACTGGATAACAGTCAACATGACATTGTCTGCACAGCTGCCAAGTCATATTTAGAAATGGTTTAGAAGCAAATTTCGGTTGCACTTTATTTTACAGTACGTGCACTTACATGTACTTACCGTGTACTTACCTAAGAAAGTACTGGGTATTATAAGGTAACTACGATAATAAGTACATAGTATGTGCATGGGGAACAGGACTGTAAAATAAAGTGCTACCCAAATTTCTAGCACATCTAATAAAAATATGGCTTAAAAATCAGATATACACAATAGACCATGACGAAAGCACTAAACCTGACTAATGCAACCCTCGCTAAACTTCCATTATTTAGAGTCTCAAATTAACTATGCCATCTCCAAACCCATCGTTAATGTCCACGCAACATCTTCTACACCCCATAAAACCAGCCTTTTCCGTCTTTGATGTATCTTCGATGTGCCGTGTTCATTAGTGGCAATCACTGAGGCTTGTCAAAAAAAACCAGCTAAAGCGATTTCGATAATGACTCACGAGATCAATGTGATGCATGTGGGAGGCTCTAGCAGAAATGCCAAATAATAGTGCCTTCACTCGAGACAGGGTTTATATAATGTGTTCGCTTCGCTAAAAACTCAGGAGAACTTCAGTGTTAGTTCTGCTCGTTCAAGGATTTGCCTACAACTTCATAAAAGACCAATTAGAAGGGGCACGTTTGACACGCATTTGAGGATACTTAATGTTTTTTTTTTTTTTTCAGAGCATGCTTGAATTAATTGAAAGCCTAATTACGGTGCCTGGGATCCCAGTGGTTACACTACACAAGGATTTTTTTTTTTTTTTTTTTATTATTGTTGGAGACCATCTGTAGGCGACTGACTGAATCTTAATTTCCTCTCCCCTTGTTTGAAATGTATACTTTGCCCTTAAAGCATTCATGCATTTGGAGTGTTTTTTTTTTAACTCGTTACCCAAGACAGCATGTTGCAGACCCATTGTGAAGCCCAAAGATCCATATTAGGTGAGCTAAAAGGGGTTGTTGGGACAGTATATCAGTGGCGGCAGACATACAGTAGTAAACCAATTATAATTACATTATACAATGGACTGTGTCCTAAGGGTGATGACATTGTCTGTTTTTCCCTCATATGAAGACTAAAACTGACATACACATCCATAAACAACTTCACCATAATGGACTGAGCAACTCTCCCAGGTCATTATTTTGGTTGGAAAACAGGAGACTTTAATAGAAATGTCTGCGAGTTCAGTTTATCTCATCTTCATCTCTTCTTTTGTCTGATTTTGCTGTCTTTTCATTTTTTTTTTTCCTTTTCTTGGTTAAATCTAAAGTGCTGTGAATACAAATCATTATTTTCATTTTTATTATAATCATTATTATAATTAAATACATGTACACTACTGTCGGTATGATTTTTAAAAATGTTTTTTTAAAGAAGTCTTTTAGTTTCACCAAGGCTGCATTTTTTTGATAAAAATACAGTAAAAACAGTACTATTGTGAAATATTTCAACAATTTAAAATAAATCATTTTGATTTAAAATTATATATTTTAAGATGTTCTTTTTTTCTGTGATGCAAAGCTGAATTTTCAGTATCATTACTCCAGTCTTCAGTGTCACATGAGCCTTCAGAAACCATACTAATATGCTGATTTGCTGCTCAAGAAACATTTCTTATTATTATCAACACTGTAAAAATGCTACGGTGAAAATCAGTTAATTGGTTTACAGAAAGTTTCGGTACTATATAAGGTGAATAACTGTAATAGATCTAATGGTACATTTAATGTAATTTTATGGTAAAATACCTTTAAATTACAGTTTTTGGAAGTGGAAAATAACAAGTCATTGTATAATTTACAGTGAAAACCCCTAAATTGACATTCCCTAAATTGACATGTATTTTCTTTGAAATAACTCTGTTTCTTCTTAGTTTTTCTACATTAGGGTTTTATTTTACATCTAATGTTGTTAAATTAATGTTTATTGCATTTTTAAAATGTCATGTGTCAAAACAGATATTAGTACTTCAATAAGTTGGTAAATTAATATAACAGTTAAAGGTGCAATATGTAATATTTTTGCACTAAAATATCCAAAAACCACTAGTACGGTGTACATATTAGGACTTTCTCACACCTAAGTCATACAACGAAATGGCGTCATGCCTCAGACTAAAAGGCTTCAGTCATCGGACAAAATGGTATCGCGCCTCAGACTGAAAGGCTTCAGTTCTCAGGAAAAACGACGTCAGGTCTCGTACAATTAGGTATTGAACGAAACAGCCTCAGACCAAAAGGCTTCAGATGAAAAGGCATCGGATGAAACGACTAAAAGGCATCAGTTTTTTTTTTTTTTTTTTTGTATAGCCTAACTTTCTATTGGCTTTTATCCCATCATAATGCCGTCCTTCAGTTGTCTTTTTCTTTACTGTTACTATTCCCAAATTGATGTAAGGTGTGTGTGCATGCATGTTAATTATGTAGAATCTATCTGTTGATGGTATTCATGTAGGCTATTTATGTAATCCCTTGGCGAATAAGAAAAGAAAAGAACAGAAAAGAACATGCTGATTTTCACATTGGTCTGCAGAAAAAACAGCAATGGGCTGAATGAAAATGTAAATGTGACTCTTCCATCCAGATAGTATTATTGTTATACTAGCCTATCAATCAAGGCTCCAGGACGTGCGAGGAGTCGCCTGTCAATTGCGTCATACCTGCGTTACCCTCAGTTTCCAATTTTTTTTTTTTTTTTTTTTTTTTTTTTTGTAGAAACCATGGAAACACCAAAGACGCTTTAATATATTACATGTTTTAATAGACAAGGGAACAACTGTTTTGATATATTTATAGACAGACGATGCCTCAGAGAAAAACACTATTTTGTGAAGTAGCTAACACAGCATAATCAGATGCAGCTTTATTATAGTAAAAGTAATACAGAATTTTCTTCATCATACAATACGTTTTAAAATTAATTGCATGCCATTTATCAACACAAGCCATCCAGCATTTAATATGATATAATAAAATCGATCTATTTTACTGCAGTGTGCAACAAGTGTCTCAAGAGCAGCCGCCGAGCAAACAATCAGAGTAACATTATAACATATTCAATACACTCAAATGTATCTAATATTATAAACAGAGCTGTGTTACCTCATACTCATGACCGGAAAAGCGGAAGCAGCACCGGTGACTGTGACATAATAAAAGCCCCACTGCTCGTGAGGCGTGTTGCGCAATCACTTCTCGTTCAGCTCCCACAACACTTGGCCCTGCTCTACTTCATACTACAATAACCTTAATAATCGCATCCATGAACATGATTTCTTTCCGAGTCCTGTCCCGATTATTTTGCACCGTTCGTTGAGGTGAAGACCACATGTCCCAAAATTACGCGCTCAAACTTGGCGTCATCAAGCTACGCCTTTGTTTTGAATAGACCTCTAGCGACCTCTAGCGGACAGAATTCTTACATACTGCACCTTTAATGAAATTCTATTTTTTAACCGTAAATTTAACAGATTTTTTTTACAGTGTAAAAATAAACAGTTATGAACCATAATTATTACAATATAAACCTTTAAATTATATGGTTTTGAACTGTAAAATAGACAGTAAAATGCTGTCCCGTAAAACGTTGCTACCGTATTTTCTATGGTAAAGTTCTGGAAACCACAGCTGCCGTTTTTTTACCGTAAATTTTACAGGATTTTTTTTTTTTTTTTTTTTTTTTTACAGTGAATGTTAAAAATAGTTGTGCTGCTTGTGGAAACAGGTACATTTTATATAAATGTAATAATATATAAAACATAAATGTCTTTACTGTCACTTTTGATAGAAAAAAAGTATTAGATAATATTTAAAGTTGAAGCATGTAAATTTACTATTTGTAACAACATTGGCTTGATTAATGGAGTTCATAGTGAGATCTGTTTGGTCAACCAGTGGCAGATGGGAGAGGAAACCTGTTTGTAAAAAAAAGCCATTATCTTTGCAGTTCTGTTTAGTGCAAAAATTGCACACTTCATCTGAAAGCACAGCCCGCAAATTGAAAAGTGCTGGAAAGCAAAATGATGTCCAGCTCCCCCTGTCTGGACGTAATGGGTGGGGCTTGACCTTATCCAGCTCCACCTCTGTGGAACTAGTGGGTGGAGCTTATCCTAATTAGGTTTAGGGATAGGGTAAGGTTAGAGTGTGGCTGGACATTCAAGCTCCACCCATTACATTAAGAGAGAGGGAGTTGGATGTCAAGCTCTGCTCCACCCACTGGCTCTGCAGTGAGCATCCACTCCAATTTGAAGAATCACTGCTTCTACTCTCTTATCATGGCTAACCCATCCCCATGTAGTACATCCTTTCAAATTCCTGTACACCATGAGAATTATGAATGAGAAACGAAAACAGGCTAATCAAGCGCTTAAAGGCATATTTGAAAATAGAGCACATAATTACCACAACAACAGCATCACTTATTAAGACCTCAGCGCACGCATGTCTCTTTAAGAGGCTTATTCTTATATATGCGGTGTAGCTGCAATGGTTTCTCCAAGGAATGACATTTATTGCTGTTTGAAGGGAATGAGATGCTTTATGACACTCAAGGAGGTATATTTTTTTTATTATTTATTTAATTATTCTGCAACAGTGCAAGCCCATGTGTGCCTGCGTCTCATGAATAGATTTTTCAAGCTACAGTCAGCGCTGTGTTTTCATATGTGCATGTCAGGTTTACGTCACATCTGGTGATTAGCTCTTGACGTCCGTGATGAAGCACATGGAACTGAGACACAGTGAGTGACAGAAGCAGATTATCTCTGGTTTATAGCCTCATTTGTACTGTGCTTGGAAAATATTATTGACTCATATGAAAGAGGCCTGTTTCAATTTGTATCTGCAAGTATGAGCAAGTCATAAATGGGGGGATACTGTGAATTTATCTAATGGTTTATTAGTTTTGCTTAGCATGGAAACCTGAAGAGCTGTTAGCTCCCTACAGGGAATGCTGTTTTTGCTATGTTTGTCTTACAATTCAGAACGGGTATGAAGAAAGCAAGGTGAAAGCGAACAACTCAGACATTATAATGAAGTAGGGTTGTGCGAGGACACTGCATAGCATACTGGTTGCATATCCTGTTGCTCTTCTTTGTGCTGCCTATAAATGATTTTTAAAAAGAAGTCTGTCTTGCAAAGCTGACCACATATGTTCAACAAGCAGTTTATTGTAAAATTGTTGTTTTGCTCTTTACTTTATACTTATTTTGTTCTTCAGATCAGTGGCATAGCAGAAGCAGGATGAAGGAGGCCTATTCGTTGACTAATTTGAGTACTTAGCACAGTACACTATGTCCAGAATGATGCCCTCAGCCCTTGCAGTAAACACTTTGGTGATATAATTACTCATAAACGTGGGTTCGCATCAGTCAGCAGGCTTCGCTAAAGTGTGCAAAGAGGGCATGTGAGCATTTAACATGACAAACAGTACACTCAACAGTCTCAGGAACTTCATAGACACGTGAAGGCAAACCAATTGTGGTTTTTGTAACAGAGACACATAAGCTATTGCCTTAGTCAATGGTCAAAGAATAAATCCCTAGGTACAGTGGTGGTCAGAATTATTGGCACCCTTGGTAAATATGATCAAAAATGACTGTAAAAATAAATCTGAATTGTTTATCCTTTTGATCTTTAATTCATAAAATTAGCAAAAATCTAACATTTCATTGAAGGAAAAGAATTGAAAGTGGGGGGGAAATCAGATTATGAAATAAATGTTTTTCTCCAAAACACTTTGGCCACAATT
This sequence comes from Ancherythroculter nigrocauda, assembly GCA_036281575.1. Lineage (NCBI taxonomy): Eukaryota > Metazoa > Chordata > Actinopteri > Cypriniformes > Xenocyprididae > Ancherythroculter > Ancherythroculter nigrocauda. Next base: position 56,159,441 of record VTFQ01000003.1, read on the forward strand.
ATTGGCACCCCTAGAATATTTTATGAGTAAAATATCTCTGAAGTATATTCCCATTCATATTTACATTTTTTTAGCACACCATGATCATGATCATGAACATGAAATTGTCCAGCCGAGACTTCCTGTTCTGCGGGAGTATAAACATGAGGAAACACAAAGGCCAAATTCCCTTAAACATTCATCACAATGAGTAAAACCAAACAATATAGTTCTGATGTGCAGCAAAAGATTGTTGAGCTTCACAAAATAGAAAGTGGCTGTAAAAAAAATAGCTAAAGCACTGAAAATCCCCATTTCCCCCATCAGGGCAATAATTGAGAAGTTCCAATTAACTAAAGATGTTACAAATCTGCCTGGAGGAGGACGAGTGTCTAAATCGTAGTAATGCATGGTGAGGAGGAAAGTTTGAGTGGCCAAAGACTCTCCAAGGATCACAGTTGGAGAACTGCAGAGATTAGTTGAGTCTCAGAAAGCCTAAAACAAATTTATCAAACAGCACCTACATCCCCACAAGTTGTTCGGGAGGGTTTCAAGAAAAATCCTCTGCTCTTATCCAGAAAAATCTCCAGCATATTCAGTTGTCAGTCAAGACTGGAACTTCAAACGGGACCAGCTTCTATGGTCAGATGAAACTAAAAAAAGAGCTTTTTGGCAGCAAACCCACCAGATGGGTTTGGTGCACACATGGATAAAAAGTACCCCATGCCCACGGTTAAATATACTGCTGGATCTTTAATGTTGTGGGCCTATTTTTCTCCTGGAGGTCTTGGACATCTTGTTCAGATACATGGTATCATGGATTCTGTCAAATACCAACAGATAAAAATTCAAAACCTGACCGCTTCTGCTAGAAATCCAATAATGGGCTGTGGTTGGATCTTCCATCAGGACAATGATCCAAAACAAACATCAAAACCAACACAAAAATGGGTCACTGAGCACAAAATGAAGCTTCTGCCATGGCCATCCCAGTTCCCTGACCTGAACCCTAAAGAAAATGAGTGAAGTGAACTGAAGAGAAGAAGCACTAACATGGAGCTGGAATCTGAAGGATCTGGAGAGATTCTGCATGAAGGAATGGTCTCTGATCTCTTGTCAGGTGTTCTCCAAACTCATCAGGCATTATAGAAGAAGAGTGAGAGCTGTTTTCTTGGCAAAAGGAGGTTGCAAAAATTATTGAATAAAAGGGTGCCAATAATTGTGGCCAACGTGTTTTGTAGATAAACATGTATTTCATAATGTGACTTTCCCCCCACTTTCAATTCTTTATCATCAATGAAAGGTTAGACTTTTGCTAATTTTATGAATTAAAGATCAAAAGGATAAACAATGCAGATTTATTTTTACAGTCATCTTTGATCATATTTACCAAGGGTGCCAATAATTCTGACCACCACTGTATACTTCGTTTTTTATGCGTACGCTAGTGTACACGCACAGTCAAATGCACAGCCTTGCAAAGTATACTTCATTTGACACACTACACAGGCGTTCGACGTTTTGAGTAATCTCTCTAACCTCTTCACACAATCTCTCGTCTATGTAGGCCTCCATCGTCGCTGTAGCTTGCATACATGCGTTCCGTCTGTTCTGTTTATGCAGTTTTTCTTTCACTACCTTATGAATTGACGCCCCCAGGGCACGGTAGCCACCTTGTGGATAAACTAATTACTGCAAAAAAATAAATAAATAAATGTAAAAATTAAATGTGCATGCGCGACCTGCACCTACAAGTACACACGGTTACAAAAATCCATCAGTGCGCAAACTCTTCTGATGACGAAATTCTGTATGCTGACCCACACGTATGCGTAAAAAGTTAAGTATAGTTTGGGCTTAAGGGGCGGCAAGTTACACAAAATGCAGTATTTCATGACAAAATGTACAATAATGCATTTCGAATACAGACGAAAGTAACAAAATTCACAACATTTCCTTCCGTTTCATTTTCCATTCCATTCCATTTCATTACACATTTCATTTTATGGATAATAGATAACAAAATGCATTAAAACAAAAGTCACAAAATGCAATTTCGCCCATGATATGCTTAAAGAGGTTATTCACCCAAAAATACAAATTCTGTTGTCATTTACTTGTCTTTACAAAATAAGATATTTTGAAGAATGTGGGAAACAGTTGATGGGCCCCATTGACTTCCATAGTTTTTTTTTTTTTTTTTTATGAAGTCAATGGGGCCCATCAACTGTTTCCCACATTCTTCAAAATACCTTCTTTTTTGTTCAGCAGAAGAAAGAAATTCATACAAGTTTGGAAGAACTTGAGGATGAGTAAATGATGACAGAATTTTCATTTTTGGGTGAACTATCCCTTTAATATTTGAATAATATGAAAGGAATTTTGTGGATCACAAAATTAATTTTGTCTACAAATGCTCATTGTTGTGAATAAGATATAGGCTATATTTTGTTGAACGATATGCCCTCACTGAATGTGAATTTCGAAATGCATGTATTTTGTGACCAATGCATTCACAAAGATCTTTTCTTTTATCCATGAAATGAAACAAAGTGTCTATTTACACTAAGTGTAAATAGCCTGTCTTGTTGCAAAGGCTATTTACACTAACTCCATTCAACATCTGCAGTGGCGTATGCCATAGGGAGTATGAAGCATGGAAGTAGCTTTTGACATGAATTCGCCTTTTGCCGAACTTGCTCTTCTTCTCCCTTTTCTCACCCAACACTATCTTATGACCAATTTGTACGTATTTTATGAGGTGACCTCATTCATACGATTTGTCTAAACCCCAGTGATGGGTAGGTTTAGGGGCAGGGTTAGGGGTAGGTCATTTGTACGAATTCATGTGAATTTGGCAACTTGTGAAGTATGTACGATAATAGAATATCTTGATATTTTCACCTAGTGTAAATACCATATTGCTAAGAGAATGCTGCTATTGTCACTTAGTGTAAATAAAATATATCACTATTTTCACTTAGTGTACATAGCTCCTAGCCGCTGCCGAAATGAAAAGTTCATTCAAAATTCAAAGTTGCATGAAATGAAGTGCCTTTTCATTTCCATTGATGAAATGCATCCGGCTTTTGTATTTCTGTGCACAAACACTAAAGAGTTTAATGCTGCATTTCATGTCAAATAATACATGCAACTGACACAGTTAGTCAGGATACAGTTGGTACTGCATAAAAGCACCCTTTGCATTCCTTCAGTTGCAGAAGGCTGCTTTGGAAGTACCACCGATGAGATCCGTATATGCCTCTAGGATATTTCTGTTTGTTTGCTTGCTTGATATGTTTTGATGTGTTTCTCCTTGTTTCAATATATATTTTCCAAACGGTCTACCCTCACCAATGTTCACCGAATTGTAGATTAATTTTAACATGCGCTCGTTTGAATTCAACAACTTGGAGGCCCCCCTACTGTTCAGGGGCCCCCCCACAGCGCCCACCCGGCGGGACCTTTCTACACCACTGCTTCGGGTTTCTTTCAATGCAAATCCTCATCCCATGTCTTTAAATATACCTCACAAATCCCAAATGTAGAGAACCGCTTCTAACAGATAAATATAGGGCTGTTCATATGTGTCAAATTGATGCAACTATATGCATGCTAAAGCTTTCTCATGCTCAGCATCACAACTGATGTTCATGGCATGTGTCACTGCAGTGTCACTAAGTTTTACTGTGTAAGGCCCGTCCAATCGGCCCAATGGCGGTTTCCCATTGGACGGGGAAGGTTTCTTGCGCATTCGGTCTTTTCAGTGTGACAAAGTAGTTTAATTCCAAGTAAACTTTTATCTGACTCCATTTTATTATGACCTCAAATTTAGTTTAGAATGTCAACTGATTATTGGTCATTTGTATAATAATTTAGCTATACATTTGATTATTCTATTTAACTCTTTACTCTTATTGTACTCGTTCATTCAGATTCCTATAACGCTTTGAGTCTCGCACCGGCCGGGCATACAATCTCATACGCACAATCTCGTCAGTCTTGGTCATTAGACAGAGGCGATGACTAATATTCTAGAGGCCGTACCCACTTTGCTCATTCTAGAATACGTTTATTTAGTCCCCATAGATCTGAACACACCGAATTAAGGTAAAATACTTTTAACCAGGAGCCATGACCATTAACATAAAATCAGGCTGACCAATTTAGCTTCCTTTAGTGGTAACTTTACATAATCATGCAGTGGTTTACCCACAGACACTTAGTTAGAATAATCTCTCAGGTTGAGGCCCATCCTGTTTAGATTGGTCTAGCAACACTCTGTTACTCTAAAAGGAAAAAAAAAAAAAAAAAAAAAAAAAAACATTATTAGCCTACACCAGTGGTTCCCAACCACATTCCTGGAGTACCCCCAACACTGCACATTTTGCATGTCTCCTTGATCAAGCACACCTGAATCAAGTCATCAATTCATTAGCAGAGACTCCAAGACCAGAAATGGGTGTGTCAGACAAAGGAGACATGGAAAATGTGCAGTGTTGGGGGTACTCCAGGAATGTGGTTGGGAACCACTGGCCTACACAGTCTAAGTATACATAACTAATTCCAATGTGTTAGTTGGAGCTCTAAAATATCAGTTGGTGTGCCCCACTGCTCCACCTAAACTGTACTTTAGTCCGTTACTAACCTGAGCGTAGATTTGTGGGGTTATGGATTTAACGTAATCTACTAGAGTCAATAATTTCAGAGTAAGTCAGAATTAAGTCAAACGTAACAATTTATTAGTCAGGTAAATGCATCATGCCAATTACATAATCAATTCAAAGATGATCAATACAAAACATCAAATGCTCAGAAAAAGAGTAAAAGATGTTTAGAAAAAGCACATTGCTGAGTATCCCGGACACCCAGCAATGAGGGCTGATCTGATTACTGGATTGTGCCCTGAGCCTCCTGCAAAATCTCTTTAAATACCCAGACCAAGACAGAAACTTCTTTCAAATGGAGACATGAGTTCTCAATGGGAATTTGCATTAATCAGGGTCCTAGACTGAGTAGTTTACACCTTTTGGGGACAGAAAGCCGTTTGCATAAAAGACCCTGTGAAGGTGGACACACCCATTACAGAGAGCAAAATATCTCTAAAATCTTTATTACCTTCTGGTTTACTTCTATGGGAATGAGACCTTTGTACCAGTCGCACTGAGACATTTTAAATGATACCAAACATGTATAATGTTGTATGATAACTGTTCACATTAAACCATAGATTTTGGGTGAATTTCAGGTCATCTCCGCATGTAGAGAGAAGAGATGGGGGAAGAGGCGGTGAAGGAAGGGAAATGTAGATTAAGGCAATGCTGAGGTGTGATTGACTCGGTCTGATTGCGTCTCGGATGGGGATGCTAATTTGGCAAGAGAGAGTTCAAATGTTAATTTCCTTTGTTTTCTCAAAGAGTAGCCCTTTCTTGGTCCAGGCAGTCCGGCATCAGTCTTAAAACTGTATAGCTCAAACTTAGTATTCTACTTTTTAAAGCATGCATGCCTTATTCTGTTTGTATGATGGCCGGGATCTCAAAACATAAACATGAAAGATGGAACAATATGAGAAGCACTTTTGTTCAGGGGCTTGGTACTAAGACATGTAGAATTCTGAAATGGTCGCTCTGTATTTAATGAGATGGTGTTATCATGGGCGTCCCCTACAGAGATCTTTGAAAAGGCACAAGATGATTGGATAATATGATAGCACTGATTCCCAAGGCAGCACTGGCAAATAAATCTTTGGCCATTTATCTTATTGCATCATCAAACAGGGCCAGTGCTCCAGCTGTGACACTAATTATCTGTGTTCACTGATGTTGAAAGGTAGGAAAACACAAGGCTCAAGGGTTGAGAGTCTCGTTTGGTGGCCGTCACAAATTATGCTGCTTTCATTTCACCCCCAACTCTCCTTTTCTCGGCTTCATGCATGATAAAAACAAATCACATATTTTCTATATGACTGTGTTGGAGGTTGTGCAGATGCTACTAACTTAACTGCAATCTCCAGTAGTCTGGAAATTGAAAAGCTTGGTGGGAAGTTTTCAGTATGGAAGACTGTTCCTGATGTTTTCTCCAACTATAATAACATGGTAACTGTGAGTTAAGATATAAGTTTATATATATATAAACAGGCTTCCATGTCTCATAATTTATAAATAACATTAGACTATAAATAAATATAGCAGACACAGCTATAAATGCAACATTTATTTTTATGCATTCTTCAGAAAACTCAGGTACAACTGAATCCATCAAGTTTAAATGACTGAAATGCATCAATTTAATGTTATTCACACCATACTGAGAGTTCATTTAAGCACACCTTCAGTTGGTTTAAAAGAAGAGCAATATATAAGACTTTTCAGAAGTACAACATCTATGATCTGCTTTAGAGGAGACAGCCTTTATGGCTATAATGAGATTATGACCAGATTTCGAGCTAATTTAAAAGAGATTCATTTATAATGGCAGCTAAATGGCCACTAACATTTCGCTGATTGTTTTGAATGGTCTGATGCTGTAAGATATAACTCAGTAAGACAATAACAGCACAAAACAGTTCACCATTTATGAGACATGTCAAAGAGTCCATGAAGAGGTGACAACTTAATTTGATAACTATTGATCCCTTACTGTTCATAATGTTCAACAATATAATTTGTAATCAACCCTGGGGGGACAGCAATTCAATATGAGACAATTAGAACTGCTAACCTATGTACGTTTGTTGGCTCTCATTTAATAAACCTTGTTAAACATAAGCATCTTTATCGTGTTTTTGAAGAAGTCCATTCAAATGTAAAGCAATGAGAGGAAACTATTTTTATAAGGCTGTACAAGACTATTGACCAGAACTGACAAGCATCTGTGATGTATGTTTTGGCCACAATGGCCATTTTAACTGATGTCAACTGGGACAAGCACTAAAATGTTGGCAATCAGCAATACGCAAAACAGCATGTACATGGAAGGAGAAGTGAAATGTTAAAAGTAAGTGTATGTACTAATTAAGTGCTACAGTCAAGAAGGATCAGAGACCTTTCAAAGTATGCAGATTTTCAGGTCAAACCTGGAATAAAGTGCAACAGAAAACCACTTTATGTGAAATTCATTCTGCCATAAGTGTGTAGGCATTTTCTCTGGAGGATAGGTAGGATAAAATGTATGGTCATTTTCTACAGTACCACTTCACAAATGAATGACTTCATTGCTTGACAGCACTACTAAATGAACATTAAAGTGATAGCCTAGTTCACCCAAAAATTCAAATCATCCCATGATTTACTTACCCTCAAGCCATCCTAGGTATATATGTCTATTTTCTTCTTTAAGATGAACACAATCTGAGTTATATTAAAAAAATATCTTGGCTCTTCCAGTGAGGGTGAAGGTAGTGAATGGTGCTCGAGATTTTGAAGCCCCAAAAAGCGCATCCATCCATCATAAAAATAATCCACACGGCTCCAGGGGGTTAATAAAGGCCTTCCCAAGTGAAACAATGGATTTTTATAAGCAAAATATCCATATTTAACACTTGATAAACTATAATCACTGGCTTCCAGGAACGGCCGTACGCAAGTGGAGTATGCACGAGTGACTTCTGACTCGACATATGAAGTAGGGCATTTCAACATTTCTCTTTAAAAATTCTTGTTTTAGACTTCTAATTTGTGACCAGTGTTTTGTTTTGCTCTATCCTCTGTGCTTCCGCACTTCCACACTGGATGCACTTTTTCGGGCTTCAAAATCTCAAGCACCATTCACTACCATTATAAAGCTTGGAAGAGCCAGGATATTTTTTTTAATTAATCTCCAATTGTCTTCGTCTGAAAGAAGAAAGTCATGTACACCTAGGATGGCTTGAGGGTGAGTAAATCATGGGATCATTTTCATTTTTGGGTAAACTAACCCTTTAACAATCTGGAAAAGAAAACTGGAATGTATAACTTGGAATGAAGACTTATGCTGCGTCCCAATTCGCCTTTTGTGAACAAAAAGTACTTACCTTTGAGTGTGTAGCAAAAGAGTAGACAAGCTTTGGGACATACTATCACGTCATACAATTGCGTCTTTTCTCTCTGTCACATCCTGTCACCGTAAACTGGCCTGTCAATCATCTTACATCCTCCACATTTCATTTAGTTAATTACCGTATCGGAGAGAAATGCAGCACGTTGATCTGCAGTCGTGGGTCTTTCATGTGGAGAACTCTCCTCATATTAATGCATAATGATGCATTTAAAAGTTAATGGCCAATCGGATATTTATAAATGTCCACATTGGTATTTGCAGATGAAAAATAACACAGATAACATTAAATATATATTTTCTATGAGGTTGAACTGATTATTAGTCACTCAAACCTCTGAGCGTCGATCGCGCATATCCGCCATGTTTTGTAGTTTTTTAACACTTTTTACTCGTGTTTGTAGTTCTGAACTGAATCCTCGTCCAACGCGCAATGGGTTGTGGGCAATATTAGCCTTTATAGTGTGCACAGATCAACACTTCGAAAATCTACCGGAAACAGTAGACCAATCGGAGACTTTTGGCATACTCTTTCTAACATACAATGCTTTGGGACACACTTATTTTAATCTCACATACTATTTAGGATGGATAGTACGGACATTGGGATGCAGGGCTAGTCATGAAACTTTCATTTCCACAAAATCCAACTCAAACATCTCACTGCCTCTTCAAATAAGATGTGCAAGGCCAAGCATGAATGCACCATTGGTCTCCACTCTGGTGGCAAATTCTGAGGACGAACTGACACAAGGAATCCAATAAGCGTCCTTAATTTGCATCACAGGATCAGGAACTCAAATTGCCTGTTAGCAGATTGACCACAGCTGTGGGGACCCAAGCACATGGAGAAATGCTTGTTAGGTCACAGAGAGAGAGAAGCATTTAAACATGTGTGCCAACCTCTGCAAGAGTCTCAGAGGACTCAATGGGAAGGGAAATCAAAAAAATGTGTTTACGCTTTGAGAGGCAGCTGTGCAAAAGAGCAATAAAAACAACCTAAAATTGATGTGCACTGCCATTCAAGCCACAGGGCAGCAAGGCATGTAGACATGGTCAAGAGCAAGATGATCTGCTGAAGTTCAAACTGAGGTCATTTAAGTGACTTTGAACTTGGTGCCAGACAGGCTGGTCTGAGTATACTGAGTATACAGATACTGCCGATCTACTTGGATTTTCACACACAACCATCTGCAGGGTTTACAGAGAATGTGGGCAAAAATACCTTGTTTAGGTCATAGGAGAATGGTCAGACTGGTTCGAGCTGATAGAAAGGCAACAGTAACTCAAATGACAAATCGTTACAACCGAGATCTGTAGAAGAACATCTCTGAACACAAAACACGTTGAACCTTGAAGCAGATGACCTACAGCAGCAGAAAGAGTAAGTGTATGTACTAATTAAGTACTACAGTCAAGAAGGATTAGAGACATTTCCAAGCATACAGATTTTCAGGTCCGACCTAGAATAAAGTGCAACAGAAAACCACTTTATGTGAAATTCATTCTACATAAGTGTGTAGACATTTTCTTTGGGGGATGCATAGGATAAAATGTATGGTCATTTTTTTTTTACAGTACCACTTCATAAATGAGATAACCTAAAGCTGGGTGCACACTGTGAGATTTATATTAGTCCTTTATGATTGCTGCTTGTCAGACTGTATGAACATGATCTTCATGTCACACTGGGGGATCTGAGGTGTCATTTATGTCAGACTGTACGACAGTGAAGACATGTTAAAAACGGACGCGTGCATGAAAACTTTTCCGGAGTTTTACATCAGCCCACACACATTCGGTGACAGTGAGCTGCATTACACGTGGGACTGAAATGGTGGCTAACAAAGTGTTCATTTTGATCACGGCTTGTCTTGAAAAATGAAGACAATTTGATGTACGTCATAGAAGTCACAGGACTGTGTGCCAAATCTTCTGACACTGCCAGAGCTTCGTCGGAGGTAAAATTTGATCGCAACGGTCATTAATCGGCTGAAGGTGAACATGTCAAACTAGCAATTGAAGACTACAGATTTTTCCCAAGGATTATAGGAATCTTTGAGGATTCTCAAAATTTGTCTCAGATGACCAAATTGTGGCCAAAATCGCACAGTGTGCACCTGGCTTAAGTGACTTCATTGCTTGACAGCAATACTAAACCAACATTAAAGGGATAGTTAAAAAATGAAAATGATACCATAATTTACTCACCCTCAAGCCATCCTCGGTGTATATCTATCTTCTAGATAACATGAAAGCATGGGTCCATTCTGCCTTGTATTAGCAGTTCAGGCTGCTGGTGGTGTAATGGTGTGTGGGATATTTTTTTGGCACACTTTGGGCCTCTTAGTACCAACAGAGCGCTGTTTAAACGCCACAGCCTAAGTTCTGGTGCTGACCATGTCGATCTCTTTATGTCCACAGTGTACCCATCTTCTAATGGCTACTTCCAGCAGGATAACACGCCATGTCATAAGGCTCAAATCATCTCAAACTGGGTTTTTGAACATTTATTTATTTATTTGAAATACCAACACATTGTCACTCTCAACTCGTTATATATGGATGCTTGGTCAGGACCCCTTGGTTACTTTTTAATGCACAGGGTATGCCTTTTGTGTCATTTTTTCATGTCATTGTGCAGGGTACTCCATTGCTTTCAGTTGTTTGCCTTTTGCATCTGGGGCTGTATTCACAAAACATCTTAAGGCTAAAAGTAGCTCCTAACTTGCTAATTTAGGAGAAACTCTTAAAAATAACGGGCACGTTAGTCCTAATTTTAGGACTCCTAATTTTCATAAATTTGTAAAAAAAAAAAAAAAAAAAAAAAAATTATATATATATATATATATAATATATAGCATATCTGGTGTGCTGTCCAAGGGGATCGAGGGCTCAGAACTTGGAATTTATCCCAAACCCAGAGTTCTTCTTGTAACCCCAGCCAAGAGCGAGAGGTACGGGGTGGCAGAAAACTGTCGAGGTAACTAGCTAGGTGAGGTAACTCTGTGTAGTACATGCCTCCTCCGGAGCTGATTAGATTTGAACGCGCTCCTCCCAAACTTTGTTTATGAAACATAATTTGTCGCTTGAATTCTGCATTCTCTCGAGTCACAGACAGGCTGAAATTAGCTGAAAATATACTACTTTAATTAGTGACACTTAGCGTACATTTTAAAACCTTTATTTGAATATAGCAACATTTGTATATTTTAAAACCTTTATTTGAATATGGGAACATGATACCTCATTCTACAATATGTCTATGATTAAATCGCTGACAGAGATTCCTCCCCCATCAGCCAATCACTGTGGGCATAGTTAGTAATCATGTCGACATCATCCATAGCAACGAGGTCAACCCCGCCCTTTCTCTTAGCTTAAGACTTCTCTCTATTCCTTAGTAAAAGTTAGTCTCAGCAGCTTTGTGAATAGGTTTTAAGAGAAAACTAAGAACTTTTACTACTACTTAGGAGAACTCTTAGTGGTAATATAAAATGTTTTGTGAATACGGCCCCAGATCGAGACACAAGACACACCTAACCCCATCCCTACCCTAAACCTACGCACTTCTCAACAATATAAAACATGTAACAGGAAAATAAATGTACAGTTGAAGGTATTTATTGCAAAAACTGACCAAAAACATATTACAAACAACTCATGTCTGGTTCCAAGTCTTCTGAAGCCAGTGTTGTAGTTGAGACCAGCTCATTCAAGTCCGAGTCAAGACCGAGTGCAGAGTATGTTGAGTCCAAGTTAAGAAAGTTTTAGAAGTTCAAGAAAGAGTTCTAGACACGAGAGGTATCTTTCTGGGGAACAGACGTGATAAATGTGAGGTGACAAAAGAAAGAATGATTCTGATCTGGAGGTGAGGTGAACTAACAGACTGCATAGCCTCAAACCCTGCTAAGCAATTAATTAATCAATCAATCATTTACTCATAATTTGGCCTTCGTGGCTGTATTAGCCTATAGTTTATTTTTTATTACAAATGTGATAAACGTTTGCACAAGTATATGTGATGGGGAATTTAATTAAAATGTAACATTTCAATTATATTCTGCTGAAATTACTTGAAAAAAGATCTGTTAATTTTGCTGAACGAGATTCAAAGATCCGAGTCAGTAAAATGATCCGAACTTCCCATTACTACCCGAGTCCTGCTGCCTTTGCACTAACGTTAGTCTCAAGTCATGCGCAGTTGCGCACAAGAAAATCACCAATCATTGGACGTGTCAACCAAACATCAATTTACAGAAATAATAACATACAGTAATAATCATGAAATATTTTGAATGGGACTCGAGTGGACTCGGGAATGAGTCCAATTCCTAATACGTTCGAGTATGAGTCAATTTCGAGTCAAAATGCACGTGAGTCCATGACAAGACCAAGACCAGTACAATATGGTCTCGAGACCGACTTCAAGACCAAGTCTGAGTCTCGAGTACTACAACACTTTCTGAAGCCATACAATCTCTTTATGTGAAGAAGAGAGTGAACTCAAGGTTTTAATTGCTGAAAATGATTACGTTCTGTGAACGCACACAGTCATATACTGTATCTCATTCAAATGATACACCGAAACATTTCAATGATGCAATCAGGCACGAAACATGAGAGCCAGTGGCATTTCACAATAATGCTACAAAGCTGACATAATGCTTCTTCTGGCAGCAGTTTGTGAATGTGTGCACAGAATCTTATTCTGAGTTTAATGGTGGATGGAAACGTTGATCTTTTTTGGGTCTGTTCCCCACACAGATCAATCATTTGGCCTCGGAATAGTTGTATGTTAGGAATAAAGTTGTTCTGCCTGTTATATGTTTTATATTATATACCGATGGCTAGATTTAGGGTTAGGGGCTGGGTTACATGCAACAGTCTAAACAGTGCAATGTAAAATAAATAATTTATATATATATATATATATATATATATATATATATATATATATATTCAACATGGCGATAACATTCCCGTACCCATCACATCTGCGTATGACGCCAAAGGTTTCTCATTGAAAGCAATGGAGTACCTGGATATCAAAAAATGACTCTAAAGGGGTATTTTAGCATGATCAAAAACCATGTAAAAATCACAGAACAATGTCTTTGTTGTCAGTTTCAACAGTTTAGAGTAAACTTTCATTTTCAAAGTTAAATTTTGGTTTGAAAATGACTAAAAAGAAACCTCTTTCTCAGTGGTGTAGCAAGTCAGCCCCGGGCCCATATGCAATATTTATTTATTTATTTTTTTAAATAAATAAATTTACTTCTCTTTCTCCTCTAAATATTTTTCCATCACATTTGATGTGCATTTTACTTTGTTGAATAAAGAGTATCCACTCCAGCGAGTACCAGTTACATTTATTCACATCTTGTGCAGTATTAAAAAAATGTGCAGATGTAGTCGTTTTTTCAGAAAACTAATATGACTCATTTAAAATTCCATACTACTTACATTACTGCATGCATAAGTTTCAGAAACCCACTTTAAAAATGACAGAAAAGTGAATACCGGTCAAATACAATAGATCATCGCTAAGATATGGTCCATTTATTCAGTACATTTAACATAGATAAGCTATAGCAAGTTATTGACAACATTATTTCTATTATGCTTCATTTTTCTGAACATATGTACACGGGTTCTGTCTCGCGCAGAGACGCGCGTGCGAGCCTTTGAAAGTATTTGGCTGCAGAAAGACACATGCGGCGTGTGCACTGTGCACTATCTAGTAGACTTTTGTTTTCAAGCACTCAAATCACTCTCGCATGGGCTGTTGTACAGTACACACACTGTCCGTGCCATCACAAAAATTGGAGTGCGAACGTCCGCGAACCCTCCTAATGACAAAAATTTTGCGATGGGCACGGCGCGTGGACACCCGAAGTATAATTTGGGGTTAAGCCCGTAATAGCGGGCCCCCAATCCACCCGGGCACATTTGCACATGCATACCTTGCATGCCCAGACGCTACGCCACTGCTCTTTCTCTAGAAACCCAATAGTCTTTTTTTGTCATGACAACTCTGAGTGTTTAGAATGGTAATGGATATAACAATGTTGATATGTTTGGTCTGTTTGGTCTACTGTTATTGCTGCTGCTGTTGGCTATTGCTGCTGCATCTGCAGAGCAAGTACAGGGCTTGCTACTGCCAATACATACTCAACACACTGCTGTGAGCAAGTAAGACATGCTGCTGCTGTACAATATAGTGTACATGAATTACCCGTAGCAGATCTATACAGGCGGAGCTGGGGAAGACGGAGGGTTTCTGAAAGCACGCTGCAACTGCTACAGCAAATGCTGACCAAGTATTTGAAGGTTGAGCAGTGAGCTCATTGGCTGCTGATACAGCAGGAACCAATCAGCTGTGCCCTATAGAGAATGATGTGACTGCAAGCAGATTGAGTTAAGGACCGATCAGCCTGCACCATCTAGAGCAGGGCTATTCAATTGGCGGCCCGCGGGCCACATGCGGCCCCGAAGCAACCTCCAAGTGGCCCAGCCTGGTCCCGCCAAAAATGTGCATTCATACGTAAATTCATACCACGTAGTCTAGCAACACACAAACAATGCAGAGCGTGCCGGTAGTAGCCTAGATTACTATCAATATGACTTTCTCAATAGTGAAACGTAAAATTGTCAATGAAATCCAGTGAAGGAGGGATAGGCGGAATTGCGCTGAACGACACACAACAGAAGCGCACTCTGTCGCGCGCGCGATCAGTTCTCCTCGCGCCTGAATAGTCAAATACACGTGCACACAGATGTCTAAATATCCATCCTATGGAGTATCTCACGTGAATACAGTCGGTTATGGCTTAAGTGGACGTAAACAGGTGGGTAATAACTGGATATGCATCAGTTACGTCCATGCATTCAGCAGCCCAATTAAATACCTGTCTGTCATTAATGTTAATCAAACAACAGAAAATGCTAAATAAATGTAGGCTATATGTTAAATAAACCTACTGTATCTGAAAAAAAAAATATTTTGAATTTACTACTGTTTTTGTAATTTGCTTTTTTTCCCTTTTATATAGCCTAACACAACAAATTTCTCATATTAGCCCATGCTCATATTGTCCACCTCTTGCCCACCTGTACATACCAGCTGATATATGCAGTCTTGATTTGGGTGGTCAGTCTGCATTTAAACGTTTGAAAGGGTTTTAAATCTTCTTAATCAAGTAAAATGACTCAAAATAAAGTAATTTAAGTATAACAAAGTCAACTTTAATCATAAATGTAATTTACAGACATCAAAATTGTGGCCAGTGAAAATGCTGAGTGGCTAGTAACTTTGGAAAACCACTAGCCACTGTGGCTGGTGAGCAAAAAACGCCCATGTCACGCCCTGATTGCGTCTTACAACCGGAGCTGTGCAAACTGATCAAAGTTAAAAGAGAAACAATGAATAAACCTTATGTTTTTCAATAAATTTGTTTGTGTTGGTTTTAAAATTTGTCGTTACGAGCTGCTTCGCCGCTGAAATGACTGGCCCAGCTAACCTTCTTGGTTTGAAAATCTGGCCCAACTGAATTTGTAATTGAATAGCCCTGATCTAGAGTTTTATGACGGAACTTTGTATTTTTGAATGATTGAACTGTTCCATGCACTGTTGTCTTGAGACAAGAAATCAAACAGAATCTAACCAGGACAGAGAGGATAGTGGAAGGCCTTAGGTGCACAACAACAAGATGAGTAAAAAAAAAAAAAAAATCATCATGGAAATATGTCATCAGGCCTTGTGGGTCTATTTGAGAGGCTCAGGCGGTCATATGAACACAAAGAGAGTCACACCTGTTAGTAAATACGGTTGTCAATCCCAAACACTGTGTGAACATAGCCACCTCCAACTAAACCCAATCTGACACCCGTGATCCACAATAAATCAGATCTGATGCATACAGCAGGCTCCCTTGAGGCTAATGGGAGAAAAAGCAGTGAACTCAAAATGACACCAGATAATTTTCTTCAATATTTGAACTTGTCTTGGAGACAGATTACCAAAATAACAGAGACAGTTATACTAAACTGAACAGTGACTGACATTTCCAACAGTTTTTGCTCCCACCTGCTTCAATTATCACCAAGTTCTCCTGAGAGCAAGTGTCTGCTTAATGTCTCGACAGATCTGGGGAAAACAGAATACGAACGTGCGCAATTGGGTATGTTTGTCTTAGAAAGTACGATGTGATGATTTCAACAAAAAAAAATAATAATAAAAAAAAATAATAATAACTTTGAAAATTGCAGATGCCAAGCACAAGGGAACAACATTTTAATGAAGTTATTTGGCAATAACAAGTCTGCGTTCCTGAATTCTCATTAAGACATTTTAATAAGACGAGTGCAGATTTTATAACACTGACAGTAAATATAACACTACCATTTAAAAGTTTGGGGTCGACGAGATCTTTCAATGTTTTTGAAAGAATCTCGTATGCTTACCAAGGCTGCTTTTATTTGATCAAATATTTTGTAGCCTTCCTAGCATCAAACTCCTTTTTACAATGGGTAGCAACATAGTGTTACAAAAATTTGCAAAAAATTGCAGCATAATATTAATAAAGAGGATCTTGAACTTTAGTCAATGGAGTATGATGCAATTATAAATGACAAAAAAATGCAGTAAAAAAATATAGAAAGTGTAACTTTTATCCACAAAACCAAGTTCTGTGCATATAGTGGAAAAATTGATTGATTGATAATCGGAAGATGTCATGCAATTCATTTCAGTAAATTAATTCAAACAGTTCATGTAGATGAAATGGTTCAATAAACAATGGGGTATTTGCATATAAATATCTTTCTTATATTTTATAAGAAATTACCTGTAAATGTGTCTATTGAATTATAATGCTGTCGTCATCAGCTGGGATCCTCATTGCTTTCATGCCATGCAAATACTGAAAAATATATCATACAAATTTAAAAGATATTTCTCCCTTCACTTCAGCATAGATTAGTGTGCCATATGCATAAGATCCATGGCAGAACAAACAAACTGCAGAAGCCCAAATTGTGGACACTGAACATGACATGAAGCTGAAATTGAGGTCAGCTTGGACACTTGAACTCTTATAAAACCTATAAAAAGACTCCAATATTCCATTGACTTTTTATAGGCTTCATCTCTATGTACCTGTAAATGACAAATGCCCTGTAAACCTGAGCAGTTCAGCTATCTCTGCACATATCTAACAAAGCATGACATGCAATGCCAAGCGAATTGTTGAAAACATAAGCTACATCAGGTCATGCTTTGAATATCACCCTCGCAGTGTGTGCCATATTGTTCTGCCCTGCTCGGTGCTATAAATTTCCACACTGCATTAAACTACACAACCTAATGCGCTGTGAACTTCAGGCGAAGAATGAGGTCTTCTTTCGCATAATAACTTCAGCGGGCCTGCAGAAATACCAAGGGCTGCCCCGATCTTGACATGTATTAGCTCGCCTTGCAGAACAATTGGTTCTGAGGTAGAAAAGTGAGCTTTTTACTTCTGAAAACGACTTATCAGCACAAATATTTGGTTCAAAGCCAGGCTTAAATTCATAGACTAGACAAAATGTGCAAAAAGAAAGAGATATGGGGCTTCGCTATGCAAGGTAAGCTAGTGGATTGTACTATATAAACCAGAGCAATATGAACAAAGGCTGCTGAGTATGCAGTGTTACTGAATGTTACGCCCTGCGGATAAATATATGAATATGGACTTAGTACAATAACTAACCATTAAATGGTCACTTATGTCCTTTTCACATGACTTGAATCAGAAACACACTGCTTTGACCCCTGTATGACTAATATTTGAACTTTTTTTTTGTATGCATATATATATATATATAATATATATATATATATATATATGCACATATATATATATATATATATATATATATATATATATATATATATATATGTTAGGGCTGTTAACGTGAACGTGTTAACGCATGCGATTAATTCAAAATCCTTAACGCGTTAAAATAATATGACGGATTTAACGCAAAAAAAATTATGGAAGCATGTGAAATTGCGTCATAATTTACGTCACGCAGTTAGATAATCTTACAGTCCATGCTGATTATATCAGAGATGGCAGAAAGAATTATTCATTCCAGTGTCTGTTTCGTTTTAAACACAAACTCTCTGTCATATTCTGTCATTGTATCTGAAGAGCGCGAGCCCTGCCGCTCCGCGCTGTTTCTGTCTGAACGGAACGTAGAAACATCCCACCACTGTATGGCCAGATGATATGCAAACTGTTTCTCTGCTGGATAAAGCTAACGAGGTTCTTGCTATGAAAGTTTTGATGGATGAGGATTGCAATCAAAGTAAAGACGATTGCGGTGACGTACAGGAGTCGTACATTAAGCACGAGCGTGCTCTCGATGCACTGATCGCACACTGTATTTATGCACAGACACATTTCAGTATATTCACGTTTTCACACATTCATAATAATGTTTGGATTTGTCCTGTGTATGTTGCTGTGTACTTTAGTATATTTGCAGGTCAAGGTTGGTTTAGGTTTTTTTTTTTTGGGGGGGCATCTCCATGTGGTCCTGTTCAGTATCGCAACTTGACTTGTCTAAAATGTAAACAAGCTCTTTGCTGTTGCACATACTATACACTGTGAATTCTGAAACTTTTTTTTGCTGTTTTTTATGGGTGCTTAATTTAGTGTAGCCTACATAAATGTATGAATTATATGAAATCATATCATTTGGTTATTTGGTGTCCTTTTTTGAAAAGACATCTAAATTTACCTTGAAAAAGGCTGAAAAATACAGTTTTGTGAAATTCACACTTCAATCTGATGGTGTATGCTTAATTTCACGATAAATGTGCGATTAATTGTGATTAAGGGTGCACGATTAATCGTGATTAAAAAAAAAAAAAAATCTATTGACAGCCCTAATGCCCCCCATATTTTTCCCAGTGTGATCCGTCAGCTCCAGTTCACTAATTTGGAGTGGTTAAGGCCCGGGTATACTTCATTTCCCACGTCCCCCTCTGTCTCGCGCACAGTTGAGCGCGCCAGACTTTTATAAGATACTCCTTTGCCCCTGAGCTCGCAAGCCTTTCAAAGTGTCACAGACACGCCAGATTCTGCACCCAGCCAATCAGGTCGCACTCCCTCACCAGAGTACTGATCACACGCACCTGACACTCATCACCATCCCAATCAGCAGCACCATAAAAGACACTCACAGTCACTCAGTCATTGTCCGGTCTCGTTAACGCATACTAACCTGAATGCTTACCTTATGGGCTACTTACCTGTCTCCAGTGTGTCTCCTAGATCCTCTGTGTTCTCCAGTCCTCCGTGAGTGTCTCTGTGTAGCGTCTGCTCCACGTCTCTCAGCCTTCATCGAACCTGGTGTGAAGATCAAGTCAAGTATCACTGTCTTGATTTTCTGTCTGGAAACTTCATCTGCTTTCACTCACCTGCTCACTGCTCTGGTTGTCTCAATAAACATCGTAAACTATACCTGTGTCTCCGACCTTTGCCCCCAGAACACGCGAGCCTTTCAAAGATACTCCTTTGCCCATGAGCGTGGAAAGACGCGTTCGGCGCATGCACAAGCGCACCGTCCATGGTCATAAAAATTTGGCTGCGCGGCCACTGTTCAGAGCGTCAAAGCCAATCCACAGTAAATATTTCTTGCTTGCGCCGACTGAAAACACATGAGAAACAGCATAAGACAGGAGAGACTCGGACATTGCAGTAATGAACACTGAAAGTTCCATGCATGTGGATTTGGATAAAACAGTTAATCGATTTGATGCCGTGCCTGAACGCCGTTTATCCCTTCACAGTGGCATATAGCGGACGGGCATGCAGGGCTATTAAATTATTTTTCTTATTATCATGCTACTTTTATTATTAAATTAATATTGCAATTCATTTGCCCCGCGATATCATAGCGCATAACCGATGCGCTGCGAGGACAATAAAATATTAGCGTACTCTTCATTTAAAGAACAACTTGTTTAACAAGAAATACTGATCGATTCACAAAAAATACATTTTTTTTTTCTTACTATGGGCCACAAGAGAAATATTAAGAAAATAAATTAGATTAATCTCTCATCATCTCTAAGAGAATATTAGCCGTTAATGCAGTGTCAGATGACAAAAGCTCAGTCCGTTTTTACTCTGTTTCTGTAGTGAATAATTGACTGGAGTTTGAGACCTCTTCACCCGCATAATTCTCACGCAAAGTTTGCACATTGTTTGTGTGATATCCACTGGCTCGCCTTCATGGTTTAAAATGGAAATATTTTCAATATTGCGACGTGGCATTTTTCTTTATCACCAGTTGCTCGCAAAATGATGGACACTGATTGACATATTGTCCACGTCATTTTCTGTGATAATAAAATTAAATGAATTATTAAATAAATGAGTAAATAAACAAGCAGCAAACTTAAACTTGTTTGCTTAAAATTTCTGCAAATAATTTGCTGACTCAGGTACAAAAAAAGTTTTGTACCTGCAAAAAACAAAAAAAAAAAAACAAACAAACAACCCCCCCCCCCCCCAATAAACAGTATATATATATATATATATATATATATATATATATATATATATATATATATATATATATATACTGTTTATTTTAAGTATTCTTTGAAATATGAATTTAGGCTATAGTATTTTTTAAATTTTTATGAAGACAGCAAACAAAAAAAAAATGTTAAATGAAATTAAAACATAAATACACAGGGACAAAAATATAAGGAATTTCATAATGTTTAACAAAGTTTCTATCATTGCAAAGACTGACATTGGACATATCATAGGGATTGTCAAGTAATCACTGGCTGGCTTTGCTTCGAAAGGTCAGTGGGAAACAAGGTCAAAGTTGAAATTGTTTGAACTCTGAGCGCCGTGTTAGAACGCTTGACCGGCACAGAACACACCGCAGTTATTCTGCAGCTGATGCTTCAGTGCAGGGTTCAATGCATTGGGGAATGACAGGAGTCATGTGAAAGAGCAAGTTTTTCATTATAACCCTATTATTGCGAGTTTTGTTAGTGTTTTATCTCTGGTGTAATGGAGAATACAATTATAGTTTTCCCCAGATAGTCTGCACTTTAAACACTGCTGCTATATTGATTTTTAGTGCTAACATACTCACAGTCTAATGGTTTTTGATTTATTTTGTAGTGGATATGCAGATGTGAGAAATATTTCGACTAGTGTTGTGATTTTTGGATTTAGGTAGGATTAGGTAGGATGTTCACAATACAGAGTTAAAGTCGGCATTATACAGAAGTTGTGATAGACTTTTCTTTGCCATTGTGACATATATCTGAGTGAAACGGCTTCTGGAACATGAACAAATGTAGGACAGGACTTGATTTTGTCTATCATGAATTGATTGAATGGTTGTGGTTTGCCATTAATGGATCATATGAGTCACAGGTTGCTCCGTCCTCACACCAGTAAGCACATCATCAGAGAAGAGATTGATTAAAGATTGATACACATGAATAAAAAAAAAAATGTTCACTGATAAATCATAATAAATACTGCAATATTAAAAAAAAAAAAAAAAAAAAAAAAAAAAAAATTTGATTTCATGGTGAATTTAAGCTCCAAAAAGTCCAAGAGCAACCCAAAAGTAGTCAAATGTGACTATTCTTCTTGCCCACCACAGCCCTCAATTTTCATTCATGTTTCGCATGCCAAGACACATCAAATTTGAATATGCACACATTCAAAATTTAATATGCATATATACTCAGCAAAAAAAGAAACGTCCTCTGACTTTCAACTGTTTTTACTTTCAGTAAACTTAATGTGTAAATATTTGTATGAACAGCTGATCAGCTGTCCTTCCTGTCTCCCTGTAGCGCTGTCTCAGGCGTCTCACAGTGCGGACATGGCAATTTATTGCCCTATAGCCACATCAGCAGTCCTCATGCCTCCCTGCAGCATGCCTAATGCACGTTCACGCAGATGAGCAGGGACCCTGGGCATCTTTCTTTGGGTGTTTTTCACAGTCGGTAGACAAGTCTCTTTAGTGTCCTGCGTTTTTAGAACTGTGACCTTAAATGCCTACTTTTTGTAAGCTGTTAAGGTCTTAACGACCATTCCAGAGGTGCATGTTAATTAATTGATTATGGTTAATTGAACATGCATGGAAAACATTGTTTAAACCCTTTACAATGAAGATCTGTAAAGTTATTTGGATTTTTACAACATTATTGTTGAAATGCAGAGTCCTGAAAAAAGGGACGTTTCTTTTTTTGCTGAGTATATTTAGAATCAAATATGCACATGTTCATGATTTGTCATGATTTGTGAGTCAACAAATTTCAGTGTATTACTCACACACAAAGCTCATGTATGGCTTCAGAACACTTTCTGAAGTGACTTTTCTTGTAGTTGTATGCTTTTTTTTTTATCGTTTTTTGGCAATCTTTGACAACTCCCCTGGTCACCAACTGAAAAAGAACAATGTAAACATTTTGTTAAATGTCTCTTTTTTTGTGTGTCCACAAAAGAAAGACAGAAAGAAAAAGGCTTGGAATGACATGAGGTTGAGTAAATGATGATGATACTAAACTATTCTTCTAACTTTAGTAAATCTGTTGTGCAAACCGCATCAATTTTGCAGTTCTGTTTGGAACCACTATGGTGCAGAAATGACAAGCTTTGTGGAAGTAGCATCTCTGCAAGCAAACAATGCAGATGCACTGTATAATTTATATTTTGATGCCCTAAACTCTGCAGTCGCATAACCATTAACCCAAATGGATTATAAATCAGATTTGATATTATGTGATGTACCCATCTGCCACACAGAGCCAAAGTTAGTAATCTGACCGATGAACCCACAGTAAGGCGAGTGACTGTCAGCTCTATCAGTCGCGCTGCCTCTCCAACTCATTTGCTTAAATGAAATCACATTTGCTGGGTGGAAATAAATTATGCTGCCACCTTGCAGTCCATGTACCATCTCTCTGCATGCAAACCAAACACTGAAATGTGTACCGCTAATTGTTGCACTTGAAAGCACTCTAAACTGGGAACGCTCAGCTGTCTGACTCAGCTGCCATAACTTTTCTGTCTCTCCTTTACCCTGTCTCTCTCTCTCCGTATTTCTTTTTTTCAAAATAACAGATTCTAAATCTGGCACCACAGTGATACAAAGCCGACAGTTCAAGATTGATCCAGAATGAGCTCACCCGAAAGTGACGATTAGATTTACGACAGAAGTTCAGAAGTTCAGCCGGATGGAAAAATGTTACAGCACAAATTATTTCTAATGCAATTTCAACAGACATTCCCTTATGGATAGGCAATAACACTTGTTTTCGTTTCTATTCAATACAAAACATCCAAAATCGCTGATACTGACACCACTATAATTTTTTTTTTTTTTTTCTAATTTTGTGGGAATAAATTATAAACAATACATTTATGAATTTCAATTCACATTTATTTGTATAACGCTTTTCACAATACATATATTTTCAAACCAGCTATATAGAAAAGTGCATGTGTCTACATTACAATTTAGAGTAATCTGTTATCAGAGGTGACTGTGCCAAAATAATGTCCGTATGACAAAAATGTACAAGTCTAAGATGATACAAATCATGCAGTTAGCTAATATAATTTATTCATTTAGGCAGAAACAATGATCCCATTGAAGCAATTATTACAAGTTGTGATCATAATGATTACAATATATAGCAAATTTGGCAGTAGTGCATGTTGATTCAGAGTTGGCGTCATTGCTTCACAGGTGTTGGGGCATCTGAAATCTTCATAAGCGGCTGGATCCCAAAGTTGAGACAGAAGAGCAAATGGAACATAATTAGCATAACTGCTGTTCATAACATTTCAACTTGGATAATTTAGAGATTCAATCTGGCCGTAATTAAGTAACTTGAGTATCATCAGCGCAAACTAATTCCATGTTTTCTAATAATATTACCAGAGGCAGCATGTATAGTGAGAATAGCAGAGGGCCTAAAACCGACCCTTGTGCCACTTCATAATTTACTTTTTGTTACTTATAATTGTAATTTATAATTTAAAATAACAATTTTAAATTATTTAATAGAGGTAATTATAGCCAGTCAACATTATATTTGAAAGCCTTCCTATCAAACTAAATAATAAGTTATATTTATATATTTATTCAAATTGCTCATTGCTTAATTTGACACCAATATAAGTTCTTATATTGATAAAATAAAGTGCCTAAAACAACAACAATAATAATTTTACAAAGTTAGCAAACATTTTAATGAATATACAGTGCTCAGCGTAAATAAATATCTCAATGAACACAAAAACAATTTCCAAAATGTTGACAAGACTAAATTTAATATAACATCTGTTTAACTTAAAAACTACTACATCTAGTACTTTGTACGGCCTCCATGATTTTTTATGACAGCACCAAGTCTTCTCGGCATGGAATGAACAAGTTGGCGACATTTTTCAAGAATGACCTCTTTTATGGATGACTGGATGCTGGATGGAGAGTGATGCTCAACTTGTCTCTTCAGAATTCTCCATAGGTGTTCGACTGGGTTCAGATCAGGAGCCACTGAATCACTTTCACCCTGTTCTTCTTCAGAAATCCAACAGTGGCCTTAGATGTGTGTTTAGGATCATTGTTATGTTGGAAAAGTGCACGACCAAAGACATGGAGTTATGGTAGCATCTTCTCTTTCAGTATAGAGCAGTACATCTGTGAATTCATGATGCCATCAATGAAATGCAGCTCCCCGACACCAGCAGCACTCATGCAGCCCCACATAAGGACACTGACACCACCATGTTTCACTGTAGCACCATGCATTTTTCTTTTCTTTCCTCACCTTTGCGATGCCATACAGTTTTAAAGCCATCAGCTCCAAAAACATTTATCTTGGTCTCATCACTCCACACATCAGTCCCAGTAGTCTTCATCTTTGTCAGCATGGGCCCTGGCAAACTCTAGGTGGGCTTTTTTGTGCCTGGGCTTTAGGAGAGGCTTCTTTCGTGGACGGCACCCATGCATGCCATTCCTCTGCAAATGTAAGCCGTATTGTGTCACAGGAAATAGTCACCCCAGTTTGGCTTTCTACTTCTTTAGATAACTGCAGTCAACTTGCATGCCAATTTTCTTCAACCCTTCTCATCAGAAGACGCTCCTGTGTTAACTTCCATGGACAACTTGGGCGTCTCTGTGAGATGGTTGCAGTTCCAACTTTTAAAAAATGTTGTACCACTTTTGCTACAGTATTCTGACTGATAAGTAAAGCTTTGCTGATCTTCTTGTAGCCTTCACCTTTCTGGTGTAAAGAAATGATTTACTTTCTCAGGTCTTGTGACATTTCTCTTCCATGTGGTGCCATTGCTGACAGCATGAAATGGGAAGGGGTTCTAACACCATTTTATAGTCAACTGTCTGCTGGACACCTGTGTAATGAATAATTAGACTCACCTGTGCTTGAATTCTTGTGAAAGGTGCCATCGAACGTTTTTTTACAAGATGTAATATAAGTCTAAGGTGTCCCCTGAATGTGTCTGTGAAGTTTCAGCTCAAAATACCCCATAGATTTTTTTTTAAATTATTTTTTTTAACTGCCTATTTTGGGGCATCATTAACTATGCACCGATTCAGGGGCTGCGGCCCCTTTAAATCTCGTGCTCCCTGCCCATCGAGCTCGCGACTCTATAATACAGTGCATTTACAAAGTTCACACAGCTAATATAACCCTCAAATGGATCTTTACAAGATGTTCGTCATGTATGCTGCATGCATGCAACGATTCCTGTGAGTATAGTATTTATTTGAATGTTTACATTTGATTCTGAATGAGTTTGATGGTGCTCCGTGGCTAAAGCTAACATTACACACTGTTAGAGAGATTTATAAAGAATGAAGTTGTGTTTATGAATTATACAGACTGCAAGTGTTTAATAATGAAAATAGTGACGGCTCTTGTCTCCGTGAATACAGTAAGAAACGATGGTAACTTTAACCTCATTTAACAGTACATTAGCAACATGCTAACGAAAAATTTAGAAAGACAATTTACAAATATCAATAAAAATATCATGATATCATGGATCATGTCAGTTATTATTGCTCCATCTGCCATTTTTCGCTGTTGTCCTTGCTTGCTTACCTAGTCTGATGATTCAGTTGTGCACAGATCCAGACGTCCTGCCCTTGTGTAATGCCTTTCATAATGTTGGGAACATGGGCTGGCATATGCAAATATTGGGGGCGTACACCCCGACTGTTACGTAACAGTCGGTATTATGTTGAGCTTCGCCTGTTCTTCTGAGGTCTTTTAAACAAATGAGATTTATATAAGGAGGAGGAAACAATGGAGTTTGAAACTCAATGTATGTCTTTTCCATGTACTGAACTCTTGTTATTTAACTATGCCAAGGTAAATTCAATTTTTAATTCTAGGGCACCTCTAAATTAGAAATTTGTAGTATAAAATTTAGCTTTGCTCCAGAGACTTTCAGTAGGGTGTACTCATTTTTGCATCACCCTAATTTGAGTAAAGCTAAAAAAAAAATGTTCTCTGAGTTATATTATTAACCTTACTTTCATGTTACAAGTTAAACAGATGTTACATAAAACTTCTTGTCAACATTTTGGAAACTGTTTTTGCATTCATTGAGATATTGTTTAAAATGTTTACCTCCTATAGAATGTCTCAAAATCAGCATATCCTTTGAAAACGGAACAATTAAATCAAATGTTTGCATTGTGAATATTCAAGCCTCGGAATATAAATCACTTCATCAGATATAATGGCATACATGCGAGAGTGAGCAATCTAAACCGAACAGTGGACCGTGTTTGTTTGATATGGTAAATCCTGGTGTAAATGCATGCACGGAAAGCATTAGCCAATGCAAATGGACATACATCATTTATTTACTTGGTTTATAATTGTAATATACCCTTCAATGGTTTCCTTGGCTGAGCCCCAAGTGTTTATTTGTGTCCTTGGTTGATAACCTTGCATATCTAACTTCTATCAAAGATGTCCTTCCCCTGGACAATTAGAAGCTCCATTTTAAATAAAATGGAAATGCTTCAAGGAGACAATAATACACAGGGAATACAAATGCAATTTCCATTTCAGAGGTGGCAACTTCAATGGCATGTGCTCCATTTACAATTTTAACTTTGTTGTGCACATGACAAATGTGTACGTCCTTCAGTTTGATATCATTAACATCAAAAGGTCAAGGTTTGGCTGGTTAGCATGGCCCCATTATCCACTGCTTGTAGATGCTGTAACTACACCATCTGGCAGCAAAAAACAGATTTCACACCAGGTATTATAGACCTCCCTGATTAGCATCCTATTATGTGAATAATAAGAATAATAAGAATGTTTAAAGTATATTGTATGCATCATTTTAGATTTGTATTGCTTACTATTAATATATATTATTTGTTTATATTACATTATTATATTATATAAATGCACATGCATAATTATACTGATCTAGCTCTTCATACATATCAAACATGCAAAAGTGCTCATTTGCTTAAACAAATTGCCAAGTCAATGCTGTTGTTGTTGTTCCACAACATTCTGTAGTCATTTCTAAAATATATTAACTCATTCTGATTACAAAGTTCATTCTCAAATAAATAAATAATGAAATTTGCAACAGGGAAAGTTTTTTTTTTTTTCTTTTTTCAAAGTTTGATACTGGGTGATTGGCTTCGTTGTAGTCTTTAATTATATCAATTAGCAATAGATGACAAAATGATTCAAAGCAGCACACAGATCTAAACATACAAGCCATCCATCAAAATATGTCAGTCATAATATGAACAACAACAAATGAAAAGAAAAAGCGCTATGATGATTGATGAATCCGTGCATTGTAAACCAAAGTCTTTGTTCAAAAACCATTTGGAGATCTCAAGATTTGTCAGTTTCAAAGGTGAAATGTGCAAGTGAAATCTCAGATGAAAACTCATTTTGACCCCCCTCTACAAAATAGTGGATTACTCATTAAATACTCAAACTGTACATGCCATTTAATATTTTGGCTTTCAAAATATAAACAAAATAAATAATTTGAGCCATATTTGAATGAGTGGCAAACTGCAACACTGTGGCAGCAAGTTTTGCACCAGTAAGCAATACTCACATTTACTTCAGGAAATGCATAGTTATTTTGCAATTCCATTTGGTACCGTTAGCGGTGTAGAAATCCTTTAACGTTTTCTTTGGGGCATGATTGGAAGTGTGATATCGTTTTGTCAGGCTGTCAGTTCTGTTGGTGGCTGGATGCTGAAATGAAACATATGAATCAAAGCGGTCGGGGTTCAGGAAGACTGATGGCCTTCACTGAAGGTTCTTTTCATCACCTATCCTGCAGTGACCTGGATGGAAAAGGTCAGCCTAATTAAGAGTAAATGTGCGCTTTCCATGGTCTTGTCTGAGAATAATACTGAGCTTTTCAGCTTAAGCTGAGGAGGCATAAGCTCTGTTACAAAAGCCAGTGAGCTGCCTACAGAGACAGCATTTTAAGGCAGGGCAAGTACAATATCTACTCCTGGCACTCCAGTTACTTCTAAGACACCTAAATTTGGCCAAATTCTAGCATGACTTATATTCAGTGTTTGGATAGTTATTCTCAAAACCATAGCTAAAATAATAATAAAAACTGAAAAACTGAAATGAAAATTAGAAATGAAATAAAAATAAATTTTATATATATATATATATATAAGCTATATAGCCATCTCCAAAGCTATGGCCAACAATAAGCACGGCTGCAACCGGAGGAACATTACCTTTGTCAAAGCCGGGGAGCAGCCATATTCACAGCTCAAGCCGGCAGCTGGGCTTCGGATTGGGAGCTGCAAGTTGATCTGGGGAGGCAGCTCCAGTTCCCAGTACACATCATGGCAAATGGATTGAGGCCAGACGTCGTGCTAACATCAGCCACTTTGAAGCAGGTGCTCTTGATAGAGCTCACAGTTCCCTTGGAGGACTGCATCGAAGAAGCAAATGAACGGAAGTTGTCCAAATATCAGGAGTTGGTGGAGGAGTTCAGAAGGGCAGGCTGGAAGGCACACTGTGAGCCCATCGAAGTTGGGTGAAGAGGCTTTGCTGGTCGGTCACTGTGTAAGATCTACACTCTGCTTGACATTACTGGGGCTGCGTAGAGGAAATCCATCAAGTCCGCAATGGAGGCTGCAGAAAGGGTCTGATCTTTTACGGTTTAAGAGGTTCGATCTGTGGGCCAGTACTGCTGGGACACAAGCCAGGGTCTGATCAACACTGGCTGGGTCACCTGGGTGAGGGCATATGATGTTGAAAGACCCAAAATGCCCAGTGACCCCAGGGACATCACTGAAGATGTGTCCCAGCACATCCTAGGATGTATCTTTGACACGACAAAATATTAAAAAAATCTATTACAAATTACAACATACCAAAATTACTAAAACTAAATCTTAAATGGAGACTAAACCTATACAAATAAAAGCCAATTCAAAGTATAAATGAATACATTTCTGTCATGACAACTCAGAGAGATTACGAGATTGCTCATGTTTCGTTAGATAGAAGCCGGGCCGTACGCAGGGTTTCATAATTACTGAGGTCAGAAAATGTAGTTTGCTAGGGGGTATGGGGGCATGCTCCCCTGAGAAAATTTAGATTTCCCTGGTGTACATATGTGCATTTTTAAGAGGTTTTAAGGCCAACAAATTGGATAACAATAGCTTTTAAACCATGTCAACAAATACATACATGCATGCACAGATTTGAGGCAGCTTTAATCGCATGTTTGGTAATTTCATGACTTAACGTACAACAGAACAATGACGGTGCATGCTCGTAGTTTCTTTTGCACTTGATTTATTTATAATAAAGTAATATGCAGCGCGCGCCACCGCATTTGTGCGTACAATTCTTGAGTGTGTGCCGCGAGCACAGTATAACGGCTGATTGGACAGTCATGTTCATTTTTCGGAGTTTTACCAACATAGCCTGACAACATCTCATCTGACCGCAGTTCACTGTTGTTCAAGTGAAGCTCCATCGTAGTCACCTGTAGCCTACCTTTTCTGTGCTCATTTGACTTGAGCCTGGCGCTGAGGCAAAGTTGGAATGCGTGTCTGAAAAGTGTCTCGTTTGTTGTGGAGACAGTTCTATATAAATGCAGCGTTTTACTTGGCGATGTTTTAAAAAATATATTTTTATTTTTGGTATTATATATGTTGGTGGTTTGTGGAGAAGCATCACCCGGGAGTACTGCAATTTAAAAAATGTGACAATACCAGCATTTACCCCTAGCATTTTGAGCGCTGTTGAGCAGATTCTTAAACACCTCTGATTGGCCATTGTGTTCAAGAGCTGAACAGATATGTTGAAGTCTGTGACGCTCTTCACCGAGTGCTTACACAGATACACACAGGGGAGTTTGAAAGCAGACATCTATCAGCAGATCCATAATATATCCACTGAGTATGTGTGTATCTGTGTAAGCGCTTAGTGAAGAGCGTCAAAGTTTATTTACAACATATTTTTGAAGCGTGATCATTGTAGCCAATCACAGACATATCTGATGAGCACAATGGCCAATCAGAGGTGTTTAAGAATCTGCTCAACAGTGAGGTGGAAATGCTTGTATCGTCACATTTTTAAAATTCCAGTACCAAATTGGTACCGAAGTCAGTACTTTTGACAACACTAGTCAAAAGATTTGGCTTATCAAACACCACTAACAACCATCCAAAAGATCCTAGCAATACCTTAGAATCCAGAAATACACTTTAGCATCTGCCAATATGGCCGTTAGTGTCACATTTTCTTCCACTCCCACCCAATTCCCAATATTTATGTCCCCTTTAGGAATCACATTCAAGAATAGAACAAACACAGTGTTTGTGAATGAATGGAGCTGCCAGCCGTATTTAAAGAGCAGAGCTCATAAGCGTCAGCATCATCTCACTGATTTATCACAACTTTAACGGGATGGAGTTTATTAGACAGCCTGCTAAAAACTTGATTAAAGAGAGACTCTTATAACCTTTCTCAAGTTGACTACTGCGAAAGCTGCTCCCTGGCAGAGCGCTGCGATCTTCGCTTCCCTGAGATTCAAGCACCACCGGCCAGCTGTTCATGCGCCTGCCAAGAATTCTGTTCTTCTCAACATCTGTCTGGTGAATTAAGTAGCACCATGATAGCTGAAGACAATGTTTGTTATCTGTGTTATCCAAGGACGAGCATCTGGCCGTGGTAAAGCCCCAAATCTTAAAGCGTAGATATAATCATTGATGTTGGGCTGTTGACAAAGTCTATCAGCATCTTTGGTCAATCTCCACCAGCTGTCACTGTAATATAATGCTAATGAAAACTGTCAGTATACTATTGTTCATGGAGAATTGAGTTCTGTTGGAATGAACATATTGCATACAGTCCGTTCTGTTACACAAGCTGCAAAAAAATGTTTATCTAAAGTCCGAGACATGATTTAAAGGTGCTGTAGAACGTCTTTTCAAAAGAAGTAATATAAGTCTAAGGTGTCCCCTGAATGTGTCTGTGAAGTTTCAGCTCAAAATACCCCATAGATTTTTTTTAATTCATTTTTTTAATTGCCTATTTTGGGGCATCATTAAATATGCGCCAATTCAGGCTGTGCGGCCCCTTTAAATCTCGTGCTCCCCTCCCCCGGAGCTCGCGCTTGCCTTAACCAGCATAAACAAAGTTCGCACAGCTAATATAACCCTCAAAATGGATCTTTACAAAGAATTCGTCATGCAGCATGTCTAATCGCGTAAGTATGGTATTTATTTAGATGTTTACATTTGATTCTGAATGAGTTTGATAGTGCTCTGTGGCTAACGGGTAACATTACACACTGTTGGAGAGATTTACAAAGAATGAAGTTGTGTTTATGAATTATACAGCCTGCAAGTGTTTAAAAATGAAAATAGCGACAGCTCTTGTCTCTGTGAATATAGTAATAAACGATGGTAACTTTAACCACATTTAACAGTACATTAGCAACATGCTAACGAAACATTTAGAAAGGCAATTTACAAATATCACTAAAAATATCATGTTATCATGGATCATGTCAGTTATTATTGCTCCATCTGCCATTTTTCGCTATTGTCCTTGCTTGCTTACCTAGTCTGATGATTCAGCTGTGCACAGATCCAGACATCCTGCCCTTGTGTAATGCCTTGAACATGGGCTGCAATATGCAAATATTGGGGGCGTACATATTAATGATACCAACTGTAGCGTAACAGTCGGTGTTATGTTGAGATTCGCCTGTTTTTCGGAGGTCTTTTAAACAAATGAGATTTATATAAGGAGGAGAAAACAATGGTGTTTGCGACTCAGTGTATGTCATTTCCATGTACTGAACTCTTGTTATTTAACTATGCCAAGATAAATTCAATTTTTAATTCTAGGGCACCTTTAATATATATCAACCTGTATACTGTACATTAGGTTACACCAAGTATGTTTATGTTTAGATCAGGTACAAATAGCAACTAATGTTCATCTTTTTGGGTGAACATTGGATAGCCTGTCAGAACATGTGGGTCAAATATAACCCCCGAAACAAAAGAAAACTAAGACATTGATTTTGCTTCATAAAATTAAGCATTTTTAAGACTAAATTTCTATACTGGGACATTATTTTACAAAACAATCGCATTTTTTTTCAAGAGTTAATTCAGAATGTGAATTCTGAATACGAATACAGAACAAGATTACACATTAAAAGGTGACTTAACAACTGAATTTAACTGCAGTGTGTACATGGCCATATAGGGAGATTTGCAACAGGGACAAGCAATTCTTATCTTTATCGTCCTTTAATTGTCACAGACTACAGATTTCAACATGGACTGTGTACAATAATAAACTGCAATAGTAATTATGTAGGATTGGTATAATCTTGTCTTGTTTTGACATTGCACTGACATCTATGTTAATCACTCTTTAGACATTTTTTTTTTTTTTTCTCATTTGTGACTTGTGGCATTTCAAAGATATACTGACTGGTAATATTTTGTTCTAACAAGGGAACAACACAACGCTTATGAAGATAAACACCGCAGTGATGTTTTTGCAAGCATTTGCAGCTCATTTTCACATACCTGTAAAATTAATGAAAATTAATGATGTTGTTTATCATTGTCTCACCTGTCAGCCATCTTCCTTTTTTCACACCACAGGTGCGTCTCAGCATTGAGAAAATGTCACGCTCCAGATGTAGTGAAAAATACACTACACCAGTGAAGTAGGACAATCTTTCTGCAAGAAGATAATAAAACTGAAAACAGTCTATAAGCCAATAAATTATGAAAAATGAAGCCCAATTAAATAGGAAAAGTAACTGAACTTTTGCTTTTATTCAGGCGGCTTTGGTCCTGGAACATTTTCGTAGAAATGAATAAACGAATAGTTAGTATCTGATGGGCAGGAACATTACCAAGCCGACACGTTCATTAAAGCAAAAAATGTAACTCTTTAATGACTCACTGCATATGACAATTAAGTTGTGAAGAAAAATGAGATGGATATGCATGTTTGATTTCCAAAGCATTTTATAAATGCTCGAAATCAAGTGCAATGAGGACAACTATATGCTGCTGTGATGAACTATCTCTGGTTTAGAGCTTCAAGTCACATAGACAAAAGAGTAGAGCAACTGACAGGACAAAGATGATGGACTCTGACCACAATCTCGCCTTCTTACCTTGTCAAAACGGAACTGATGACAAGGTCAATACCCATGTCAAGCCTCATCTAGCTCACTCTGACATTGAAGAGTCTTTCTACCTGATTTTTTGCAATTTGGCTTCAGTTTCCCAATTCCCAGCCCATTTAGTGACCGAGACATGGTCGAACCCACAATCTCAGGCATTCTGGGAAAGATTTTCTTGGAGATGGGTATCTGAATTTGATGAAATATGCTCCTCTAAGAATCTATCTGTTCTATATAATCAAGAGGATGTGGACTCTCCCATATGATGAACTATTCATTTCAAAACCATGGACGTTAATATGGAGTTGGTCCATGGTTGCAGGATGTCATTGGTACTGCATTAAAGGTCCTATGACATGCTACTTTTTGGATACTTTTATATAGGCCTAAATGGTCCCTAGTACTGTATCTGAAGTCTCTTTCCCGAAACCCAGCCTTGGTGCAGAATTTCAGCCACTACAAGCCAGTCCCACAATGAGCTTTCCTCAGGACGTGCCATTTCTATATCTGTAGCTTTAAATGCTAATGAGGAGGAGAGAGGCGGGGCAAGGTGGAGAGTGGGTGTGGCCTTAACCAGCTTGCGGCCATGGTACCATGCGCTTATGTTGACAGTGGATGTATCCAATGGCTCGTAGACACCCAGTCATTCAAGCTTTCAGTTTGACCAAGAATCTGATCCGCATGAAGAAGTTGCAACTCAGCGGCTACAGCAGGACATCTCCGAATGGTTAGTTTAAAACATTGTGTCTGGATGCGGTACTTTAGTTGGTTTATGTATGCTGTTACAGTAATTATCATGTAGCTAATGCTAGCCTACATTGTTGGCTCTTCATGTTGCTCTGATTTGCTATCATATATATATATATATATATATATATATATATATATAATTATCAGCTATAGAACCAGTGCAACTAAATTAGTCCTCTGCCATTATTACAAATACCTTTTTGGATAGGTGCCGTTGTGGAAAATGTGCTACCATGCCAACATCATTTATCTGTTTACATATTTTATATTTCATAAATCTTAAAAGTTTTTACAATCTTTTTACAATTACATCAAGCTCTGCAATCTGGAAATGTGGATATCGCGTGCGCCATAACAGCAGAACGGTTATTCAAACAACAAAGAAATGTACAACACTCGCGTTACAGTGTGTGTATTCACACACATACTTGATGCTGTCTACCTTTACATTAGTGACAGTAACTGGGCTGTATTGGCCCACGTTGAGGAAACAGTGGTTGGTGAAATGTGTGGCGCAGACATACAAAACTATGGGAAATTGTATCGGCATATTACCAGAGAAAATAAAATTAACCCACTGTTTCTTCATAGGCTCGGATGAAGGAACTAAAAAAATACTAAGGTGTTCATTTGTACATCCAAACATTGAGCAACTGCCATGATTCGCTCGTTTGCAAGCCATGATGTGTCTCTCGAGGGAAAAAAATATTGTGCTCGAATCTCACTGTAGTAGCTCATTTTCTCATGGGCGGGCAAAGCAGAGAAAGGGGAGGTAACCTTTCCCCTTATGACGACATATGGGGAAGATTCCAGATTGGGTCGTCTGAGCTTTCATTTTGTCAAACGCGAAGCAAAACACCCAGTGTTTTCTAGCCACTGGGGGACCATATGCAGGCTAGGGGAACTCATATTAATGTTAAAAAACTTCATAAAGTGAAATTTTCATGCCATGGGACCTTTAAAATATATCAACTAGAATTAGTCAATAAACCTGTTAATTAGAAGGGGGTGTCCACATACTTTTGTCCAATCGCATTGCAAATCATCGCTGTCAGGCGGAAACCTCGTACTCTTCGGCAAATGGAGAAAAAAAAAAAAAAAAAAAAACACTGTACTTTTTAAATAACTAAACATTACATTTGTATATTATTAATATTATTAATATTTTACCACTGAAGATTTTAGACTAGCGAATTTGGATAATTTTGGACATGCTTGTTTTGTCAGTCATTCAAATGGTCTTATCTAAGGCAGTAAGTGCATCGCCTTATGTTTTCATCAATTTACAGGTTATAAAGTGTATTGCAGTGATGTGCAAACAAGCAGCGACGGTCCAAACTGCATGTGGCATGCATAAATAGATAAATACGTACTGTACATACATACATAATTTGGTGTCTGTTTAAACTATAGGAGGTGACTAGCATTTTAACCACCACCAAATTGCATGAAGCAGTGATCCTTGCTGTTATCTCCCTCTTGTGACTGATGGGTTCTTGGGGCTTCCGTGGCCTCTGAAACAACCCCTTATACATCTTCCCCTGTTAGCCAGAGTCCCCCTGCAGAGCTGAGGCGAGCCCCTCCAGGGTCTTGCAGGCATAGTTTCGTGATCTAGGTCACTGCCGAGGCCCTTGAGACCCCGCTGAGTACGGAAACCCCGGCCTGGCCCTTACATGAATCAGCCGAGCCAAGCCTTTCCTTGCCACAACCAATCCGTCTGGGTATCTGTCTCCTCGCTGTTTCTCGTTTACGTCCCTGCAGGATTCAAAGCTGCGGGTCTCTGAGGCAGAGACCTCCTTCTTTTGACCAAGTAACTAATACTGCTTTGTTTCAAAAACGCTGTGAGATATAGTGAGGGTCCTTTTTTCTAAAATGAGCAGCTTTAGTGTGGCTGTCTGTCTCTCTCATGTGTCAGGTCTCCAGCTGATTAATCACCGGCCCAGCGAGACTCGGTTTAGCCACACACTTCCATTATTCAGTAAGTGCGGTTGTTCTAACTCTGTGGTGATTCATTTCCTCATGGTGGCACATATTCTCTGTTCCAAAACCTGGTGAGCTAAACTATACAGCATTATAAAGGCATCATAGGCATACTTTGTTGCAAAGCCTTAGTTATGTTGACTTTAACATTACAACATTATGCATCTGATTTTAGCTGATTTGTTGCAGCATTATGGAGAGTGCAAACCCAGAATGCACTGCAAAGAAGCTCATGATATATATATATATATAATATATATATATATATATATATATATATATATATATATAAGGATGTATATATGACAATGCTGATAGAATAGGTTTTCAAGGTAAGAACCTTGAGTGTGCCAGTGTGCCATCTGTAAAAATGGATTTGAAATTACACAAAGTAATTATAATCCTGCATTTGTTAACCTTTCTTTCCATGCATCTTTTCAATGGGTGTTTTTGTCCAGGTGTTTGTTAAAGGTACAATAGAGTTGCTATGTAGGTGAAAAACATGCATGAGTGTCAATCAAAACTCATTCATAAGCTTGTCTAAACCTCACTGTGAATGCCTTCAAGAGCTTTCTATTCCATTTACTAAAGATGTTTCGCTTATTCTCAAAACCAAAGAAGCAACAACATTGGTAAATGTTGGAGAGTAGTTGCCTCAAACCTCTATTCAGAGTTGTTGTAACTTTAATTTTAATGTTTACTATAAAACACTCTTGAACGTTGACCCCACAGCCGAAAACTGGCTCAAAAATTGATCCACATCCTTGAAATGCAGGTACCGTGTCCTGCTAGCTGAATTGGACTTTGTGTACCCTGAAGTGCTTTATTTGTTTCCCATTCAAGTTCAGGAACTCTTCAATGCATTGAACTAACTTAAGAATTTTGCTTTGTTTGTGACTTGGCTATTCTATCCCTTGAGTTTCTGTCTTTGGGCACCTACATACTAAAGTTTAAGGTGCATTGATTTCAATGGTGCATTGTGGGAAAAACATAGCGGAAAAACAAGGTTTGTGAAAGTGGTGCTCCGGATGGATGGATGGATGGATGATATTTCTGTTTAAACTATTCATTTAAATTGATTTATTTATTTATTTAAATCAAGCTTTACATTTCTGCTGCTAAACCATTGAAATGCATCATGTACTTCCAGTAGGTCTTATTGTAACTGACAGATGTGTTAAACTATTTTCTTTAGTTGTCAGTATTCCACAAATGCTGACAGAGCATAGCTTGACTGAATCCCAAACACACCTTTAAGCTGGTTGTGTTTTTCTGTTCAGTTTTCAGTTACATAGTATACCAACCCACTTGATGTTCTAGTACTGTAGAAGGAAGAGACAGCAGGTAATGGTCTGTCAGTGCTGGTTTTCTGCAACCTTTGATTTATGAAGCTTCACCATTATTATCAATACTGTGCCATAAAAAAAAGCCATTTTGTGTTATACGAGTGTAAAGTAAGTTATGTGTATGCATTGACACCTTCTATAAAAGCACTTTCTCCATGGGTTTTGACTTTGACCTATCATTCCTTTCTCTAAACCAATAGCTGGGTTTAATATCCAGGAAGGCATTTGTAGATCAATTTCTTGGAAAGCTTGGCTGGTACAGAATGGCATTGACAATGACAAGGTCATGGGTTCAAATCCCGGTAAACGCACACGCACTGATAAATTGAATACCTGGAATGCAGTGCAGGTTACTTGTATCTGACAAATGAAAGAAACTAAATGTTTGCGACTTTCCTGTCCACCTTTTCCAGGTAAAGAGTGCTACTGGCTGACAGTTGACTGCTGATCCAATTTGGGAGCTGTGCTTTTGTGCCTATAAAACACCTTTGCCACCCTGCAACTGATGGAGCGACACAAATGAGTGGCAGATGCATTCAGTAAAACAGATCCACATGCTTCTGAATTAATTCTAGATCAGTGGTTCTCAATTGGTTTTCAGGACATCAAGTGGCAACTCAGTAGCTTTATCATTTATCAAAATAAAATAAAATAAATAAAATAAAATAGTAAAATAAAATAAAATAAAAAATTGAGTTCTGAATGGTGCACACCACTTGTCGAAATACAAATTTGGGTTTGTTTCATTACAAAGCTATCATTTGACTTTGGAAGACTAAGAATATAGGATGAATGGACCTCCTTCCCCTGAGCCCTTAGAGGACCTAATAGTGTAAAAATATAGCAAGAGTATTTAAGTTCCTCCCTTTTAAAAGAAAACAAGACTGTAATTTCTAACTAAGCACAATTATACATGTTTCGCTGCATTTTGTTATTTGCATTAAGTATAGTTTTTACCTTCTGTCCACAATCCTATCGGGAACAGACCTACAATCCGAACCAGATGAGAACCACTTTTCCAGATGATATTCAGTTGACTACTTGTATGATTGCAATCCTTCATAGACACCTGGTTAGACATCTGCTTATCTGTTCGCACTACCCAGGGATGTTTCGTGCCGTTAACAGCTGGGAGAACCAGTCAATTCTCTAAAGCGCCAGAGAAGAACACTTGTCCTGTTCTCCCAACAAATCACCACCCAGGAGAAGAAACTCGAACATAGTAATAACTCTCTCTGGAGTAAATACACACAAAGCCTGAATGCAAAATGGGACGCCTGTGAATTCAAAATGAGACTACACGCCAAACTCGATTTGTCAGTCTCCTAGCGGCCACTGGGAATAAAGAGAGCAGGATACAGTTTAGTCAGTGTGCCATTGATTAGCATTCATCAGGCTAAAGCCAGCTGTCTCACACTCATCACCTGTCGTGGTGAATATGCTCACAGCACAAGTGAACACAATTAAGGTTAATCACAGAGGAACTTCCTGCCAATGAGGTCAATGTACATGTGGGAACTTTATCATGCAGGTTCATGTGTCTTGATACAGGACCTTACATGAAGTGGAAACGAGCCCCTGGGTCATAAAGAGGGATTGGCTTCTGGTAGGGATGCACATTCTTTTTCTTTTTCTTTTTCTTTTTTTTTTTTGTGCCGATACTGATTTTAACCTGTTAACCTTTACGAGGACGCTGACACCAATCATACAACTACTGGCCAATTCCGATGTAACTAGTCATTAAAATAGATTACTGTTTTGACCATGTTTTAAATGAGAAAAGTTCAAAAACACATTCATACTGGCTAGTTTATTGGTGCATCGTTAAATAATCTTCATTGAACATGGATTGGATCCATTTAACATTCAACAGGCCAACATAAATACATAAATTCAACAGAACAAAGATAAATATGAAATAAACAGTGCTTTTCAGGTAGGTCTAACAGTAGTTTTCAGGTACAGACATTTAATGAAGTAATTTAATGTAAGATAACACTGCATATTAATTCTTATGAAAGTTACAGAAGATATCTAGTCAAGAACAGTGAGAATTTTTTTTTTCTTTTTTTTTTTGCCTTTTGTTGTTTGATTAACATTAAAACAGACAGCAGCAGAAATATTAGGCTGCTGTCACTTTAAGAGCTATTGCACAGATCCAATATACTGATACACGTGCTTTTTATTTTTCAACTGTTTACGCTCACTTAAGCCATAACCGACTGTGTTTAGTAGGATAATCAGTAAGATGGGCATTTTGAAATAGTTTTGTGTAAATTTGTGTGTTCAAGTGCAGGAAGAAGCTAAAGAGAATTCAATTCAGTATTCATGCTGTCTTCCCCAGTATTCCCCTTTTATTATTTATATTTAACTTTTAAACAAAATGCCTCCCCAAGCATCACGCCAGCACTTAAATTCACAGGGCCCAGGGCAAAATTTATAGATGGAGCTCCCTCCCCTGAGTCCAACAATAGGCTATACCATAGGTGACCTTCATTCTCTCCATGCCTGCCTCATAAACAAAAATGCAAGTGGCCAGGGAAATGTGAAACTGTGTAAATCATTTTTTTTTTAGAAAATTCAGTGTGCAGTCACTGCACCATCAATATGATGCTTTAAACACCACTGTCATCAATTTCTGGTAGTTTGAAATTAATTTCACAGTTAAATAATTTCTAACAGATTAAACATTGACATCGCACATAATAGTCAGTTCATAATGGGAATCTCAAACTATTTTAAAGTAACTACTTTTCTGTCATGCTTTGTGTATTATGGAAGCTCAGCAAAGGAATAAATACAGCCCTAAATTCACTTATGATGATTCAGCTGACATTCAGTGATAAATTAGGTACAACATAATAAAATAGTTTTTATGCTTGTAGTGCATGAATAGATCTTTTCCTCACTTCCTTTGCCATCTCAGCAAACCACGTCATGTTATTATACATGCATTCTTGCTGGATAAAACTTTAATGTGATGTTCTCACAGGACCAGCGCTCTTAGATACATGCTGTGTGAAAGTCTAAACATGAAAGAACTAGAAAGAGATATAAATGCCTCACGTTGTTATGAATTTTGCTATTTACGTGGCTGATGTTTCAAGAAAAAAAAAAAACATTTACACATCTCAGTGCAACAGTTATCATTGCACCTTCTTGATTTCATCTCAAAAGTGGGTCAATATATGCTAAGATATCCCAGGTTTATTTAAAGAACAGTTTTGATGCTGTCAAGGGAAACCCGGAGGCTACAGAAAATGCAGAGGCCATACATTGACAAGTTTGCTTGAAGCAAACTAGATGTTCCAAGACATTGCAGTCATTTGAATTTGGAAGGAAACCATAATTTCGTGCACTAATGCTGCCTTCACATGCTATTGGAAATTTTCTACTTCCCACTCTGAAGTCGCATTTAAAGCTGCAGTAGGTAACTTTTGTAAAAATGTATTTTTTACATATTTGTTAAACCTGTCATTATGTCCTGACAGTAGAATATGAGACAGATAATCTGTGAAAAAATCAAGCTCCTCTGGCTCCTCTCAGTGGTCCTATTGCCATTTGCAGAAATACACCGCTCCCGGTAAGAAACAACCAATCAGAGCCAGGAGGAGTGTCTTAGCAGTGTCAATCAAGCTTGCGTGCGCTGATCACACCCCTCTCATGCACAGCGCCAGCGCGCACAGGCGTTCAAATTCAAGATTACCGGTGTGCCGCAGCTTTGCTTATGGTGGACAAACAATCCAAACTGCCAATTCCTTGAGTGGCACCTGCTCACAAAATAAAGACGGGTAAACGGAAAAAGACAGATGACGATGATAAAAAAGCCAAAAAGAAAGAATTAGATAGAGCCCGAAATAAAACGAGGGTAAATATCGGAGCGGCTTTTCCGAGGTGGAGGGAGCTACGTATCCTGAAAGGATTAAAAACCAATGCAGAGTTAGCCACATTTCTGCTTGACAAGTAAGTATCCCTGCTTGATTTGTTTCATTTTTTTAAGAACTACACAACTAAGATCATTTCAAAACAGGCCTGCCCGTCACCTGCCTGATGCTCCGCGCACACCACGGCTTCCTCTTCTCCCCGCCCGTTGACTCCTCGAAGTCGCCGTGGGTGTGAATTCCTCATCGGAGCCCATTGACTCGGTGTCAAAACTCTAGCCGCATATCATACAGATAAAATGTCACGCACTGTGCAAAGCAACTATTGAAACCTACAAATTCACTGGCTTGTCATGTTGCTGAAATAATGTACTAGCAAACCTTATTTAGAATTACATATTGATAGAATAATTACTTGCATACTGTAACGTTAGTTACCATTATATTATCTTACTAGCTATTTATTACTTATAGAAATAGTGCAACGTCATATAGTTACATTACATGTATTGCAAAATACGTAATGTTTTGAGGACCAAGTTTGTAGTCAAAGTATGGGCAGGCCATAGTCAATGTAAATCATATTGTTGATGTTTTGTCTGTTTCGTCTGAATGTGCCATAACTGTTTATCCGCCATCATCGGTGGCCCTGCTTGCTTACTAGCCTGCGCGTTCACGGCAGGCTCCGTTGTGATGGGGGAGGAGCTGTGGAGGGAGGGCTGTAGCGCAGCAGAGAGCAAGGGGGAGTGACCTGTGAGTTGTGCCTGTTCAAATTTTCAGGCTAAGTCAACGTTTTCTAAAAACTCCCTACTGCAGCTTTAAGTGCTTTGTTGTCAGAAAGAACAGGAATCATGGGGAACACTAGGTTTATTCTTGCCAATTTATTAGGAAAATCTTACTAAAGCCAAAATGATATTTAGCATCCATTTCATTGACAACCATATACAGTAAACATTCATCGCATCTAGATAGTCATCTTGCTGACTATTCTGGAATTTCAGTCAAATTCAGGCTATTTTTGCTGTGTATAAACATACATTATGCTTCAAATGATTATTCATATATGAAAATATGTACTACTTTAACGACAAGACAAGGCGATGTAATAAAGCAGCAGAAATCTCTCCATCATCCATTATGGCCTACCCAACTTAGGAACTTAGGTATCAAAATTATCCCTGAGCTTCCCAGTGGTACAGTAAATATGACTTAAAGGGATAGTTCACCCAAAAATCAAAATGATCATGATTTACTCGCCCTCAAGCCATCGTGTATATGACTATCTTCTTTCAGATGACCACAATCAGAGTTATATTAAAGAATATCCTGGCTCTTCCAAGCTTTATAATGGTAGTGAATGTGGGTTGAGATTTTGAAGCCCCAAAAAAGTCCATCCATCCATCATAAAAGTAATCCATATGGATCCAGGGGGTTAATAAAGACCTGAAGCGAAACAATGGGTTTTTGTAAGAAAAATAACCATATTTAAAACTTTATGAACTAAGTGGCTCCCAGCAACAGCCACAAGCAAGTCGAGTTCTGGCAGAAGAGTGACCTCTGACTGGACGTATTGTGTACATTTGAAAGAAGATCTCTGAAAGAAGTCATATTTCACTCAAACATCCTTGTTCACATTACTTAAAAACTCATGTAACTACATGAACCTAATTTAACTGAGTTGTTTCTACTAAAAATGAGTATTGTCAGCTTTACTTAATAAGCGTTTGTTCAGTCAACTTAACATTGCTGAGTGAAACACACTAATTGACGTTGACATAACTAACTGGGCAGTGGATCTGTAGTTCCCAGCATACTTTGCAATGCATTAGGAGAGTAAATTTAGGGATTAAAGTGTTATTTTATGTTTTTCAGTAAAAGGAAATATGTTGTTAGTTTATGTTAATGTTTAATGTTGAGTTATGTTGGACATTTAGAGAAGTTTCTGTAATGTTTTTGAATTTTGCGGTTACCATTATGCAGAAGAGTGGCAACTTGTGTTTAGGCTTTGACACTTATGTACACATGTTTATAGGATGGAAATTCTGCTCTCAATTCAATTGAGTTTGTTCAATGAGTTATATTTTGAGTGGATTTTATAGAGCAAATAGTTAATTTTATAAGGTAAATCAAGTCATAAATGTGATCAGCTTATGTAATCAACATAACATTTGTAAGTAAACTTATGTAAAAGTGACAAATTCAAATGATTTGTATTTACTCAAAGAAATTGTCAGCTTTACTTGAATTTATTTTGTTCATACAACTAAATCGCTATTTGTACAAATTACTCAATACAGTTGTGTGGAACCACTTGACACTGCTTTTTTAAGTAGATCCAACAAAT
Organism: Ancherythroculter nigrocauda; assembly: GCA_036281575.1. NCBI lineage: Eukaryota > Metazoa > Chordata > Actinopteri > Cypriniformes > Xenocyprididae > Ancherythroculter > Ancherythroculter nigrocauda. Next base: position 56,203,530 of record VTFQ01000003.1, read on the forward strand.
CCTTTTTTTTTTTTTTTTTTTTGTGTGTGTACACCTAGGATGGCTTGAGGGTGAATGGAGAATGGAGGAGGATCTCAAGACTTTGTGTAGTCATTTTCCAAGAATGATTTTGACCACTAAACTTACAAAAATTAAGATGAAATCACATTGGCTTGTGGCTTCTACAGAAGCAAATATCAGGTATACGCTATGGCTAAAAATCAGTTTTGATGTAGAGAAAATGAACAGGATTTATACTCCCAGAACTCAACTGTTTCCTTCTTCTGGCTTTGAATTTAAAATGTTTTCCCCTTCAGAACAGACATTATCATTCACCTTATGCTCTTCCCCTTTTTAATTAGTAATGGTGTAAACAATGAAAAATGTTTGAAAATGAAAAATGATATTAAACAGGCGGTCTGAGGCGTCAGGGGTCAGTGTTCAGATATGATTCTGGTTCAATTACTTTACACATACTGATTGATAAAAGAGCAATAATACAGCTATTGTTTCCTTTTCTTCTTTCAAGGCTATGAGACTCATTGAGGAGTGAAGCCAAGGCGTCTGGGGAGGGAGCCCAATGGACAGTTAAAAGTTTAATTAAAAGCCAAATGGATTGTCAACAAACAGACATTCAGCATTCATTAGCTTTTGTCTGGCCCTCATCAAGCAGATGATTGAGGCAAATCTAGGGGTAAAGAATGGGCTGTAACCGCTCTCGCTGGCATGACTCCACTCAAAACAGCAGAGTCATTTTTACTAACGACTGGGATATAGAATTAGAAATCATTTAGAGTATGCATTAGGAAGGCATAGCACAGCATGCATTTAAAGTTAATGACCCACACTTGCTCTACTTCGCCTCTGCAAAGAGGTAAAAACTTTTCTTTTAAAATGAAGGTCTAGTGTAAAATAACTTGTTTTTCTGGAGAAATTGTGTGCAACTCACCCGTACAAAACTTACTGCCAACATACAAATGTGCAGCACCACTTTTAGTACTGAACTGCAAAATGATAAAAAAAAAAGTAAATGTGTGAAATTGCAGAGGTCCCAAAAATTATTAATTTTCTTGATGCATTGTTTTTGATGATTTGTTTTTTGCTGATAAATGACTTGACTTAGTAAATCAGTAAGTCAGCCACTTAGACTCCAAAAATAGTCTACTCTACACAAGTACATGAACACTTTCAAACACTTCTAACTATGCTTGCTCAATTTTGTGCATTTCAGAATGGTTCAGACTGCAATTCCTTACTCAAGTATGCTTTATGTATTTTCAGAGTTGCTGCAAGAGTACTACACTATAGTGAAATACATTCACTAAATAACTTAACTTCTTTACATGTCAGATATAAATCCAGAAGTTTTGACTCTTCCCATTGTGTTCTTTGAAAAGTGCACTAAACCTTCAAGTTGTCATTGGCTAAATTCATTCAACTTCGAGACGCCTCTCCTGTTCAATCTCCGATTAGATTGCAGACATTGTTGTAAAACCAGACACCGTCTTAATGGAAGATTGTGGTCACAAATGGCCAGTTCTTCCCCAATAACCTAAGGTGCACTTTCATTACGAGAGGATTACTCATTTATAGAGGAGCGTGTATTTCAGAAGTCCCGGATTTTTGGTTTGTCTGTGACAGACACAACATATCCCATATGGATCTCAGTAAATCAGAGTCAAATAAATAAATAAACTATTCAAAGCATTTAAGAATTATTGGCAAAATATGTAGCAAGATGACTGCAATGTCCTTAAATAAAATAATAAAATAGATCTCTGAATAAATCAAAAAGTCCAAAAAAAAAAAAAAATAAATAAATAAATAAATAAAAATAAATAATCAAAGCATTCTAGAATACTGACAGAATCCTTGAAAAAGATGGCTGTAATGCATCAGAAAATAAAATAATAAAATAAAATAAAAATCCATGAATAAATAAAAAAAATAAAAATAAAAAAAAAAGTAATATCTATTTGAAGCACTTCAGAACATTAGCAAAATCCTTGGTAAAGATGACTGTAATGTGTCATAAAAATAAATAAAATAAATATGTAAAATAAAATAAAATAATGAATAAATCAAAAAGTCTAAAAATATGTTTAAAACATTTCAGAACATTAGCAAAATCCTTGGGAAAGATGGCTGTAATGCATAATAATAATAAAAAAATAAAAAAATAAAAATAAAATAAAATAAAATAATGAATAAATCAAAGTCCAATAATAACAGCAACAATAATTATAAACTATTCAAAGCATTAACAGAATTACTGGCAAAATCTGTGGCAAAGATAACTGTTATGTCCTTAGATCAGTCATTCCCAAAGGCGGGGTCCCGACCCACAAGTGGGTCGCGGGAGATTTTGTATGGGTCGCCAAGTCGAGCACTATTTTTCAGTGTGCTATTGACAAATCCAAATTAAACCCTGCAGCTCGTGACGACACATTAATGTCCTAAGACACGAAACGATCGGTTTGTGTGAGAAACCGAACAGTATTTATATCATTTTTTACCTCTAATACACCACTATGTCCAACTTCGTTCAGCTTCCTGTTAGTGAGGTCAAAAAACGCGTTCTAATGACGGAAGTGATGTCTCGCCCATATACTTCAATGAGCGCGAGACATCACTTCCGTTGTGAGAGCGCGATCAGACCTCACTAGCCGGAAGCTGAACGGAGTTGGACATAGTGGTGTATTAGAGGTAAAAAATTATATAAATACTGTTCGGTTTCTCGCACAAACCGATCGTTTCGTGTCTTAGGACATTAATGTGCCGTCACGAGCCGCAGGGTTTAATTTGGATTTGTCTATGGAAGTTTTTTCGACTCTTATTGTTCAAGTTCCCAATCACTCCTATTATTTGACTGACAGACGTCAGCGGTTGCAGTTAAAAATCATAATTTGCGTTCGACTGAAGAAAAAAAGTCACCTACATCTTGGATGCCCTGGGGGTAAGCAGATAAACATCAAATTTTCATTTTTGGGTGAACTATCCCTTTAATGCATAAATTCTCTTTGTGATATATGAACTATATGGGCCTAATGTTTATTGGGTCACAAGGATTTATCGAATTTAAAATGTGGGTCCCCAGAAAAAAAGTTTGGGAAACACTGCCTTAGATAATATAATAAAATATCTGAAAAAAAAAAAAAAATAAAAAGTCTAAAAGAATAATCAAAGCATTCCTGAATATTTGAAAAATCCTTGTCAAAGATGACTTAATGTGTCATAAAATAAAATTAAACATGAAAAATGTGCTCAGATTTTGTGAATCACCTTTGGATTGTGGTTGGAGGCGAGCACTACTGTCAGACAAGACACAACATTGAGCTTCTGGCACCAAGCATAAAAACAGACAAGGTCACACAGAACCTGTGAAGAATGAGGGTGGATGTGAGATGTTGTGGGGGTGTTTTTTTTTTCTTTTCTACTAAAGGCCCTTGGACACATGGCATGACATAACAGGGTTTTATTTTTAAAAGCTATCTTATTCAGTGAGAAGGCCATGACTGTGTCAGCGTTGGACCAACCAGCTAGAAAAAAATAATCCAGATCACACCTCCAAAACCATCAAGCTTCTCCAGTGGCCATTTCTGACCTCTGACCCCACTGCAGACCTGCGGTGACCTGAGAAGAGCACACAAGGGATGAACAAAGGCGCTGAAGGATCTAGAGAGATTCAGGAATGGTTTCAAATCTATTTACTGTATATGCACAAGAACACACGGTTCTGTTATCTTAGCAAAGGTAGGGCCATTGTATTTATTTATTTATTTATTTTACCATTTTATTTATTTATTTATTATTATTATTATTATTATTATTTTCATTTTTCTGAACTCTGTATTGTTCTTTTTTAATATTTATGGATTGTTACTATTTATGGATTTTTCATTGTTTTAATGGATAAAATACATTTTAGTACTCTAAAAGCATGTCTAATTAATAGAAATCATGAAACATACAATTTAACAATTGTTTTAGTAGAAATCATGAAACATACAATTTAACAATTGTTTAAAAAAAAATACATTTTTAGGGCCCTATGAAATCGTTTTTATTTTCCCCCAAAATTCCATTTTGTTTTTTCCTGAATTCTGAAGTCTGTTTATTTATTTATTTTTCTGGATTCTGTTTTAATCATACAATTTTAATAATCAAAAAGCATGTTTAATCAGTTGAATTCATAAAACAATTTAAACGGGGTCCGATAAAATGTTTGTTTGCTTGTTTATTTATTTATTTCTGTGTTGTCTGTTTTATTTTTTCTAGATTTTATTATTTAATCCAAACTTATTATCAACAATGGTTGCAATAAATTTAATGCATACATTAATTTAATTAATCTTTTAAAATTTAATCAAATGAGCATTCCTTTTATTTGGAGGTTTACTATTAAAATAAAAAAACAAATTTGAACAACAACAACAACAACAATAATAATAATAATTATTATTATTATTATTATTATTATTATTATTATTTTAAGAAGTACATTCTACTGCACAATAGTAATACATTTCTGTCACAATTTCTTCAAGTTAAACTGAACTTTTATTTTGACGGGTTGTCATGAAGACCTTTTTGTTTCTGTGAGTTTATTATATTTTATTATAGTTTCTATCAAATTAAATGGTGAAATGCTTGTAAAGGCAGACGCTGAGAACACTGCAGGCATCACGCCTGCTTGAGTTTGTGTAATAGACAAAACTGTACCGTTCATTCATGCAGTGACATACAGAACATGAAGGCCCTACATAGGGCATATGATAGGGACAGCCAAAAAATCTGGAGGGCTTGTGGAGATGCAGTGGACATTGAAGTAAAATTATGCCGACACATCTGATTTTGCATATAAATGCATGCATTTAACTTTTAGCAAGGTCACAACCAAAATATCCTTATGATGCTTATGGGTACATTTCCGAGGATAACCATGAGGTGCATTAACACATGACAGTACATTTTCAACCCTTCTCCTCTAATCAATCGGAATATGCCTCATCCGACCTCTAATGACACCGAGGACAGTGGGCACAGTCTTTACGTGTCCAACAGGCATTAAATCAAGCTTAGACAGCATTGCGCTGGACTACAGCCTTGTAAAAAGCTCAACAGCCGCTCTTGAACCTACAGACGGCAGACACCGTTTGTGGCGGTGTGGCCTGGAGAAACAGGTGGTCCTAATGCATAAATCTTTGGCCAGGCATGTGTCCGTGGCTAAGCAATCAATCACACAGGATATGGTGTCCCAATGCTATCAGCGAAAATATGAAGAAAGCACAGTGAATTTTTTTATTTCACCAACAGCAGTCATCCTCAACACTTTTACAGCAAAATAAATGCCAAACTATAAATATGCATTTAAAAAAATGAATAATTGGAAAATAAAAATAAAAAATACAACAATCTTATCTTGTTTTACAGTACATGCTACTGGAATTATATTTGTGCGACAATGCAAAATGCAATGACTTGGTTAGCTGCTAGTGTATTATGCACACAAAATCCGTTTGGAAAAAAATCAGAGGAAAAAAAAGGAGGATCACTGCCTTTTACATATTTCAGCCTAAAGACCTTGGCAGGTCACGATAAATGACTATTTTGATGCTCAAGGGAGTCTTTTAAGTTGAAAAATGAAATTCAAACAGCTTCTTTTAATGGCCTCGAGACTATGAGATATTGTATATTGGATCAGACATGGTGAGCATACATATGAAGCTCAGAGACGGTGAATCAAAGGGCTCGTGTGGTTCATTTGAGGGTGTACTGTAAAAATACTTTTAAGGATTACTAATGCCTTGAACACTGTTAAATATGGCTAAATACTGTGATTCATCATCTAACATGATCTATTTTTAATATGTCACAAGACTTTAAAGCAAAATGCATGAGGTGAAACGTAAAACAAGAATGTGTCCAGGTCACATTTGGAACCCAAAATCAATATATGACATAAGAATTATCTAACAATCATAGAACAGTTTCATGAATTTCATATAATCATGGCTATTAACTATTTCCTTGTCATTAGCTATGCTGCCATACACCTATTTTTATGTGCATTTTGGGATATCGCATCAAAAACTGCTGGATGGAGACACCAAGATACGCATAAATTCTAAAAATATGCATATAAAAAAACTTGTGTGCTCGTTTGAGTTGGATTTTTTTTTTTTTTTTTTTTTTTTTTTTTTTTTTTTATCTGATACATGCACATAAACTATGATAGAAACACATTTACAGGAGAAATTCCTTGATGGGCATGGGATGCCATAACTGGACTAATCTCGTTGCACAGCATCTGAAACACTTTTGGTCATTCTGAAATGCCTGAGCAAATTCTGTCATCAAAGTGGTTCAGTATAATTCCCTCCAGAACTGTCTTACATGACTTTGTTCCCAAAAAACAGCATCTGCCTCCGGAAACAAGATAACATGTTTATTGTGTTTCATCTGCACGCTCTAAGACGCAAGTAATTTATTATATAAGAAAATTATTATATATACAGTGGCTTCTCCTACTTTTCTTAGTGATATTTATCACAGTCTATCAGGAAGTGATTTTGTCCTCTTTGACTCACTGGATGGAAATAGTGGTTTATTCGCTAATGGTTTATGTGATATTCTAATTTAGCGCATAAGTTAAATTTTCAATTTTGGAAGGAAACTTTTGACGAAATTCTCATGCAATCCATGTTTTCACCAACCTGATCTCACGACAATTTGTATGTATTTTTTTGAGGTGGCTAATACGAATTTGTATATCACTCATAGGTATTGTAGGTATTTTATGTCAAGTCAAGTCACCTTTATTTATATAGCGCTTTTTACAATGCAGATTGTGTCAAAGCAGCTTTACATTGATAACTGGTACATTATTTTGGCTGCACAGTAGCTCTTAAAGATGGCTCGTTCCAACTCAAACGAGCACACAAGTTTTTTTTTTAGTTTTTTTTTTATATGCATATTTTTAGAATTTATGCATATCTTGGTGTCTCCATCCAGCAGTTTTTGATGCGATATCCCAAAATGCACATAAAAAAAAAAAAAAAAATAGGTGTATGGCAGCATAGCTAATGTATGGAAGAGGATTAGGGCCAAGCAATAATAATAAAAAATAATAAAACCATCTTGAGATTAAAGTTGTTAAATTTCGAGAAAAAACTCGTTAAATTTCGAGAAAAAAGTCGAGATAAAATGTTGAGAATAAACTCATTAAATTACAAGAAAAAATTAGTTAAATTTCGAGAAAAAAAGTCGAGATAAAATGTTGAGAATAAAGTCATTAAATTACGAGAAAAAAGTCGTTAAATTACGAGAACAAATTTGTTAAATTATGAGAAAAATGTCGTTAAATTTCGAGAAAAAAGTCGAGATAAAATGTTGAGAATAAACTCATTAAATGATGAGAAAAAAGACGTTAAATTACGAGAACAAATTCGTTAAATTACGAATTTGTTCTCATAATTTAATGACTTTTTTCTCGTAATTTAATGAGAACATTTTTTTTTCTCGAAATTTAACGAGTTTTTTTCTCGTAATTTAACAAGTTTATTCTCAACATTTTATCTCGACTTTTTTCTCAAATTTAACAACTTTAATCTTGAGATGATTTTATTTTTTTATTATTGCTTGGCCCTAATCCTCTTCCGAACTAATGACAAGGAAATAGTTAATAGCCATGATTATATGAAATTCATGGAATCGTTCTATGATTGTTAGATAATTCTTATGTCGTATATTGATTTTGGGTTCCAAATGTGACCCAGACACATTCTAGTTTTTCGTTTCACCTCATGCATTTTGCTTTAAAGTCTTGTGACATATTAAAAATAGATCATGTTAGATGATGAATCACAGTATTTAGCCATATTTATGAGTTGCGCAATTCGTACGAATGACCTACCACTAATCCAAATCTTACAAATTCGTACAATTGAGGTTGTACAAATTTGTACGAATTGGTCGTGAGATAGTATTGGTTTTTGATGTTATACTGTAGGGGACACTGTAGGGGACTACGCATCTTCTAAAAGAGTACAGAATATCCAGATCCAAAAAACAAGCGAAGAAGAAGCAGAATAAAGCGATAGAAGCATTGTTTACGCATATGTAAAATAATGCCATCATCAAACATTAAACAGCATATTTCACACATTACATATGTACACATCAGTCAAACATTCGTGTCTGAGCTTGAGTGCTTGTGTAGAGTAGGTTTCAGGCCTTACAGAGCTTGCATAATTTAAATAAAATAACATTATAACACAGACACATATGGTGTCACTTTGAGACAATGAGCCATTACTATGTAAGTCCAGTGATGCAAAAACATAACAGCTAAAGCGGCTTCTTAACAGTCCATGCTTTACCTTAGTAATTCAATTTAGGAAGCAGCTGATGGATGGACGAATAAAATGTTATTTTGTTTGCCAAGGCTTGAGGGAAAGAGCGAGAGAAGTGATTTACAGTGTACTTGGCTTTAGAGACAGTTGCTTTCATACTCACTCCTTTTCAAACACTACAAACGCAGTTATTATTTTAACTGTTGCCAGCAGAAAACAGGCTGCATTCATTCTAAAATGCTGCACTTACATGTCGTCAATACTAAGCGGTTGTCGCTTTATAATGCTTTGCAGTGCAATATACGTTAATGTGGCGGATGTTTTATAATATAATTCTGCATTCAAGGTTCCTGAATGTGGAAAACATCCTCCTTCACTTATATGAGAACACATAGCTCTGAAAAAAAAAAAAAAAAAAACATCTATTTCAATTCTGATGTTTTCCCAAGAGGAAAATTGCCATGCCTGAATACTGAAATCTGAATATGTTTGCAATACGACAACCGTCCAGGGCCCTGAAATAAATTGATGTGAAGAGAAACAAATTCTGTAGGACAAAAAATGCTAGAGAATAGCATGGACCCCATGAAACCTCAGAGAAATCAGTCTGACAGGGAAAACACACACAATCACACACACACGACAACATCACAGATTTGGAAGCACACAGAGAGAGGCTCCGGACAGTCAATTATCTTTGAAAAGAGAGTCTTTCAGCAGAAAATACAGCAAACCTCCAGTTCAAAGTGAAACTCAGGCAGAGGCCAGTGAAATTAAACTGTTTCTTTGCCTTTCGCCTGCTAAAATAAGTTCATAAAAGGAAACCATCTCATAAAAGCTGGCTGCAAGAGAGAGATGAGTGGCTGAGTGGTTGGATTCGTTTGTGCACAAATGTAGTCTACTATGTTGTGGTATTTCCCTCTCTGACAGACAAATTTTATTGCAAAAGTCTATTTGTTGTTCACAAACCTGCAGACCAGCAAAACAAGACTGGAATGCACTGGCCCAATTCACAGTTAAAGGCATAGTTGATCTATGAAATGACATTTCTGTCATAATCACTCATAATCAATCATAATCATAAACATTTTCATAATCACTCTCATGTTATTTTGCTGAAACAAACTTTATGCATCTCTTTTCCATACTACGACAGTTTATACTGTAGTGACAAACTCTAAAAAATAACAAAATCACCAAAAGAGCACCAGTAGATGGATTATTTTGAATGTTTTTTATTTATTTATTTATTTTTTTTTCAAGCCTGAAAGTAAAAATCCATGTAAGCTTCCACCACTTGGGGGAAAAAAAAAAAAAAGGTAATTGTGGCTTTTTTTCTTGTGAGTTATAAAGTCAGAATTGTGTGATATAAACTTGTAATTGCGTGTTACAGTTTTTTACAATCACTATTACTATTTTTTTACAGTTACTATTTTCAGAACCTTGATGTCATTTTTCACAACTCTAGACACAAAACTCACAACCAATGATCAAAATGCACATTTTTCAAAACTCTAACCCTTTTCTCAATTGCTTGGATACAATACACATAAAACTTAGATAATTTGTTCATTCAACATAAATCACCTGTTCAATATGACACAACTTAACATCAAAGTACTACTATTTAAAAAGGCAATTCACACATTACATTTCAAATGAGTGTCTATTCATTTCCTTACAATGATCTAACTATCAAATGATACAACTGCTCAAAATGATAAGTAACTGTTGCATTACTCTTAATGCATAGTTGTATGGAAACAGAAAAACAATCTTCCATGTTTACTATAAATCATGAAAGTTTCAGGATAACAAGATTCATTGTCACCAATTAGCATGGAGCATGAACCAATTAGACTACAATATCCATGGATGTAGCCTAATATTTTATCATAATGCTTCATCAGACACTGTGTCTATGGCCCCAAATACTGTACCACCTTTTCAAACTATTTACAGTATTGACAGTACTGCACTGTATAGATGCAGGCCCTTCTAATTGCTTGTCCAATTCTGCCAACTCGTTACTGATGATTGAGTGCACATTGTGGAATGAGTATATAGTAAAGAGTTGATCCAATTGGATCCAACTGCAAGAGCATAGTGATACGTAACATGGAGCCAGCAGGTGATCCAGGTCACAATGGAGGTCAAGCAGTGGTGGGAGGAAGACGAGGAAGACGTGTTGGTCAAAGGAATGGCAGGGGACAGGCACCCCTTCTAAGAGGTGGTCATGGGCCTCGTTTGAGAGGTGTGGGGGAACGTGGTAGAGGACAGGCACCACTTCTGAGAGGTGGTCGTGGGCCTCGTTTGAGAGGTGTGGGGGAACGTGGTAGAGGACAAGGCCATGGACCAAGACAGCGGCAGCAACAGCATAGAGTGTCCAATGAAATTCGGGCAATAGTTGTAGACCATGTCATAAATCATGGCATGACAATGACTGAGGCGGCTACAATGATACAACCAAACCTCAGAAGGTCAACCGTGGCCTCAATAATCAGAACTTTCCGCAATGAAAACCGGTAAGTTATCAGCATGCACTAAACATTATGCTACTCTCAATTATCAAATGACTGCATACCAATGTGTATCACAGAATAGGTGATGTGACCAAGTGTCTTCTTACTCTAATGTTCCCTATAGAATTGTGACCAGGCCAAATAGTGGAGGCAGAGGCAAAATTTTAATTGACCAACAAGAGCAGGCTGTGGTCGATTTGGTTCGGGCCAGAAATGATATTCGCCTTACAGAAATTCGCCAGCATATCTTGGACAATGAAGACATGTTCAGCAATGTGGGATCCATAAGTTTGCCGACTATTTCACGCATACTGAAAAGGCACCAGGTATCTATAAAACAACTATACCATGTGCCTTTCGAAAGAAATGCAGACAGAGTGAAGCAAATCAGGACTGAGTATGTTCAGGTAAGTTCAGTTTCAAGATGGCTGTTGTAAAAACATTCCCAAAAATTCTACATTGTACAGTAATCTCTAAATCACTTTCCAAAATGTATTTTTAGAGGGTGATGGAGCTGGATGCTGATGATGACCATCACAAATTCATATATTTTAATCTGGCCAAGACAAGGAGGAGAGGTCGGAATTTCATTGGCCACCGGGCAACCATCCAAGTACCTGGACAACGTGGGGCCAACATTACCATGTGTGCGGCTATATCAGAAGATGGTGTGGTGGGACGCAGACCTCATATTGGACCATATAATGCAGCTCTCCTTGTCACCTTTCTTGATGAGCTCGATCAGGTTTGTAGAGCTGAAGGTGTGACCTATGTCATTGTGTGGGACAATGTCAGGTTCCATCATGCTCATGTGGTGCAAGCATGGTTTCAGGCCCATGCACAATTTACCACCCTGTATTTACCCCCATACTCTCCATTCCTTAACCCGACTGAGGAATTTTTCTCCGCATGGAGATGGAAGGTTCATGATAGGCACCCTCATGAACAAGTCACTCTTCTCCAGGCCATGGATGACGCCTGCAATGACATCACAGCAGACCAGTGTCAGGCCTGGATTTGCCATGCCCGAAGGTTTTTTCCAAGATGTTTGGCTAATGAAAACATCCATTGTGATGTAGATGAGAACCTGTGGCCAAATCCACAACACAGAGTTGATGACAATGTAGAAGTACAGTAATCACTCCTGTTTTGTTTCTTACAGTGCAAGCAAGTTGAGGAACACTGCATTTGATGTTTTACAGTACTGTCTTTTCTTTTCTATTTCATAGCTAATCATTTTTGCTTTGATTCAAATAAACCTATGTTGTGACTGTACATCAATAGTGTTTTGCATCAATATATTACAAACTTTGTTCAATGATTCCACTGTGTCTGTAGTATTCTCTCTCCTACTGCAGTACTTTTACAGAGATGTACATGTAGTACCATAATGAAACCTGTATCACCTATTTTGTTCTACAATATTTAATGATTGTACGAACAATGACACAGTGAAACTATCGGTTGCTTGTGTGTGGGTGATCTATAGTTATGTTTCAATGGTATTTCACAGTAAATTTGTGTTTTGAACCAATGATTGTGCAAGTGCAAGATTTCTTTAAAGATGTGAATGCACAATGCAATGTTTTGAACATGAGACAGCCTGTGTTACAAGTGATAACTGTTTTGTGTCTAGAGTTTTGAAAAATGACATCAAGGTTCTGAAAATAGTAGCAAAGTGATTGTAAAAAAACTGTAATATATTGTGGCCACAAACAACAATATATTACGTTTCCATGAGTTTATATGTCGTGGCCACAACAAAACTAAGTGAACCGAAAATGTCCCGTCCCGGTCACCGTACTTTATATCTCCCAATTGCGAGTTTATATTGTCAGAATTATATAAAGTCAGAATTGCGTGATATAAAGTCGCAATCTTCCATAAAAATCTACATCGACTTACATTATAGTTATTTAAAACAAAAAACTAATAATAATAATATAATATTACAAAAGATTTATATTTCAATAAATGCTGTTCTTTGAATTTTCTGTTCATCAAATCAATGTTTTGATTTTTTTTTTTTTTTTTTTTTTTTTCTTGAGCAGCAAATCAGTATATTAGAGTGATTTCTGAAGGATCATGTGACACTGAAGACTGAAGTAATGATGCTGAAAATTCAGCTTTACCATCACAGGAATAAATTACATTTTAAAATATCGTACAATAGAAAACAGTTATTTTAAAATGTAATAATATTACAAAATATTACTGTTTTTGCTGGGTTTTTTTTTAAACAAATAAATACAACCTTGATGAGCAGAAGACTTACATTTTGAAAATTAGTGTACACTACATGGAAAAGACATTTAAATAAATTCTGTGGAGGACAGGGTTTCAATCAAAATGAGTCTGAATAAATGACAGAAAATACTAATGTTGAAATTTTACCCTTGGGAAAACCAGCGGAATCCTCTGAAATGAGAGTGACATTTTGATGGTGTAGGATAAAAGTGACGCTTCCTTGTGAGAGCATGTTGAATCCCAAGAAACGGATTCCTCCAGTAAATCAAAATAATTGGGCATTGCTTTGTTTGGTTTCCGCAAATAACAACAGCATTATGAAAGACCGCAACTCTTGGTAAATTGCCAGTGACCCAGGTCTTGCTATAGAGAATGAGGGGGAGTACAGATAGAGGGAATGGGAGAAGATTGGATGAAGTCAGGCTCATTCACTGTACAGCTAAAGCAGTGGGATACAGTAGCTCTCATTTTGATGAGAGCCATAATGGATGGAATGGAATTAATGCATGTCGGCAGTTGTGAGTGAGTGCTGGAGTGAATATTCCAGAACTTCCTGGTATGTTTGATGAAAACATTAACAAGAACAGCCTGGAGTATGACGAGTCAATGCACATTTACAGCACGTGTCAATCATCTGTGTTTGTCATCATGAACGGCACATGAGCATGTTTCAGCTCCAAATCTATTCTTTATATAACATAACATTTAATTATAGAATTATAATGAAGCTGTTCAGTCATGATGACAATTTGTAGGCCACAGCGGAAGGCTTATTTGCCATGGATTCCCATGTGAATTTCATATGGGCTTTTAGAATAGAAGTAAAATAAATAAATAAATAAATAAATAAATTAAAAAAGTCTTTGTTTAATATTACTTGGAGACTTTCTGTTGCCAGTCCTCAAACATGAAATGTTAAATACATAAATTACACACAATTAACTGAATACAAAAACAAGCATTTAAAACCTTAGCCAACTTACGTTGTAGAAAAAAAAAAAAAAAAAACTCCTAGAAAAGTAAACCACTTAATTTCATAAATGGAAATCTGCTACTTTCATAAAAAGGTTCTTTATTGGCATCTAGATCCATGAACATCCATAGAACCTTTCAATTCCACAGATTGTTTCTTATGGAAAAATAAAAGTTTATGAAAATGTTCTTCACACTAAGGGGGGAAAAATTATTCTTTTAAGAACTTTTCACTGAAAAGTTACTACAAAAATATTATTTTAGAACATTTGTTGTTTTAAGAGTGTATAAAAACTATCTTTTATTATATCACAATTACTGTAGATGAACATGGGAGTGAAATGTAAATCATACTTTGAGCAATTTTGCCATTTCTGAGGGTAAAGAAATGGCAATGTAGCCTTTAATCTATATATATATCATAATGTATATACTTAAGCACATTTCCCTAGTTTAATTTGCCATTTAAATACTTAATTAAAACACAAGCATATTCATTTAAGATTCTGCAGAACAAGAACCACCACCCAAGTGTCTTATTTTCAGAAGCATTTCATGTTTTGTGATATATATCCATAATATGTATCATTCCAGTAAACTAGAAAGACATGAAAGCTCCCCCACACTGATATCAAACCCATATTCAGTTCATGATTGCTAATGAGAAACCAGGTTATTCTGAGGTCGTTTTGTTCTGCTGTATAAACCAAGGGAGCCATTATAGCGAGCGAGTAGATAGAGGAGCGTTCTGACATCATTCATTCACTGCAGACAGACTGAGGACACCAGCAGTTAGATCACACCTAAACAAATATAAATCACACAGTGCTACAATATACACACTGAGACTCATGGAGCAGATTTGCACATTAAAATCTGAATCCTAAGATTAGATTCCAATTCACAGACTCAACCTTTACACAAAGCAAATTCGCAACCTACTACCTAATTGTAAATATGTATAACAATTTATTTTGCAGTGTTACAACAATGATATTCCCATTTTAATAATCTTTTAGGAAATTTTTAGAAGTATTTTTAAATGTTAGTTCTTGTTAACTAATTGTACTTATTGTAAAGTGTTACAAAAAGGAAAGGAAGGAAAGGAAAGGAAAGGAAAGGAAAGGAAAGGAAAGGAAAGGAAAGGAAAGGAAAGGAAAGGAAAGGAAAGGAAAGGAAAGTGAAAACTTATTGTAAAGTGTTGGAAAGGAAAGGAAAGGAAAGGAAAGGAAAGGAAAGGAAAGGGAAGGGAAGGGAAGGGAAGGGAAGGGAAGGGAAGGGAAGGGAAGGAAAGGAAAGGAAAGGAAAGGAAAGGAAAGGAAAGGAAAGGAAAGGAAAGGAAAGGAAAGGAAAGGAAAGGGGGGAAAGAAGAGTTTCTGGTGACTCAGCAGGAGTTAATTGGGCCCAGAGCTATAACGCATACAGATCATCACCATCCTCAGCTCCCATTTCACTGTTATGTATTCATCTACTGAGAGCGTTCTCATTCAAACTTGATCATAAACCGGCATTACTGCTGAAGCACAGTGCTCTGTGAGCTCTCGCAAAAGTCAAATACGGTTTCCACCTAAACTCTGTTCCTTCACGTCAGCCTAAAAGTTGCAAGACTCTAATCTAGGCTTTGACAGCTTATGCATGTATTAATGCGCTGATATCCGAAGCTGCGTCAAAACATTCCCGCTGGCTGTTCTTTGCTATTTTTTCAGAAATGTTCCAGAGTGACCTTGTGGTCACATTTCATCTTTTAAAATATCAATAATTAGCTTGAACAAGCTTGAGTCATCGTCAGCATTGCCATTATCTCTAATAAACTTCAACTAGAGCTGCAGTAACGCTCATCATTGATAACCCTTGCCTCATAAGATGCGAAGGCATCTTCTCAGATGAACTCAGAGTCAAATTAGTTGTGACATGTACCTCGTTTCATTCTGACTCTTGAGTTCAGCCGTACGCTTAATTGAAAGCGGCTGTGATTAACATTAGTCTTTTGCTGCCTCCAAGTCTTGTCGGGATGAACGTAATTACAAGAAGAGCACATATGAACCTCACAATGTCATTTTGTGTACCATTGTTGATGTACTTTCAGGGGTTCTGCACCAGCCAAGCTAATAGAATGCTAACATATTTTAGTAATTTTGTTGCATGTTTTTGTCCTTTTAATTTTTTTATTATTATTATTAATACTTAAACAAATACATGAAATGTGCCCTGGCAACTTGGTATTTGTGATATTTGCATGCATCAGGGAGCCGCTTTCAAAATGCGGGGTGTTGAAATCGTGTTTGAATGCGCGCTCGCATTTTACTTTCGCTTTCGATTTCACGATCGTGCGTACTCTGTGAATAGGGAGTGACGTTGCTGAGCTTGCATTCTACAAGACATTTGTCAGACAACAGGCTCTATTGTGTAACGAATCATCCGCCATGGTCGCGTCAGTCATCTCATCACGATCAGTGAACTCTGATTCCTGCTGCACTATGTACGACTCTGCACAGTTTGCAGCTCGTGTTGGATGAGCTGGATGGGATCAAAACAACCGTTATCCAACTGATTTAAATGGTTTTTATTTTGACAGTGTAAGGGCTCGTTCACACAGAATGCGTCTTTGCATCTAAAAACACAGATGCAGTGCTCAGGAATGGCATTAAAAAAGCCCAGCGCAGAACGCGAGGGTCTCGAGACACGCTTTTGAGATGTGATGCAATAACGGCAATAACAAACAAATAAAACAGTTGCCACACCAACTTGCTACTGTGAACAGAAGCTTGCAACGCTTGCCCGGCCTCCGGGTTCTTCTGATTGGTCCACTGTTTTGGAACTGACATTGTGTAAAAGTTGAAATTCTTTTAACTTGACACGGCGTCTTAAACATGCGACGCTCGTGTGAGGCGCTGCAAAAGATGTGAGATGCGAGCGTAAAGATCATGCACATCTGTCTAGTGCGTTCGCATAGAAAAACAATGGAAAAGTAGCGCATTGAAATAGAAAAACGTGTTCTGCGTGAATGGCCCCTAAACAGTACACACACACACACACAAACACATGTTCCAGTGCTATACAGCTCCTGATATACAGTGGGTACGGAGAGTATTCAGACCCCCTTAAATTTTTCACTCTTTGTTATATTGCAGCCATTTGCTAAAATCATTAAGTTCATTTTTTTTCCTCATTAATGTACACACAGCACCCCATATTGACAGAAAAACACAGAATTGTTGACATTTTTGCAGTTTTCTCCATACATACCACTTAGAATTAAGGCCAAAAAGTTCTATCTTGGTCTCATCAGACCAGAGAATCTTATTTCTCACCATATTGGCAAATTCCATGCAGGCTTTCATGTGTCTTGCACTGAGGAGAGGCTTCCGTCGGGCCACTCTGCCATAAAGCCCCGACTGGTGGAGGCCTGCAGTGATGGTTGACTTTCTACAACTTTCTCCCATCTCCCGACTGCATCTCTGGAGCTCAGCCACAGTGATCTTTGGGTTCTTCTTTACCTCTCTCACCAAGGCTCTGCTCCCCCGATAGCTCAGTTTGGCCGGAGGGCCAGCTCTAGGAAAGGTTCTGGTCGTCCCAAACGTCTTCCATTTAAGGACTATGGAGGCCACTGTGCTCTTAGGAACTTTAAGTGCAGCAGAAATTTTTTAGTAACCTTGGCCAGATCCGTGCCTTGCCACAATTCTGTCTCTGAGCTCTTCAGTTAATTCCTTTGACCTCATGATTCTCATTTGCTCTGACATGCACTGTGAGCTGTAAGGTCTTATATAGACAGGTGTGTGGCTTTACTAATCAAGTCCAATCAGTATAATCAAACACAGCTGGACTCAAATGAAGGTGTAGAACCATCTCAAGGATGATCAGAAGAAATGGACAGCACCTGAGTTAAATATATGAGTGTCACAGCAAAGGGTCTGAATACTTAGGACCATGTGATATTTCAGTTTTTCTTTTTTAATAAATCTGCAAAAATGTCAACAATTCTGTGTTTTTCTGTCAATATGGGGTGCTGTGTGTACATTAATGAGGGAAAAAAATGAACTTAAATGATTTTAGCAAATGGCTGCAATATAACAAAGAGTGAAAAATTTAAGGGGGTCTGAATACTTTCCGTACCCACTGTATGTTGGCAAGTGAAGAAAAGAGAAATAACTATGAAATTGTCCAATGCATCAATTATTGTCCCATCCAAAATCACTTCATCACATTGCAAGTTGAAATGTCCCTGAAGGACCTTAAGTCAGCATTATAGGGAATGCAAGTATGCTCAGTTTTTTTTACTTAAATTGTTTTACATTAACATGTGCATGTTCATTTATTCTGTTGGCAGACTGTTTGCTTTTTTTAAGCAATTTACAAGAAAGTGTATATAATTTATTGTCCGAGTTACTGCCAGCTGGCAGCTTGGGATACAAATTGTAAAATAAGACCAAAAAATATGGTACTAATAAAATTGTGGTGATACCGAAGAATTAAGTTTTACCCTGCAGAAAGAGCAGTTTATTATAACTTGAATAAACTTTGTTTTGAAATGGTGCGTCAAAGTCATGTTCGAAGACTATGCTTAGCAACCTTAAACAGCTTACAAATATGCTGATTAGCTTTCAATAAACTACAAACCAGACTAGCAAATGTCACCAAATAAAATAGTAATGTTTTGAAGCAGATTTCCCAATCAAACATTGGTCAAAAAAACATATAGTCCTGGGCCAAACTATGGCACTTGTTAAACCAATGGGGAAATCAAATCACAAATGTTATGTTTAAATGTATGGGTTAAGAGAAAGTACTTTAACATAGGGGGAAAAAAATAAAATTATATATATATATATATATATATATATATATATATATATATATATTTTTTTTTTTTTTTTTTTTTTTTTATGCACCATGCACATCCACAGCACATGGGATTAATCACCTGTCAAATGAGCGCAAGTAATAGAGTTCTGACCCTTCAATATTTACAGGGCTTGAATAAAAAATGTTTTATGAATGAGGTGCCTCTGCTGCTGAATGTTTAATTGCTTAAGTAAAACACATTAAGCCAGTCATTCATTATTCCCCTCAGAAACCACACGTCTTTTTCTATAGTGTCCTTATCATGTTTGTTCCAAACATGATTTTATGAGGGGTGAGTCTAACGCCACAGGGATCCAGTGCAGTTCCACCCCGGGCGTTTAGTAATGTTCTTACGCCGTCCTCAAACAGAACCGATAACTCATCTCTCTGTGCCGTTCAAGGACAGATCGCTGTTGTGATTAATAGCAAACTGCAATGAATATTCATTCATTTGCGCTATCAGACGTCAGGGCATAGTGGTGCGGAACAGCCAAAACATACAAGTAAATGTTAGTTGTTAAGATGATTGAGGTGAGAAACAAGCCGCTGTCCCTGATTGATGTTCGTGTAGTTAGCGATTATATAATATGCTAAGAGTTCAGGCATTTATCATAATTAGATTTCTGTTTTCTTCAAGTTAAAGCTGCACTTGCAAATCAAATACAAATATAAAGAGGAAGTAAAATAATGGGGATAATGGGGATTCACTTTTTTTTTTTTTTTTTTTTTTTAAATCAGATGGCATTTCATACAAACTTTTCATGGCTGGCATTTGTCGGAACTAATAAAATTGTGCAAATCTGCTATACACATCAGACATAATATCATAAACCAGATGATTGACTATCATCATTTAGCAGATACTTTAAAGGTGCAGTATGTAATATTGACAGCTAGTGGTTGAAATG
Source organism: Ancherythroculter nigrocauda (assembly GCA_036281575.1). Lineage (NCBI taxonomy): Eukaryota > Metazoa > Chordata > Actinopteri > Cypriniformes > Xenocyprididae > Ancherythroculter > Ancherythroculter nigrocauda. The sequence goes on from VTFQ01000003.1 coordinate 56,223,354, forward strand.
AGTACTGCAGTCCAAATTCAAAATATTCAAGTAGGCCACATTATTTTTAGGGGCCGTTTACATGATACTGTTTTTAACTAAAAACAGGAAACTTTTTATATGTTTTGTCCATTCATTTACATGACAAGGGCGTTTTGTGGGCTTGAAAATGAGAACTTTTGAAAATGGATTTCAAAGTGCAAGTTTTTGAAAATAATTCCATTATCACCTCGGTGTAAACTACAAAAATGTGAATTTGTGAAAATGGTGATGTCATGCACATGCGTATTACATGTTCACAAAGTGACATCGCCAACTACTGGCCTGGCAGCAGAATATAGCGCTTTTAGTCTTTTTCATGGATCTGTGTGAATGGACATCGTTTTGACAACACTGACATCTATACACGAAAAACGCAAAGAAAAAAAAACTTTTCCATTTTTAGTACATAATGTTCATGTAAACATATCCTCAATTTGCTGCGTCTGTGTTGTTAGCAGATTACCTGCACCTGCTGTCATCGGCTCTGCTTGTTTGCGACCATACGTTAATTTGCACTGCTATTATTATATTGCATTGGTCATAATAGAAATGAGCTGCTGCATCTGTGTGCTTAAATTTGCACATTGTCAGTACTTTCCACTCTCATCCATGGTTTTATAGGATTGCAGTCTGATGCCAATTTGCCGTGTATCGTAAATCTGGCCCTCTATGTTGACTTGTGGTCAGAGTTTGCTGTCATTCAGAAGACATAAGTAGCAGATATACAGTACTCTGAAAAAAATCAGAAATAAAATATATTAATTTTGAATTGTCTCATTGTCATTTAGTCAGTGGAACTCAGTGGAAACTTTGCAGAAGCTTGGGGCAATTGGACAAAAATCATCACTTAGAATTGATAATTTGCACCGCATGCAGTTGACATGCACCACAGGCAATCTAGAAATGAAAAGTCTGTCATTGTCTTATACCTAAATCTGTATGTGGAAAGGCAAACCATTAACCAGAGGCTTGGAAAACTGCATGTCAATATCTTGGCCTGCTGGGCTGTGTCTAGATATTGATATGTTGCTTGGCGTTTAGATAGCTTTCACTTGTTTCACCTAATGCCAGTTTGCTAATCTGCAATTGTACACAATCTCCTGAAACTAACCAAAATACTCTCCTAAATACACTCAAATAGGACAAGACGAAAGCTGGTTTGCTAAGAAAGCACACAATTTGACTTTGTATGCAAAAAAAAAAAAAAAAAAAAAAATGATGCCATCCAATAACATCCTCATTATTCTTAACACACACACACACACACACACACACACACACACAAACAGGCGCACCTATCTTAGTGGGGTCTCTCCATAGGCGTAATGGTTTTTATACTGTACAAACCATACTTCCTATCCCCCTACCCTACCCCTATCCCTAAACCTAACCATCACAGGAAACATTCTGCATTTTTACATTTTCAAAAAAACATCTTTTAGTATGTTTATTAATCCATTTCCCTCGTGGGGACCGCTGGCTGGACCCCACAACGTAGGTGATCTCAGGTTTTTATTACATTGTGGGGCCATTTGGTCCCCACGATGTAATATAAACAAGAACACACACACACACACACACACACACCTACACACACACACACACCTACACACACACACACACACAAAAACACATCCCATCATTTTGCTTACCATTATTTTTTTTAAATAATTTAACTCTATATAATTAAACAGAGATGATCTTTAGAAGACACATGAACCATTTCATTTTCCATTTTATATCAAAATTATGACATCATGACTCACTACCCCTAAAATCACTTATAAAAAACTGTTTTAGTCTCATAATGAAAGATAATGTAATGGTGAGATCAAGTTTAAAAAAAAAAAACAAAAAAAAAAACATCTGAGATATAATTACAAAGTACAATTGAGAAATAAAGTTGCAACTCTGAGATATAATGATTCGCAATGATTTGACTTTTTTATGTTGCAGTTGTGAAAGTTGAATTATTAGATATAGTCATATTGTGAGATATGAAGCTACAATTGCGAAAAGTCATTATCTTTCCATTTCCCTGACAGAAATGGGATTCTGTCCTCAGACCAGTGCACATATATTTTAGAACATTGGTTGGATGGATGGATGGATGGATGGATGGATGGATGGATGGATGGATGGATGGATGGATGGATGGATGGATGGATGGATGGATGGATGGATGGATGATAGACTGATCGATGGATGATAGACGGACGGATGGATGGATGTACAGTTATAGTCATATTGTGAGATATAAAGTTGCAATTGCGAAAAGTCATTAACTTTCCATTTTCCAGACAGAGAAATGGGATTCTGTCCTCAGACCAGTGCAGAGATTTTAGAACATTGGATGGATGGATGGATGATAGATGGTTAGATGGACAGATAGATGGATAGACAGATGTATGTATGATGGATGGATGGATGGATGGATGGATGGATGGATGGATGGATGGTAGACGAATGGATGTATGTATAGACAGTTGGATGGATAGATGGATAGATGGACAGATGGATGGACAGACGGATGGACGGATGGACAGATGGATGGATGGATGGTTGGTTGGATGGATGATTGAAAGATAGATGTACGTATAGACAGTTGGACAGATGGATGGATAAATGGACAGATGGATGGATGATAGACGAATAGATGTTTGTATAGACAGTTAGACAGATGGACAGATGCACGTCCATTGATGGATGGATGGACAGACAGATGAAATTCACTTTTCTCTAATACCTAATATTTTCTTGCATCTGTCCACGCGGTCATTATTTCTTTGAGAGATCTATACAAACAGAGCAGGTAAATGAATGCTGTTGTGATGGTTGTGTTTCTCACAGGAACAGTTTCAGATGAAAAGGTAAATTTGTGTGTAACTGAAAGATTCTGGTGCTGCAAGCTACAACATGCAACACAACCTATTAAAGTCTATCTGTTCTGCTGTAGCTAAAATTAGAATATCATGAAAATATTATTCTGATATAATAAATGGTCATGAATGTTTTTAGCATATTTTACTTTTAATTTGTTTTCCTTACCGCAGGCTGGACTGAACTCCTCCATAGTCTGCATCTTTGAAATGTCTAGTTTTGATGGCTAGTTTAAATGAACTAAAGTAAATAGTGTGTAAATAAAATGAAGTAATATAAATGAAACAATGTGATCAGACATTACTTGAACAGTAAACATTATTAATGCAAACAGTAAAAAGTATGCATATTTAAAAGAAGCATGACTTTTGCCCTCTTTTATAAAGTCTCATCACCAAATAAACTCCAACCTAATATGCCACATTACAAATACCAAACAATGCAAACATTTTTGGAACTAAAGCTCAGTCAAGCAAGATTCAAAATCCTGACCTTTTGCACTTAAGGCAAGAAATATTCCTCAGAGCCACATCAGCTCACGCTCATGAAGAGGACTGAAGCCCCAAAGACTGAAAACCTTGAATCGCCTCTGACTCAACTACTATGAGCTCAACACTGTCAGGCTCTGGGCAGTTTGAGAGGAGATCTGTATTCATTTAGGTAATGTTGTGCTCATATTTTCTGTCACAACATGAAATGTTAACTCCATCATCCACATTGTCTAAAAAATATTTTGGAATTTTAGATCATTATAAGTAGATGTCATTAGTAGCAACAAGCAGCAGAAAATCAAAATGACTGCTACATTTAGGGCCCTATCACACACGCCGTGCAATGCTGCGGCAGGCGCGACGCAGTTGTTTTTTGCTAGTTTCAGCCTGACGCAGTTATCATTTCCACGTCCAATGCCACGTCGTTTAAATAGCAAATGCATCTGCACCCATTTGTGCTCCCACAGGTGTGCTGGTCTTAAAACGAGGTGTGTTTAGGCGCAATGTTGGCATGTTACTATTTTGAGGCAACTGAAATAGACAGCAAGTGGCTTTTAAAGGAAATGGTAGATGAGACTCTGATTGGTTTATTGCAAGTTATGCCCAAAACACACCCATTACTCATTAAGAGAATAGGGACAACCCTTTTAGACCATGTGCACCGAACATTTTTCCCATCCTTAAACTAGCAAAAGTGGATTCGGACACGCCCTAAATGCACTTGCATCATGCGCTTTAGACCATGCGCTTAGATTTTTTTAAATAGGGCCCTTAATGTGATACACTTTTTTTTTAAAGGAAAATGTAATGCATGATCCATTATTTTTACAGACAACATTTCCGTTAACCCAAAAACAATGCAATGCAAAATTCAAAATGCAGGTAAAACACCTGCAAAAATTCAATACGGAAAGTTCCTTTATATACCTTATGCCCTATTTAGTGTATACAAAATATATTGAGTATAAAACCATCAGTTTGTAAGCCCTATTTGATAGAGCTAAAAAACAAAAAAGTTTGAAACCATCATGTATTGTGAATGTTTGATCTGTCGATATTTGCAATGTTTTTGAAAGAAGTCTCTTTTGCTCACCAAGGCTACATTTAATTGATCAAAATAGCAATATTGTGAACAATTATTGCAATTCATAATAACGTTTTTTTTTTTTTTTTTGTATTTAAATATTTCAGCATCATTACTCCAATCTTCAGTGTCACATGATCCTTCAGAAATCATTCTAATATGCTGATTTGCTGCTCAAGAAACATTTCTTATTATTATCAATGTTGAAAAAAGTTACTTTTTCAGGATTCTTTGATGAATAGAAAGTTCAACTGAACAGCATTTATTTGAAATAGAAATCTTTTGTAACATTATAAATGTCTTTACTGTCCCTTCTGATCAATTGAATGCATTCCTGATGAATAAAAGTATTCATTTATTTAATATTAATAATAATAATAATAATAATAATAATATTACTGACCCCAAAAAGGAAAATAAACAATGCAGAAGGTTGCATCAATACAGTAAAATAAACTTACAGTTTTGTACCCTGTTTTGTTTCTTTACTTTTTTAAGGACGTTCTTAATGATCATAAAATGTGTATTGGCTCTTACAAATCCCATCAAATGTGTAGAAAAGAAGGAAACGGACACCATTATGCTTTCCCAACAAGTCAAATATCCACCTAAAGTGTTTTCCCCATGGGGACCAGCAGACTCTTCCAGACACAGACCCTCAAGGTTGTTCAGCAGACTTTTGTGATTAAGAGACATTGTTTGGTAACTCCTAGATTCCTGAACAAGGTCTGCTTTAAATAGTCGCCGTCTAATGGCAAATCAATAACAGCGGGAGGAATGATTAAGCATTTCTTCAGTGACTAATGACACACCAAGTCCAGGTTCTTTGGAGCGTTAATGGTTCCAGCGTTGGGTTTTGCCAGCAAAATGAATCCAGCCAATTTGTCTGAAACAAAAGGCCAGATTTAACTGGAACATGGGAAACTATTATAGCTTGAGGAAGAGAGAGGGTTTGGGTGAAAGGAACAGTGATCAAACAGAATACAAAAGGGCTTCATCTAAATTCATTTAAAAAATGGCATCGATTGGCAGATTTGCGCATATTGGTATGCAGGTCGGTAAAGTATGCTTCAATTTATTTGGCTTGGAATAGGGAAGGGCATCTGAGCAAATCCTCCCTCTCGTGCGCTCAACATAAATTAACGAATTTACATGTGCTTGAATAGTGCAGAGTGTTACGGCAGGGATAAAAGGGTGATTATAGACTGGTGTTCGCTTTTTGCTTGAATACCCATTCATAGAGGTTTGGCACTGAGGATGTTCGAAGCTAATCTTTGATGAATTCAACCCAACGCTGTCAACTTTTTGCGTATTCTATGCGACGACGTGCGTCAGCAGACATGATGGCTATATAATCGACTAAAAATGTGTAACCCGTAACCATTTTTAGGTTACGGTTTTAGGTTCTTCCAAGAAGTTATTCTGATACATTTCTGGAAAATACCAGCACATCAAATGGAGGTCAGTGTAACAGTGAATATCCATTATAGTTCAAACAAGCTGTTAAGATATACTTGCATTCCAGTGGTGGCTTGTGGATTTTAAAATAGAGGAGGCACACTAATTGTAGCGGTCTGGTGATTCTCTACAGAGGATTTTTTAGTTTTTAGATTAACTGCTTTAAAATGCCTTTTTTGGTCACTTTTAGACATACAATGCAAAAGAAAGAAAATGACATATACAGCAAGAAAACAAATATAATTTCACTGACCTAGAAAATCCATCCTTCTGTTCTTTTAAATGTCCGTGTTAAAGTCCATGTTAAAATACTTTGTTTGGCCGTTTAATGAGCTGATTGCTGTAGCCTACATATGTCCAATTATATGCTGCTCAAATGTTGGTAAATTTGTTGCCAATTAAATATTCAATATCTCTACTCTTCATAATTAAAGAGCAGTTCGAACGAATATCACATAATTTACATCTCTGTGATGATTGGTTGATATAAAGGGAGGCTATACCTCCTCTGCGATGTATTTTTCTCAGCACTCGAAGAATTGTGAGATATAAACTCGCAATTGCGAGATATAAAGTCAAATTCTGATTTTTTTTTCTTCTTTTAAAAAAAGTCAGAATTGTGAGATAAAGAGTTGCAATTACCTTTTTTTTTTTTTTTTTTTTAATTTTTATTCAGTGGTGGAAACAAGCTTCTATAGCTGGAAGTGAAAAATCCAATGGTGATTGGCTAAACAGAGGCACAAGTCTCCAGCTATGCTGTACCTCCCCTGACGAGCCACCACTGATCGTACAGCCATTACACAGTCTTAAAAACACTAGATCGGTCTTCTGAGAATAAATGGTAGACAAAAAGCTATGGGCCACATTTACTAATAGCTTGCAGCAACGCAAATCCACTTTTGTCGTTACAAAACTACTGTCAGGATTTACTAAAGAAAAATTAGCTTTGAAAAGTTATTTTTGCGGCTGACCTTATTGCGTATGCATTTGTAGATTTCCTTTAAGATGCAACATTTATGTGAGGAGAGTATTTGAAAGAATCATGCAAGGTGATTTACTAAGGTTTGTGCTAGTCAATTTACTGGTATTTGCACCATTATTTACTGGCCAAAAAAAGCATGTCTTAAATCAGACACTAATTTGCACTGCTCTTGGTAGATTACGTTGGCCATTATGGAAATGATCAGGCTGCATCTGTGTACTTTAATTTGCACGTTGTCAGTAGTTTTCTTTGGAACTGTGCCCTGTTTAGTAAATCTGGTTCTCCATCTCTTTGCATTCACCAATAGACATTTCTTTTGAGACTTAATATTGAAATGAACTGAAAAAATGATTTTTGATTCACATTCAAACTTTGCATTTGAATGTGCTTCCCTAAAATGACAAGCATGAAGGCCAAACATTTACATTTGCAACTTTAGTTTTTTCTCAGGACAGATTTGAAATGTAGTGGTTGGATTTTAAATGGCAGATGAGTTAAACAATATTTGATGATGTTCGCTTTTGTATATTTGCAAATACACTGCTCAAAAACATTAAAGGAACACTTTGAAAACACATCAGATCTCAATGGGTAAAAATACCATGCTGGATATCTATACTGATATGGACTGGTTAATGTGTTAGGAACAAGAAGATGCCACATCGTTTGATGGAAATAAAAATTATCAACCTACAGAGGACTGAATTCAAAGACACCCTGAATATCTAAGTGAAAAAATGATGCAGCAGGCTAGTCCATTTTGTTGAAATTTCATTGCAGAAACTCAAAATGGTACTCAGTAGTTTGTATGGCCCCCACATGCTTGTATGCATGCCTGACAACGTCGGGGCATGCTCCTAATGAGAAGACGAATGGAGTCCTAGAGTATTTCCTGCCAGTTCTGGACCAGGGCATCACTGAGCTCCTGGACAGTCTGAGGTGCAACCTGGCGGTGTTGGATGGACCGAAACATAATGTCCCAGAGGTATTCTATTGGATTTAGGTCAGGCGAGTGTGGGGGGCATTCAATGGTATCAATTCCTTCATCCTCCAGGAACTGCCTGCATACTCTCGCCACATGAGGCTGGGCATTGTCGTGCACCAGGAGCATCCCATGACCCACTGCACCAGCATAGGGTCTGATAATGGGTCCAAGGATTTCATCCCGATACCTAATGGCAGTCAGGGTGTCATTGTCTAGCCTGTAGAGGTCTGTGCGTCCCTCCATGAATATGCCTCCCCAGACCATCACTGACCCACCATCAAAACCGGTCATGCTTAACCAATGTTACAGGCAGCATAACGTTCTCCAAGGCTTCTCCAGACCATTTCATGTCTGTCACATGTGCTCAGGGTGAACCTGCTCTCATCTGTGAAAAGCACAGGGAGCAGTGGCAGACCTGCCAATTCTGGTGTTCAATGGCAAATGCCAATCGAGCTCCACGGTGCTGGGCAGTGAGCACAGGGCCTACTAGAAGACATTGGGCCCTCGGGCCACCCTCATGAAGTCTGTTTCTGATTGTTTGGTCAGAGACAGTCACACCAGAGGCCTACTGGAGGTCATTTGGCAGTGCTCATACTGTTCGTCCTTGCACAAAGGAACAGATACCGGTCCTGCTGATGGGTTAAGGCAGTGGCGTACAGTGGTGTTCTGAAATGAGGAGGCACATTTTTTTATTTATTTATGAATCAATGTAAATTCATGTGAATTACTCTTAACGTTGACACATCTTCCTTGTTAAATGAACATTACATTACATTAAAAAATAAAAAAGAAACAAAATACAATTCTATTTTGTAATTTTACATTAACAATGTAATGTTCTATTTATCAAAACCAAGTCAATCTCATCAAGTTAGTGTTTTAAGCATTTCTGCATTAATTCCAAAATAATAACTAGAGGCAATAATAATTTAAACAATATATTTTATTTGTGTATTGATGTTTTTCTTTTTAATAGTCAACTTAGGCTATTTTAGATCATCAGTCATGCTCTGTAAACACCGTCTGTCACAGACACGAATTGTATTTTTAATTTCACCAAGCTGATTGCACTAAAACCCCCCGCAGTCATCATGCTTTCAGTCCATTTCAAGTTTGATTTTGACGTGACATGAAGCAGTGATATCTAACTGGGTGATCTGTTTACTTTTCAATTAGTCTTCCCATTGACACCATCATTTGTTCATTCAAACTGACGCGCGAAACGCGCACGTAAACAGGAGGCGGGATTTATTGCACAAACCAATCATATCCAATCATAACCAATTACTCCTGCTGTAACTATACCTGCGGGTGTCGCTGTTGGGCAGTGTTCCTTAAGAAATAAGATTGACTTGCACTCTTTTTAATGTCATAATTTGTAATATTTGTGTTGTTTTATATGTAATATGGATTATTTTCTCATCCTATTTTTTTGAGGAGGCACTGCCTCCCTTGCCTCCACGGAGGAAGCGCCCCTGGGTTAAGGACCTTCTACGACCCTGTCCAGCTCTCCTAGAGTAACTGCTTGTCTCCTGGAATCTCCTCCATGCTCTTGAGACTGTGCTGGGAGACACAGCAAACCTTCTGTCAATGACACATATTGATGAGGAAGTTTCCAAAGAAGTTGTAATAGATGCTATTTTCTTTTTGAGCATCTTTGGGCACACAGTGTGTGTCTAGAATACATTTCTCCTCCTTCAAACTTGTTGGAAGGGGGTAAAATTAATTAAACATAATTTTATTATTTTTAAACTTAAAATGTTGAGCTACACAAAAATAAAACTAAACTCCTTGTTCAGAAAATGTAATTGTTTTAAGTTTCATCAATGATTTAACAAGTTTTAATAGCAGCGTACTCAATCTTTATAAGTTAGTAGTACTGTTTGGGTTTACAGTGCATTAAAAGACACAAAATGCAGTGTCAAATACTCAAATCAGATCAACATGTTCAAATAAACTGATTCACTTAAATTAATCAAAATTTCCAACATTACATATGCCAGAAAAATGAAATCTTGCAGATTATACAATATCATATGACATAAAATGCTACATTGCAGTTTTTGTCATGCTACATGGCTAATACACCACACCGTTTAATAATGGCTTGTCTATCATAAAAAAAAAAAAATAATAAAAAAAAGTTATAATAATGTCACTACTTTAACTTAGTACGTAGTGGTGTAGGTAAGCAACTAACTAAATGTTCAACTTAGTCCTGAAGAAAACTGAGACACACGCTCATGCGGGTGTTTCTCCAGAAAGCAATGCGAGTGAATGTCTCAATCAGTATCTGTATCCTCCAATAATATTTATTTGAGAACAGACTGTTAGATATACATTCGAACACAGTAAGAAGGAAATTTTGAGCACAGGTCTGGCAGACTGTCAGATACATCCTGATAAGATCTGGTTCTCCACATGAGCAGATTTGATAGTGCTCCCATCTTATGAGCATCAACATACACATCAATTTTCCAACACGTCTGAAAGCAGTGATAAGTCCAATATCTGCTTTGAAGCAGATTGTATCACTCTACAAAAAGAGCATCCCCGACACTACATGCGTAAGGATGATCAAACCACAGATGACATGCCGTTGCTGTTTCTGTGTTTGTGGCATGGCATTTACCAGTCTGTCGTGAATTTCTTTTTCTCAGCTGTCTGGACAAATGTGTTCAAACTGAGCGCACAAGTTTTATTACTGACGTCTCTTCCCTGCCGTACTTCATCACATCTGTGTGCTGATGGATGATTCATCATGTCCACTCTCATGTACTACACTGTACTCTGCTAATACTTTAGAACATAAGTCACTGTTTTCACTGAAATAGAGTGTGACGAACACAGTGCTTAAAGGAACAGTTCACCCAAAAAATACATTTCTGCTTTATTTACTTAAAGGGGACCTATTATGCCCCTTTTCACAAGTCTCTGGTGTCCCCAGAATGTGTCTGTGAAGTTTCAGCACAAATACCCCACAGATCATTTCATATAGCTCCTATGTGGGTGTGAGCAAAAACACGCTGTTTTTGTGTGTGTCCCTTTAAATGCAAATGAGCTGCTGCTCCTGGCCCCCTTTACAGAAGAGGGAGGAGATTTAACAGTTTGTGCTTCGCATACTCCACAACAACAAAGCTGGAGAATCTATGATAACAGGGCAGATCGTCACCAGTCATGATATGTGGCTTCCCTACTCTTATGTAAGAGTAGGAGGAAATTTGGAGTGTTTGGAGATACTATTTATGATTTATGGGGATTAGAGTAAAGAAGTGGGTGGATTTTTACCATTATAGGCTGGCTGTTTACACACACTGTGGACACATCTGTGTTCAAACACCTTATAAAAGTGAATTTTGCATAATAGGTCTCCTTTAAAGTTAGGGCTGGGCAGTAGAATGATATATATTGTTACCATGGTATATTGTCCTATAGCACTTGAATGGTTGAATACATACTCAATTATGTCGGAATGCCCATTGTGTGGAGTATTCATGTAAACAGTTATGTCTCAAGTGAAAGTAAACAATTGAGTGTTGTGTATCAGTATGATGGATCTGTGTGTTTGGTCTTAAAGTGACAGCAGCCTAATATACCTACCTGTTGCTCTGTGCCATTAATGTGAATCAAACGAGAGAAAATAACTTGACTGAATAGCTTTTTTTTTTTTTTTTAGCTTCATACAGAGAAGACTATGCAATATTTCATTTTTACATTTGATTCTTAAATTTCTGTACTAATTCTAAATAATTGTTAAATAAATCTATTGTTCCTGAAACACTTAATTTGTTTAATTTATATTTCCGTTGCATTGTATTTGTCCTATATATTTTTTGTATTAATACTATTATTCAGCAAAAAATCATTAAATTCAAAAGTGACAGTACTTTTGTAAAAAAAATGTAAAACATCTATTTCAAATAAATGCTGTTCTTTTGAACTGTCTATTCATCAGAGAACCTTGAAGAAGAAGAAAAAAAAAAAAAAAGGTATCATGGTTCCACAAAAGTATTACGCAGCACAACTGTTTTAAACACTGATAATAATAAGACATGTTTCTATAAATCAGCAAATTAGAAAACAGTTATTTTAAATTGTAATATTTCACAATATTACTATTTTTACAGTTTTTTTTTTTTTTATCAATAAATGGAGAGAGCATATATTATTTATTTGAACACCTGAATCATCACCCAGATTTTTTTTTTTTTTTTTTTTCATGAGATTCACTCAAGCGTGTAATTTAAATGAGCTCTTACTTAATACTTATGAGATCACATCACTTATGACATGATATTATATTTTTAGCTCCCATTAATTTTTACATTAAGAGAGTTAAAATAAACATACACCGCTGGCTTTCTCTTATGCCTCTTGAAGTTTGCTAAAGTTAATGGTCACATACTTCTTTGACTCATTAATTTTGAGGGCTAGTTATTGCATGGCCCTTATGGGTTTTTGCAAACCTGAAAGTCAAACTAATAGAAAGCTTTTTTTTTTTTTTTCTTCTTCTTCATTAAATCACTCTAATTGCCCCTCCCATATTAATAAAAGGCAGGTTGACTATGGTTGGGTTCACGGTTAATGATCCATTATTTAGGGGATATGTAATGGGAGCTTAATTAAGTATGTAATGGAAATGCTTTAAAGCAGCGCGTACAGTGCGGCCACACAGATGGCCAAGCAAATGCTAAAATAATGTGTTCTGTTATCAGTTTGGAACAAAATCACAGAGTTCAGCTAATGCATTCACACAGCATGAGTAATGAGGAAAGTGTTGAAACTGCAAACATCGGAAATACATTCCGTGGCATTTTATCTATTTTTATTATTGCATTTCGGCAAAATAGATTGAGCTGTCAGTTATAAAAGCGCACTACAGAGACAGTTTCCAGCCCTTGTGTCTTTAAACAGCCCCATATTCCCCATATAATTCACATAAACTGCATATAGACTTTACACTTTGCATCCACACATGTCGGCATGTCAAACACTTAATGAAGTTGGCTAGATTACACCAATAACACCACAGACTCTCCACGTTTCATGTTTTAGAAAGCTCATAGCTCTATACCGTATGTAAATTGGAAACTTCAAATATAGCCAAACTGATGAAGCAATTCTCTCTTGTGGCCATTCTTTGGCCTGATCTGTCACTCAGCGTCAGCTAGCCATGTGCCAGATTGATGGCTACTGTTCAGTGCGTCTGAATTCCCTGTATGACAAAATAATGAAAAAAAGACATATGGTTAAAGTTCAATGGGGGACCTGCGGGCTTTCAAGCCTGACAAACATATTATTTGCTTGATAAACTGACAAGGCCAGAATACAAAAGAGTTGAGTGAGCACATGACCTTTACTGGAAATAAAAAAGACAAAACAAAAAATAAAAAGACCTAAATAACACATAATCTGGGAACTCTGTAACATGCATGGTTTCTGACATTTCCGGTTAAACAACAGATTACCAGTAATAAATAATTGTTGGTAACACTTTACAATAAGGTTTTATTTGTTAACATTATTAAATAAATTAGTTGCAGCCTGTAACTTTTTTGGGTTAAAAATGATCTAAAATCAATTTTTGAGCAAGTACATAAACAGCCAGTGTTCAAAACTATCTCCTTACCTTAGCCCGATTCACAACGGTAAGCTTGTAATAATGTTTTCTGATCTGGATATTACTGGTGGGTTTCCGCAGGAAATTTGAGCATGCAGCTGTCCGTCTTTGCGTCATAACGTCACGTCTGTTTACATGAAGAGTCCCAGCTTGTAGGCTATATGGCATGTGGAGGATGCTACAGGTGGCGGATCATTTATAGCCTTTTCTCACAGCAGCTGGAATAATTAAATTTATCATTTTGATGGGGAATTGTAATCCAGAAAGGACAACATGACAATCATCAGTGACAACTGGAGATTCACCTGTAGTCAAAAGCAAAAGACTTCAGACTGCGGAGTGGCTACAGAAAATGAAATCTACAGGTAACGCTAATACACACTAAATACACATTGTCATGCAATGCTGATGTTGTTAACATTAACAATTTGAGAACAAAGTATAAGAATAATAATAATTTGCACAGTTTCACATGATCCGAGCTAAGTGACCGTTAGATTTAATCACCTTGGCAGCACAATTTATTGTAATGGTTTTTTTTTGTTGTTGTTGTTTTATTTATTTTTTTCTCAGTTGGTCAGAACAAAAGTGGCAGATTTGTTACTTACTTGTTCAGGTGACGTTTTATGGTGAACATTCTTATTTTGGTCATACTTCCAAGATGTAGAATCTGTGATTCCGAAGTACAGTATCCACACCGATGTGGTGACTGACAGCATCTGCGCTGAGGAGCTGTGCTGATGCACACCCACGTAAAGATGATAATTCCACAAATAACTGCAATTACAGGTTTCAAACAGAGATGGCGACAAAGAGGCAAAACATACGGACTGCAGCTTCAACAGCATTTATTAATCTTAGTTAATGTTCATTTCATCATTTACTAATGCATTATTAAAATCAAAAGTTGTTTGTTAACATTAGATAATGCAATGTGAACTAACATGAACAAACAATGAACAATGAAATTATTTTACTAAATAACATTAAAGGGGACCTATTATGCCCATTTTTACAAGATGTAATATACATCTCAGGTGTCAGCTAAAAATACCCACATACCATTTATTCATACTTAAGTACAAAAAAATCACATCACATCAAAATATCACATACTTTTAAACTTTCACTCAAGTAATATTCTAAACAGTGACTTTAACTTCTACCAAAGTCATTTTCTACGGTGGCCCAGTAGTGCACAACACAACGAAATTAAAAAAGCAAACATAAGTTCACAACACAAATAAATCGAGCCACAACACAACGAAATCGAGCCACAACACAACGGAATAAAGCCACAACACAACGGAATAAAGCCACAACACAATGAAATAAAGCCACAACACAACGGAAATTCTCCCGACCACTAGGGGGCTCTCAGAGCTCTTTAATATTAGTATTATGTTCTATAAAGTTGACAGTCTTACAAAGATATCAATACCATGATTATTTTTAAGTATGTAAACGTTGTATATCGACATGCAATATTAATTCAAAATCACTTGAGTGCACAATAGCTTCATATTTATACCTGTGAATGATTTCACACGCTACCACGGATGAAGGGAACGTCTGACAATTCCACCAAGTGGTTAAAACGTATAATTTGTATTCATTACAATGACTTTGTTTAACATTTAAAAACAGACATGTTCAAATTCCAAAGCTTGTTACTTCCTGTTGGTAAGACTGACAAGCTTTGTAATTTGAAAATGTCTGTTTTTAAATGTTAAAAGTAATTTTAATGAATACAAATTATACGTTTTAACCACTTGGTGGAATTATCAGACGTTCCCTTCATCCGTGGTAGCGCGTCAAATCATTCACAGGTATAAATATGAAGCTATTGTGCACTCAAGTGATTTTGCATTAATATTTCATGTCGATATACAGTGGTTATATACTGTTGAAACTAATCGTGGTATTCATATCACTGCTGACTCTATAAAACATTGGCAAGGAATACTAACAGTACCGAGCTCTGAGAGACCCCTAGTGATCGGGAGCATTTCCGTTGTGTTGTGGCTTTATTCCGTTGTGTTGTGGCTCGATTTAGTTGTGTTGTGAACTTATGTTTGCTTTTTTAATTTCGTTGAGTTGTGCATTACTGGGCCACTGTAATTTTCTGGTAAGATATCTATAGAGGGCATCGACGTCACTTTCCCGCCCTCAGCTGGACTGAGTGGAAAAAGAACCTGCTGCATGACTGAATTTAATAGAAGAAACTGCGAAAATGTTTTTTTTTTTTTTTTTTTTTTTTTTAAAGCACCCAATTATGCAGAATATAAGATGGTAAATATGTAATTAATGAGTTGTCAACACAATATATAACAATACAATATAAAGGGTATGATTTTACCCCAAAATCCAACATTTTGACACTAAATGATAACTGCAAATCCATGTTTCTCTGCCTGGAGTCCAGTTATTTCTGTGAATTGCACCAATCCATTTGCTTCTTTTTTCGGTAGCTTTCAGCAGTCTGTAAACGTATACCTCAGATTTTGTGTCAAAGCTATTTGTACAGTCAATCCCAAAGCTCTTTCCCGTTTTGTGTGTTTTGCAGCATTCACGCTGAAAACCAATGCTGCCACTCAGTCTTTTACCACCCTGTGGGCGTAACCGCAGTCATAACGGCCAACGGTGACATCACGTCCATACCCTCTATACTTTTACTCAAGTATGGCTTTCAAGTACTTTATACACCACTGCGGTTATATCTGTGAACGTAAACAACAAGTAAAGAAACCATATGTGTATATTAGATCTGTAAATTAAAGTGAAAGCAGAGTAATATACAGTACCTACGGCTATGCTTTTAATTGAACTTTAGTAGCTTTAATAAGAATACATCTCTTGAATGCTGTTGTTAAATGATCTAGCGAGGAGTTAAACATGGCGGACTGTGTACAGCTCACTCAGGGCGGGGTCTATGCTAATAGGGCAGAGTCCATCAGCAGTTGTGGGCGGGGCCTAATCATTTGTGACATCACCAGAGCTACAATCTGCAATTTGCTTCTTCAGAGACACTGCTTATGATTTATCGGGATTTAAAAAAAAAAAAAAAAGTGGTTGGATTTGTACCATTATAGGGTGGTTGTGTTCACACACTGCCGACACTCATTTATGTTCAAACACCATGTAAAAGTGAATTTTGCATAAAAGGTCCCCTTTAACAAAGATTAATAAATGTTTTAACATATATTTTTCTCATTGTTACTTTTTTATGTTAGCTAATGCATAAAACTAATGAAATAATGTCTGTTAACATTAGTTAATGTATTAACTAACATGAACTAACAATGAATAATACAAAACAAATTTTGTTGCAGTACTTGTTAATCTTTGTTAATGTTAGTTAATAAAAATCCAGCTGTTCATTGTTTGTTCCTGTTAGCTCACACTGCATTAACTAATGTTAACTAATGAAACCTTGTTAAGTGTTACCGAGACCTCATTGATTTTTTTTTACTATTCAAGCTTAAGTAAATATATGTGATTAACTGAGATTATTACTTGTGGGTATTTGTTAGTAACTTTCATAAGAGTAGATTAACAATAAATCATGGGTAGCTTGCTGCTACATGGACAATTTAAACTAGCTTCACTGCAGCTTACTTTTACATCCTGCAAATAAGCATGATTCATATGTAAAACTGCATTATCCATATGAAAACTTTTGAATTGCATATTACATTTGCACTCATGCATAGCTCCTCGATAGTTGGGATATTAGTTCGTTTTATCGCCCGTGTCCAGGAAAAACTGTAACTAGACTATTCAAGAAATGCCCATTTTCGAATTGTGCTTAAAAGGACCGTCCTCGGTAATAAATACTGATTCAAAAATGGCTTCATAAATAAACCTAAATGAGTTTGAAATTGCCCATTTTCACAAGGCCAATTGGAAAATAACCCCCCTCATCTCCTTTCGGTCTACTACTATGCCTCTTTGGAAAATTCACAGAATAAGATTGCACATTATGCCATTTTGTAGGAGAGTCCGGAGAGTGAAAGGAAGCAGAAATGCAAAGCTCACATCATGTACGCTGATTGGGTCAGTAGAGAGCTTCAGGAAAAAAATGAATTTTGATAACTCTGGGAATTTCAAATGTATCACAGTGTCCTTTAAAGCCTTTATAGACAGAAAAGGGCTTACACAAGCAACTTCATTCATTAGTGTCTGGACATGGGCTGCTGCCTTTGCCTTGCTGGTCTGAGTATGTCGCTTACTAGTGCAGAAACACTTCCAAGAATCAGTCCTCGTCCAATTGTGTATGGCTAATTAAAAGAATAGTTCCGGCAAATATGAAAATTCAGACATTATTTTCTCACTCTCATGACTCCACATTCGTATTGTTATGTAGACAAAAGACATGGACATTTTCATGGACTATCTCCACAGTTTTCATGCTGCGAAAAAGACAAAATAAACACCATTAAGGCAAGACACCACAGGTAAATATTGTAAAAATGGGGGGGTATGTATGTAAGTGCTGCTGAAGTAGACATTTCTGACTTTGTGCATGGAAGAAAAAAAAAAAAAAAAAAAAGAGAGAGAGAAAACCTTCACATAAAAATCTGTTTTCATGCTTTCATAGACAACCTAGAAAGTTGATGAAGGTCTCATTTTTCAAGTTTTGTTACAAGGTGTGACAATAAAAAAGTGATTGATGCATGAACATTTTTACAAATAGCACCTTTAAAATAATGTACACACTGTAGTATGTTCCAAAACTTATAAATCCAATTGATAATTTTGTGAGGAACCAGAAGAAATTTGAAATGTGAAATCTCATTCGCTTTCAAGTTTAGATAAAAACAAACAAACAAACAAAAACAAACAAAAAGGTAGCTTGACTTGTCTTGATACGTTTGACACCGTAATGACATTGGTTCACAGAACAACTTTCATTTTAGTCTGTTCCTAACACTAAGTATGGTTCAAAGTAATTGGTCCTTTTTAGAGCATATACAGCCATGGTCATTCATGATGAAATATTGTTGCATGGAAAATAACTGTCCTTCAGAAATTATCCTAATAAAACTCTGTTTCTTTGTCAATTGACTGAACATTCTGTTAAACGAAGCCAAGGTAACTCAAGGTAAACTCTGTACTCTACTGGCTGTTTAAAATGTGGAAACTTCTGCATATGATTAAAAGGCAAATGGTAAGAATATTATTTTATCAATAACAGCCACTTTAAAATGTAGACGTTTCCCAGACTCAAAGAGCTTGTATTCAGATCAATTGCTCTTCAAGGTACATGACTCAAGTGTTTTGGGAAATACATCATCTGCTTTAGAGCGTGACTGAATAAACAGTAGACGTTCTCCTAAAATAGAAGAAGGCTGCTTGAAAGAGTACAGGTATGGCGCTTATTTTTACAGCGAGTTTTACCTGACTATATAGTGCTGTCCAGTAAATGGCTTTCTGTATAAAGGATAATCAAGGTTGATCAAGGCCTGCTGGAGTGGCCAGGAAAGGTTGTTTGGGATGCAAGAAAAGCATGTTGTAAATGTCATCAATTTTAATCAAGATCAAAGTGCCCTAGAAAGAAAACAATCAAAGCAAAAGCAAGGCGGCTTCCTGTATCCCGTAGCAGCAGCAGAATAACACAGAGTCCTCAACAACCCTGGGCAATGAAGCACTGAGAGATAAACTTTATGTCTTTCACAAGTTTTTATTGGAACCCACAACAACCAGGACTGCAGTTTAGTTTCTACTATATAGCCCTGCCCATAGTTAAATCTCATTGGCCCAAAAATAATGCTTAAACCAATGAAAAAAATGGCACACTGCTTTATCTTCTCCCATGAAACTTCAAACAACATTTGCAACACTTTTTTTACTTCTGTAATGTGACTTTTTCATGTTTAGATTTAGCAAGCCATCTAGGTTCATGAATTTGACTTTCTTTGACTCTGAAATTGAACATTATGTGGTAAGATTCAAAGGAAATGATTGTTTTTTGATAACGTTTTACAATAAGGTCTCATTTCTTAACATTAGCGAACATGAACAATGAGCAATATATACTTTTTACAGCATTTATTGACTTTTGTTTATTTAAGTAACTTAAAGGAACAATAAGTAATGTTTTGCCGCTAGAGGTCGCTTATTCAAAACAAAGGCGTAGCTTGATGAAGCCTAGATTTCGCGGAATCGTGGGAGTTGTCATGGGCGCGAGAAGTGGGGGTGCTTTGTTTCTGAATGTTGTTGACACTTTAATAACAAATGTTATAATGTATCACCATTTATGCTGGGATCTGTAGGTTGTGGCTAGGCGACACGTAACTTAAAAGTCTCATGGATGTCTTCATGTCTACAGACTTTGGAAAAGAATCCGACAGGACTCGGGCAGAAATCATATTCATGGATGAGCTAAAGTATTAAAGATTTATTAACATTACTGTAGCATGAAGCAGGGTGTGGCTGAAAGTCGTCGGAGCTGAACGAGGCCACTGGAGCGATTGCTAATGAAAGACAAGTGCAACACGGCTCGAGAGCAGCGGGACTTTTATTATGCCACAGACGACCGCTTCCGCTTCTTCCGGTCAAGCGTATGTGGGGTAATGGAGTGCTGTTTTATCATATTAGATACATTTGTGCATTGAGAGTTGTTATAGTGCTACTCTGTGCATTCGCTTGGCGAAATTGTTGAACACTGCAGTAAGCTAGATCGATATTAGGCACGGTAAATCAAGAAAACGAGATTTAAACAATAAGACTTACTGTGTTGAGCTACAGTGGGTACGGAAAGTATTCAGACCCCCTTAATTTTTTCACTCTTTGTTATATTGCAGCCATTTGCTAAAATCATTTAAGTTCATTTAACTTCAGGCAGTTCCTTTGACCTCATGATTCTCATTTGCTCTGACATGCACTGTGAGCTGTAAGGTCTTATATAGACAGGTGTGTGGCTTTACTTATCAAGTCCAATCAGTATAATCAAACACAGCTGGACTCAAATGAAGGTGTAGAACCACCTCAAGGATGATCAGAAGAAATGGACAGCACCTGAGTTAAATATATGAGTGTCACAGCAAAGGGTCTGAATACTTAGGACCATGTGATATTTCAGTTTTTCTTTTTTAATAAATGTGTTTTTCTGTCAATATGGGGTGCTGTGTGTACATTAATGAGGAAAAAAAAAAAATGAACTTAAATGATTTTAGCAAATGGCTGCAATATAACAAAGGGTGAAAAATTTAAGAGGGTCTGAATACTTTCTGTACCCACTGTATATAACAATGATTAGTTTTCTGTTGATGAATGTATCCAAACAGTAGCTCACCTGTCTAATAAAACACATATTACAACGTCTTTGGTGTTTCCATGGTTTCTACAAAATAAAACCGGAAATCAAGGGTAACACGGGTATGATGTCATTGACAGGTGACACACGTACAAGGTCTGTGTCCTGGTTAACATTGCTTATTTCTCTGGATTTAAAATTCTTGGAAACATTTGGGATAATGTAAGTACACAAGTCAACCAAAAATATAACATTGTTCCAGACATAAGAATGTTTATTGCATTATTTAAGTGTTGTGGGTTACCATGATGGTGTTTTGCTTTGCATAAATCACTCTTTGCACCTTCTATATATTAGTATATACTTAAGCTCGTGGAAAAGCTACTTGTGATGAACTGATTCTTCATGTGTCTTTCTCTTTTACCACCTGCATTATTATGGTGGTTGTCATATGTTAAAGGTACAAAACAGATTTTAGGAGCAGTGTGCATTGTTGTATTTACTGGTTTACATTACTTTTTTGTATCTTGATTTGATTTGATTATTTTCATGTTGATATTAAAAATGAAATTTCGGCTGTGAATTTGTCTCTTTGTACCATTTTTTGTACCAAAGACCAAAGACAGAGAACTTAACGTTGGAAATTTGATGTGTTGTGCCTGTGAGGAAAGCTGGGAGAAACTCCCAAAAGTCATACCAAATATGAAAAAATGGAAAACTGAGTGAGGAGAGGAAAAAGACTCAACATGCTGGAAAAGAGCAAGCTGGCAACCTCTTTAATGCAATGTGATAATTAGCTGTCTGTTAAGACACTTAAGCACAGAAGGATGCAGTGAACCAGACATGAGATCGGCTCAGAGCATCTTGACACCAATCCTGGGGGGCTTCAAGTATCTGACTGCTATCATTCCAATTTCACCAAGTCTAACCTGCTTTAATTACTGGAGTCATCATTCTGATAAAAGTCATTCATTTCATCCCATCTTATCCCATCTTGACACCACAGTCTCTAGGACACAGATGACTCTCTGGAGCTGATGCTGGGACTCCTTTATTTAGCTGGTTCGCTTGGCCAAACAAAATCACAACTTACACCATAGGCAAGGACTGGTCTGCGACTGTGACAAGTGTGTCTTAGCAAAGAACCGTAAAGAAGCGTTGACACCAAAAGAACTGAAAGAGCAAGGCACCATTTAGAGTTAGATTAGATTCTGGCCCAAGGTGTTTGGAAGGGCAGAATGAAGGGCTGACCGTCTGCAACAACAAAGTGACCAAAAATCATTGCTTTCAATGAGAACAGTCTGTTTCATTTTAATGAAAACGAGCTGGTTAGTTTTGGCACTTAGTCTCTTGCTCATAGATGCCACCACTTAAGGGTGCGCCATATGACTTGTTTTAAAAAATAATATTTTTTAAACATTAATCTCATACCATTATCCACGCAATTGGAATTGCAATGTAAATGCATCTAAATGCTTGCTTGCTTTGCCACAGTGCTAAAATGGATTTTGTTGATTCTGATTTCATTTCATTTGTAACAGCGTAACATCTTATTCAAATTTAAAGGGGTCCTTGTTTATGATTTCACTTTTTTAACTTTAGTTAGCGTGTAATGTTGCTGTTTGATCATAAACAACATCTGCAAAGTTATAAAGCTCAAAGTTCAATTCAAAGGGAGATATTTTCTTTTACAGAAATCGCTTTTTAAGGACTACAACAAATGGATGGTAAAGACTAAGCTTCTTCCTGGGTGCGTGAAATCACAAACCCCAAAATTTACATAAACCCTGACCCCGAGAACATGTAACAAAGGGGGTGAGGCCATGTTGGGCTGCTTTAGAGAAGAGGAAGAGTTGTTGTAGTAGAGTGTTGTTGCCATGCCATCATTTTACACTGCTTCACAAACGAGGATCAATTCAACACTGGATTTGCACAAAAGATGAACATGACGGCACATGCTAGTCGATGAGTTGAATCAACTCCACAGCAACTACATAAATTTATCCATTATCCATTCAGGAACATCCGGTTTCATTCTAAAAGTTGTAACTTCTTCCTGAGTCTCTCCATCAGTGTCTGACTCTGGTTTGAACACCGTTACTGACAATCCTCATTTTGGCTGCGTGAGATTCTCCAGCTTTGTTGTTGTTGAGCAAATGAAGCGTGAGCTGTTAAAGCTCCACCCTCTTCTGGAATCTAAATAAAAAGCATAAGACCTAACTGCAATATCTACTGGAAAGCGGGCGGGAGCAGCTGCTCATTTGCATTTAAAGGGACACACACAAAAACAGTGTGTTTTTGCTCACACCCAAATAGGGGCAAATTTGACAAGCTATAATAAATTATCTTTGGGGAATTTAGAGCTGAAACTTCACAGACACATTCTGGGGACACCAGAGTTATATTACAACTTAGATTACATATATCCCCATTAATTTAATGACTAAATGTAAGATTTTGATATAAAAGATGAGGCATACAGTACATCTCATAAGGTTAGAAAGAAAATGCCCTTATAAAAGGTGTCTCTGGAAATCAACTGAAGGTGGCAAATATCACCCCTAATGAAAAAAGTCAATTTCTGTCACTGCTTTAAACTAATCACCACACAGAATAGGAAAAGCATCGGGAGTCACAATTGCTGCTACACCATTATGCAAGCAAAAAGCATGTTCCTCCATTGATGGCAATGCAAAAACTGCATATTCTGAGTTAACATGTTCTGACTAAAAGAATAAAGAATCACAATGCCAAGGTCATGGGTTTGATTCCCAGGGAATGAGAAAAAAATAAATAAATACAATAAATGTATACCTTGAATCCAATGCAAGTTGCTTTGGATAAAACCATCTGCCACATGCATAAATATAAATAAAATTACTGAAAGTAATTATAATATATGTTTTACCAGTTATCTTGTTCCTGATATGATGCATTATGCACTGTTGCAATTAATCCTAATTAATGTCTCCAGGAGACAACTAATTTGTTGTCAAGATAGACTAATATCTTATTTTAAACACAAATACATCTTAGATTTTCAGAAGATAAAGCCAAATTGAATAGCAATACAGCCATTTGGTGACCTCCATGCAGTGATAAAACTGCTGTTAGAATGAACAGGGCATATACAAATCTAGCAGACACAATATAATGTCAATCAATCAATCAATCAATCAATCAATCTATCTATCTATCTATCTATCTATCTATCTATCTATCTATCTATCTATCTATCTATCTATCTATCTATCTATCTATCTATCGTTCTATCGTTCTATCGTTCTATCGTTCTATCTATCATCTATCTATTTTTTTTAAACATTTATTATATGTTTATTATTATTTTTATTTTGGAATTTCAAAAAAGGATGGGGACAAAATCTCAGTGCCCAGATTGATGTCATCATTTATGTACACTCTTTCAAAAACTCTGCTTGTTCTGAGGCTGACACAATGGCACAGTTTCCTTATGAGACATAATGCACTCTCTGAGAAATCATCCAAGCAAATAAGCCGTCATGTTAACGTCATGACTGTTTTGTCAAAGCATGTCAGGAGGAGTCAGCTGTGATACGCTGATATGATCATCGCATGTACGAAGGAGTTAAACTGCACAGGAAAGTCTCACTGAATGGGTCAAGTGAATAGAGGACTGGAGTATATTCTATTATTCGCCGTCACAGCGCGAGAAGGGAACTCAATATAGTGTAGTGTACATCCCCAGGCAGCTTTAAACGATCCAGTTTATTTTGACCTTCAGTCGTCAGGGCGGAGCGGAGCATCTCAAATGATTGAGGGGAGTGAAGCCCGCCGGAGACACACGGCACAAGGCTTTGTGGGAATTGATCATGAACCTTCTAAATGCCTTCAAGGCAGAAGAAGGGAAAATATGATGAGTAGGAGGAGAAAGCAAAACGTTTTACGTTTTTTCTGACCTGCTAACTTTATCGAGAAAAATGTCACAAACTGCAATAAATTGGAGACTGTGTAAAAAAAACAAGAAAAAAACAAACAAAAAAACTAGACAAAGATCATGCAGAAGATTTCCATTAAGTTATGCAAAAAGTGTGAACATATTAAACTGTTTTTTTTTTTTTTTTTTTTTTTTAAATGCTAGCTATGAAATCATCCTTAAAGTAAACTGCCAAAAAAGTAAAGTAAACTTTTTTCCCCACCAACATTTCCACTACAAAAAAGTGATTAAACTACATTATTATAAATGAAAAATAAGTGAAAAATAACATGTAAAAAAAAAAAAGAAAATGGAAATAAAGACAAGGCAATTAAAAAAAAAATGCATGCATGTACAGTGTTATAATAAAAATTAAATAAACGTGTTAAAGTGATAAAAGTTCTTATTTTCTAAACATTCACAGCGATAGTGCCCATAGTTGAAGAAACACCTTTTTATATATTTCCTCAAATGCAGTACATAATGGCAAGGAATGCAAATTGTGCATGTAGTTATGCATTCACACTGAAAGCAACGCAATATAAGAAAGACATAACTGCTGCTCTTCATAAATCTAGGCAGATTATCTAATTTCATGGGTTAATAACAATTTCACATGGCTGCACTTTCCATTAACATCAGTGACCTCACAATGTGAGATGCTAACCGTAATTAGTGGCTATTCAGACAATGGCACACAATGCTAACCTTCAGCTAATGGACGACATGGACGATAAACAAAGCTTAAAATCACTCAAGTTATATTTGACTAAAACACTCTAGATGCAGATAATGAATGGTTACCTCTTAAACTTCCTACATGTAAGTGGAAATTAGTGAATTTAGACATAAATGTAGACACTACTGAATTTTCATAATGGACCACAATTATACATTACCGGTTGTTACGGGTTCTGTCTAAAGATAATCCCATTATTCCCATGATTCTATGCTCTGTCACTGCGTCATCAAGCTATGTCTTTTTTTTTTCTTTTTTTATTGTTTTGAATAAGAGACCTTGGCTACACTTTATTTACAGGTTTTTTTTTTTTTTTTTTTTTTTTTTTTTCAATTGCTAACAATCATTTGTCCATTCTGTAGTCACATTTTCAAAACTCTAAACACATTTAGCAGAACATCCGTCTGTTGTGGCCATACCATTAACACAATTCATGTCGTTTTCACACAAAATGCAGTCATTTAACACGTTTCTAAAATGCTTACGTTTTCTTTTCATGTAAGCTTACCCCATACCAAAATCATGGATCTTTCTCATCTTATTTGCAAATGCTTAAACACAGCAAGTCAGAAATGAAGACCCAATGTTCCAATCTTTAAATATAGGATAAAACCTTTACTTTTGGAACAAAAGCAGTACTGGAAAAGTACTGGAAAAAAAAAATATGAAACAAATACTGAAACAATTGATAAGCATTTTTCATTAGCAGATCACTTAAATATTTAGAAATAGCAGATTACAATCTCAGTTGGAGGCATAGTCAGGTGTTGAATTTATTTTCATTACAAGGACACACAGTAAAATAGGACTCTTTGAATCAGATTTGTTCAGTGTGGATGAAGAACAACACAGAGGGGCAGAAAGAAATAACATCTGGGTAAGGGAGAGGAATAGATGAAGGAGTAGAGGAGAAGTTGGATCAGGACAAGGGAGAAAAAGAGGTATGGGAGAGGAGGAAGAATGTGTGCTGGATTGTGCATCTCTGTTTTTTTCACTTACACATGTGGAACCTATGACAGCTTATTTCTGCCATGAATAGAAAATAAAAAAGGTAATTGTGACTTTTTATCTCACAATTCTGACTTTTTCTCTCAATTCCTAGTTTAGAAAAAAAAAAAAAAAGAATTGTGAGATGTAAACTCACAATTGCAAAATAAAAAAATATATATTTTTGATAAAAAGTCACAATTACCTTTTATGCTTTTTTATTCTGTGATTGAAAAAAAGCTTCCATAATAACCAAAGACCATGTATGTTGGATTTGTTGTTGATCAATGGCAGCAATTTCATGTTTTCATTTCAGTAAAAGCTTTATACTACAACAATTTTACTACAACGATTCCACTACCACTGTTCCATATTTACAAAATATGTGGTCGGCATAGGGCACTAGCTACCAAAGGGACACCAACCCACCCTCTGTGGGAGCACCAACAACACCACAAAACCCCAGAAAGAGATTTCAACAGAGGGGGACACTGAAGATCTGCATAGGGGACACATTTGACCAGTAACTGCCCTGAGCAATTCTGTTACTTTCTTCTTCTTCTTCTCTTTTTCTACTGTACATTCTATAAAATAATGACTCACTTCTGTTGCCAAGAATGCACACATTCAACACTCAACCAAAAATGTAGAATGGCTTACATGCATTATACTTTTACTGCAGTAAAAGCAAAGTGAATTATTAAAACTATGGATTTCATATTTTATGCAGGTAGAACTGAAACATGACAAGTAATGCAGTTTTCATAATGCCATCAACTGTTATTCATTGTGCCCAAAGTCATTGTGCTTTGACTGACTATATGTTCATGTTGGATAGAAAACTAATGCTAGTTTTTGACAGATTGACTCTATTTTGAATCAGGTTTGCTATGTTTTGATAGAGTAAGTATGTGTTAAAATTGGTTTTTAGCATTTTGAAATGTAGAGTTTGGGTTTATTTAACAAAATATGGTTTTGGCCAGAAAATTAACTATTTGGCTGATTGTGTGATGTATGTGTGTTGCTGTGTTAAGAGTTTAGAAAAAGTACTTTAAGTATTGGTAAACGCTTGTTAGCAATTGAAAAAAAAAAAAAAAAACTGTAAATGGTCCCTTTTACACATAAAAAGGCCTTTAGATTAGACTGATCAAATATGATGTTGATCTGATTAAAGCTCTAGGAGGAGTTCCTAGAGCTTTAACTCAAACATGAGACTTAAAACAATTTCTCATCACTAACATTAACAATGCCCTCACTTTATGATGTCCTCCAATGTGCACACACACACAAATATTACAGATGAAAAATTATTTGCACAAAAGACGAAATTAAGTTTGCACTTTTTTTTCTTTTTTTTTTTTTAACAGCACTTTGCGTGTGCTGTTAAGACCTGTTCACACCAAGGACGATGACTATGATAACGATAAAGATATAGTTCTAAAAATCATTCTAAATATAAAAGAACAGCAGTCCACATCACAACTATAATGATAATATCACAGAGAAACAATATCATTGGAATCATTTTCAGAACATTTTTTTTTTTTCCCACGTGATAAATGATAAAAACATTGACAGCCAATCAGAATTCATCCTGCTTTGAAGTTTGAGCATTTAAAGGTACAATACATATATTTTTTCATTAAAATATCCAAAAAACACTAGAACAATGTTATATATTATGTTGAATTGTGCACTTAAATTATCCCAAATGTTTCTCACAATGTCCAGAGAAATCAGCAATTTTAATCTGTGAAACAGTCCATGTCATTTGTCTGTTTAAATGCAATAAGCAGCGAAAAAGAACTCTATTTAGTACAACAGCTTCCTCTTTCATGGCAAAACATCAGATTTTGTCAGGCCGCCACGGACACGCCCTTCAGCGAAAACTCAAGATCTTCGTAATTTAACATTGTTAAGGCCTTAAGATTAGACAGACCAAATATGATGTTGATCTGGTTAAATCTCTATGAGGAGTTGATCACAGTGTAAAACATGACATTTCCTGTTGCCTGCAGGTGGCGCTATGACTGTAACTGAATATTGCCATGTAGATGTGTTCAGGCCAGTACTCTAGGAGGAGTTCGTTAAAGTACAACATCTGGAACATCTGGAAATGGTAAAAACTGCAAAAAAAAAAAAAAAAAAAAAAAATTGCAGAATATTCAAAATATTTCACTTCAAGAATTTCATACTTGTCCGTGAAATGTAGCGCAAAGGGCGCTTAATTGAAATTTTGTAGGTGGCGCTATCGAGCCATTTTGCCACAACTAATTCTGAAACCCATATCAGACAAAAATTCTTACCACTTCTGATGTGTGTGCAAAGTTTCATGAGTATTACATTTAATTTCAGAGAAGAATAATAATTGACCGAGCATTTACAATAGACCCTTTTCACATGACATCACACAGCTTCCGTTAGGACTCCATGCAGTGCATCCTCACTTCCGTCAGCATAGTGGAATACTAGCGCCACTCGAATGAAGTGCACTCAATAGTTGTACATATGCCACAAATGTGGTTAAAGCATGACTGTAGTTGCCTAATTTCATGTCAATTCAAGGTGAGGTATTTGGCAGCCGCAGATCTCAAACAAACTTACCGATCGGCACGATTTGCTGCTTGAAGTTGGAGGAGTTGAATACGTACTGAAGCCATACATACACTTTCTGCTGCCCATATCTTGCAAACTTTGCTGTATTTATTGCAGGTGAAGCTGTTTATATATATTTGTGAAATAAAAGCATGTTTCCAACATTTACGTGCAGTAAAAAACTTTTCATTCAAAGCTTAATGTACTGCTTATTTCAGTGCCTACAGGCCTATGTACAATGAAGATCAAAATAAGCTTATTCTTTTTAAATATCAAAGTCTATTTTTCCACTTTTATTTCGATAAATATGACATACATAATAATACAAATTGTGTTTAATATAATACTATTTCTACATGAAGACATTCATGTAAAAACGGACTCATGTATGTGGCTTTTTTACCATAGTAAAAAAAAAAACATTGTCATCATTCATCTCTTTATTGCACAACAAGATTGTTGCATACAAAAATATACAGAGGATTTACAACAGTACTCGTTGTTATAGCAGCATTAAATGAACGAAATCAAATTATTTCTCCAGGGAATAACATTAAGTGAACACATAGGCTACTTCCGTTTTGTATTTTCAATACACTTCTTACAAATTATACAATCTTCATATATATATTGCAGCAGTTCAGTTTAAACTGGTATGATGTGAAATGATCTAAAATCTTCACACCATTAATTCTTCTGAGTATTATATGTGGATGTGCTACTTTCAGGTGTCCATTACTCGTAAATAAATCTCACAAGAACAATATCCATTATCATAGCCTACTAATTTCTAAAAATAAAGATTTGTTTTTAAAGACAATATTCTTGTTCTTGATTCTTGATTAACGAATAAGGATCTTTTTCAAAATAATTTTGATTCAGGCTGACTTGCTATTGAATCGTTTAGAGTAATTTGTGATCTAGCTACTGAATCATTTAAAAGAGCCGATTCAAAAGAATGATTCACTTAAAAGTCAGTTCGTTCGTTCATTCCTGGATTCATTCACACACCACAACAAGCAATATCCAGCCAGTATGGTTGTTAGTGTATCCTGCTCTATGATTTAAGTCAGCACTGCAGCTTTGTTGATGAACTGTATGCTATATCTACTAATAAACCAACCATTCGATATAGTGCAACATTAATTATCAAATGTGAATATGTCAATCAAGCAGACTTGTGACTACTTAATGTGATTTGTTTGTATAAATGAAGTTTGCCAGGTTAATGAGGTTCCAGCATTTCAATGACAGGCATTCAAACAGAGCTTTGTTTTTACCTTGAATGATCCCATTTTCAAATTCGCATTGCTTATCAGTCATGTAAGAAGTCTTTGTTTTTTAACTCATTAATATTTTCTTTTCATTCCCTCAAGTTCATTTATTCTGCATGCAGAGTAGTTTGGTTTTTAATTTATACGATATATCTTCATTATTTAACACCCACCAACACACTCCCGATCTTTATATTCTCTCAATCTTAAGTCTCTAAAACAACAACTATGATTTCATATTTAATATTGTAAACATATATTGCCCATATGCAACCACACATACATCATTAGTTTGTTTGAAAGAAAATTCACTTTGATTTTTCAGAGGCAGAGGTCAAACTAAACGCAGAACAGAGCAAAAACTGACTTCACATGCTGTATGTGGGCAGAAGAATAATTATGTGTTACGCAACTCAAACATGAGACTTAAAACAATTTCTCATCACTAACATTAACAATGCCCTCACTTTATGATGTCCTCCAATGTGCGCACACACACAAATATTAGAGATGAAAAAATATTTGCAAATTATTTTTTTTACAGTACATGCACTTACATATTCTTACAGTGTACTAAGAAAGTACTGGTAATATGGGTTAACTACATGGGTTAAGGTTGGGTTTAGGGGCAGGTTCAAAGTTATTACATAGTTATTACACAGTTATTGTAATTACTATAATACATACGTACATGGGGAACAGGACTGCAAAATAATGTGCTACCAAAATTAAAACTTAATGATTACATAGTAGCCAAACTGCTTTATTATTGTTATGTTTTTAATTTGTTCACTTCACTCAACTCAACACTGGAGAATAAAATGTTCCTGCTAACTATTTCCAAGACTTTAACAAATCATGCCACGTCTTCTTTTCCAAGCTCTTCACATAAAAGACAAAGAGAAAAAAAGAAAAGAAAAAGAAAACAAGAAACAAAACGAGCTAAACACAGAAAATGCCCTGCGGTCTTTAAAATACTCTTTTAAGACTCGCTAATATGCGATGTTGCAGTGCAGATGTTATAGCTGAAGCACTGACCTAAATTTTACACATAAGGTTATGATTGCCTTTTGATGCACTGTCTCCTAATGACTCGTTAGACTCCCTAGCTTTGAGACACAGCCGCGGTTTCACCCGAGGCTCAGGCGCCTTGTTATCCTCACCGACACAAAAATGCCTTTATCTGGGGAGTTCTGGAATCAAGCAGGCAGAGGCCGGTCGCATCTTAGTGGGTTACAACCCAAAGGATTGTGCGCGAGACTACGGGGTAAGTCCGGTAACGCCACAGGGAAAAATGAGGCGCCACGGAAGAAGCTGGCAGCCTGCGTTGGCCTCTCATTAAAGCGAGGCAAAGCATGCCGAAGGCTGTACGTGACACAAAAGTGGACTCTGCTATCATGAGGTAGTCATAAATAAATTAAAAAAAGAAAAAAAAAGAAAGAAAAATGAAAAATAAATGCAAAAGCTGCATTGTGTGATTCCTCTGAGCTTATAGCAAGGTGGGAGTAAAAGAAATGGTTATGTTGCAGAAAATTGCTGAGAATTGTAAAAATGTGCTAGTGTTTCTAAGGGTCATTTAACTATTGCTCTCAAAGTGTTGTAAAAGTTGTAAAGTGCCTCCAGAATAGTAAAGTTTCTAACAGAGTTTAGCTATATATATACTTTTATTGCCTTAAAATACTAAAAAAAAAAAAAAAAAACTTTATATATATATATATATATATATATATATATATATACACACACAAAAATACAGCATATTTTGCAAATGCACCTTTCGCATGTCGCACCTCCATCGACTCAAACATCACAAAAGCTCTTACAGGTGCTTGTGAAGGCACATCTCAACATAAATATGGGGGCTACTCTCAATAAAATGTCCAACATATTAGAAATACTTTTCGCTGTGTTGCTATTTGTCATGAGCAAGCAAATGAGTAAACTAACACTGAGAACGCGAGCGTCTCGCATGTTAGCTGTAAACCCATTCAACTGCATCGGCCACACACACACACACACATATATATATATATATATATATATATAGCATCAAGAAAGGTTGTATGGGTGTTAAGATAGGTTGTTGTACTGTCAAAATGGGCACCCACATAACTTGAATATTGTTTTGCCTCCAGCATGGCTCCTTGTGGTCTTTATTTATGAGATACAAGATATGGTATATAATATGATATCTATATGGTAACTAAATACAGTGACCGCACTAACCTTGAGAGGAATCCAGTGTGGCTGTTCTCAAAGTGATGTTTGCCTTGGAAAATTCAGCACTATGTTGCTAGGGCGTAACTATACAGCTGCTGAGCACTTTTTAGCATAATGATATAGTTGATATGGTGTACCGTTGCTACTGTAGGTGGCTGCAGACTCAAAAGAGGCTACACCCATAGTCCATCTGCCCATAAGTCCGATCACAAATTAGATGATAGAATATAATAGAATAGAATAGAAT
This sequence comes from Ancherythroculter nigrocauda, assembly GCA_036281575.1. Classification (NCBI taxonomy): domain Eukaryota; kingdom Metazoa; phylum Chordata; class Actinopteri; order Cypriniformes; family Xenocyprididae; genus Ancherythroculter; species Ancherythroculter nigrocauda. The sequence continues at coordinate 56,256,150 of VTFQ01000003.1, forward strand.
AGAATAGAATAGAATAGAATAGAATAGAATAGAATAGAATAGAATAGAATAGAATAAAATAATTGTCTTTTATTATGTAGCTTTGCAAATAAAGGCTTCTAAAATACTAAAATCTGAGTGCCTGGATGTGGAATTATGTCACTTTCATGAGGAAAGATCCACTTATAATTGTTTACATTTTTGTAATACTCTATGCATAGTGTTCATTAGGGAGAAAATAAGAGGCATCACCAACTTTTCTTTTCTAAAATGAACTACTGAGCTTAAATGTGATTGCATGGTAATTGCATTGTCCAAAATTAATCATGCTGAGTCAAGCAATACCACAACAACCACTCCCCTGTAATTTTAACTATAATGCGTGCAATAAACCAAATAGAAAACAAACAGATGGACAAAAGGATGATATTCTAATTCAAGATGTGCATATTCTGCAGATGCAAAATTATATCAGAGCTGAGCCTGTCATTGGTCCAACTGAAGACAAACAGCTGCGGTCCCTGCATGCTGACAATGCACTAAATTGTTTTTTTTTTTTTTTATCAAATGTTTGTTGTCGATTGTCTCTCATAGTCAATGGACCAACCCTAGTTTTCTCTTAAATCATCAGCTCCTAATCTCTAATCATTAAAACAATAATTATCATGTGCCACGTGACATTCCATAGCCTCCAGCCTGTAAATAACGCCCCTACCAAAAAGCATGGTGTCGTAAACATTATTTTCCCACTGAAAACAATTTGTTATACCTTAATCGCTTGCATGGTTCAGTAAATGTGTGACATGATCATATCTCACGAATATGTTTATCCTATTATGCTTGTGACTAATTTTATTGCTTGATGGAACTCTAAAACCCCTTAATCATATATTCATTATGATAGCAGGGAGGAAAGCAAATCTCTTTTTTTTTTTTTTTTTTACTTTAGATAAGGATGTTTACGCAACAATGTTCCCTAACAGGCGTCCATAGAAAAGGAGATATTTATGATACATAGCATATTGCATATTCACAAACAGTGTGGGAAAACAATAGCAATACTTGTCTGAGCAAGTTCTGCCTAAGACTGTAATTTCTAATAATTATAGCTTTATGTGCCATTTTACTGAAAACATATTTATGAAAATATTTCTATTTGAAGAAGTCACTTTGCTCTCCAAGGTGAAACATTATTGAACAGTGATTTATTTAAACAGAGCCTCATTATTATGAATGATTACAACATTAGCATTTGAAAATGAGGGAAGGCCCTTGCATTTTTTTTTTCGAGTGTCGTCCTCTCCAAGGTTGAAATGAACCAACCAGGTGTGATACAATCTGTGACGTGGGTGATGATATGCATGCAAATACCTTCTTCAAACAGGCACAATCAATAATGGAGAGGCTAATTTGTATGTTTGAGGAATTCATAGAGATTTGTTTCTTATTACCGTCCATATCAATTTGTTTCATGTCTACACACACAATTTATTTCACAATATGAGTTTATCTTTTCTGTTTGACACATTTTACTGCAAGCTGCACATAGCTCAATGTAGAAAGGTGCCGTATTGTTGCTAGGCAACAGCTCATAAAGGACCCAGAGATTATAAGCAATGTTTGCAGATTACAAATTAGCTTCCCTTTGTTGCCAGCAGCAATATGTAGCTTGTGGCCTGAGGAAGGTCAGCCAATGGAATACAACACATACATATACACAGTAACACACACACACACACACACACACACACACACACACACACACACACAAAATGGCAGATGGATCGATAATAACATGATATCATGATATATTCAGTGATATTTGTAAATTGTGTTTCTAAATGTTTTGTTAGCATGTTGCTAATGTACTGTTAAATGTGGTTAAAGTTACCATCGTTTCTTACTGTATTCACGGAGACCAGAGCCATGTTGATATTTTCATTTTTAAACGCTTGCAGTCTGTATAATTCATAAACGCATCTTCATTCTTTATAAATCTCTCCAAGTGTGTAGCATTAGCCCTATTAGACACGCAGCATTATCAAACTCATTCAGAATCAAACGTAAACATCCACAAAATACTTACGTGATCTGATATGCTGCATCATGAACAGTTTTTAAAGATCCATTTTGAGAGTTATATTTGCTGTGTGAACTTATTGTATTGTTTATGCAATACTTATTGGAGTCACGAGCTTGGGGGCGGGGAGCACGAGCATTTAAAGGTGTACACACACAAATCAGAGCATTTTTAATGCCACCCCAAAACAGGCAGTTAAAACATGGTATAATAAAAACTCAATGGGATATTTGAGCTGAAACTTCACAGGCACATTCTGGGGACTTATATTACATCTTGTTAAGTGTAGATTCTAGGGCACCTTTAAGGGGCCATAACTACACTCTAAAAAATGCTGGGTTAAAAACAACCCAAGTTGGGTTGAAAATGGACAAACCCAGCAATTGGGTTGTTTTAACCCAGCGGTTGGGTTAAATGTTTGCCCAACGTGCTGGGTAGTTTTATTTAACTCAACTGTTGTATAAAAATTACTGTATTGCTTGCTTAAAATGAACCCAAAATATGCTGGAAATTAACATTTATTAATATGTTTAATAAATGAGCATTTATTAATAAGATAATGAATAATAAACAATAAACATTTATTACATTTCTTATTAAGAAATGTACACCTTTTGATCATTATTGTTGCCTCTAGTAATTATGTGTCTGATTTTTAATTTCTCACCTATTTTGGATTCATTTTAAGCTAGCCATATAGTCATTTTTAATCAGTAGTTGGGTTAAATAAAACTACCCAGCACGTTGGGCAAACATTTAACCCAACCACTGGGTTAAAACAACCCAATTGCTGGGTTTGTCCATTTTCAACCCAACTTGGGTTGTTTTTAACCAAACATTTTTTAGAGTGTATCAACTATCAAATAATAACAAGTCTTTGAGGGGGATTCCTTTTTGTTGCGTCCTTTGCTGACAATGGGTTTCCGAGACTTGTTGATTCGTGGAGGTCTTGACGTCTTGGGGAAGCCAATCATTTTCTAGTGTGTTGGCGGATGAATGGAAGTGGCTGCAGTTTGAGGCTTGGGCAAAGACTACAGAGTCGTTGACTGAAGCTTTGCAGCAAAAACTTAACTGTCTTGAGTTTTTAAATTCAGATGTTTGTCCAACCCTTTAGAGGAGTTCTGACAAATTAGGTATCGTCTTTGGTTCAGGGTGTTACTATTTCTAGACATAAATTACATGTTATCTGGTAAGTCACGTGGTCTCTTAACTTTATATATATATATATATATATATATATATATATATATATATATATATATATATATATAAAACTTTCCAGATCTATCAGGAAAATTCTATAATAAGAATACAATACATTTTACACAGATTTGATTCATACCACAATTTTAGAAATAGAAAACCATTCACGCTGATAGTAAACAAGATACACCTCCAATAAACTATTCTATAGTTATAACAATTGCATGAATTATGTCTGATCTAAGCATAATAGTCACATGGTTGTAGACATGATATAGAATTATGCAGTCAAACGATGTTTGATTTGTCCGTCTAGCATTGTTTTGGAATGATCTGATGCATTTTGATAGGTAAAGGCAGACTCTGTGGATTTTAGAGAGGTCATGAGGTCACTCAGAGGTCTTAGAAGGAGGTCTGTATTAAGTCTCTGTCTTGGGAATCAAACAACCTTTGGTTTGATTTTCCTCATGAGACTCATGATGCGCCATCTCTTCGACAGTTATTCTTGTTAAACTGCCTAAACTTGACAGGTTAATAGATATCTCTTACAAGCGTTCTTTGCTTTGGAGTTAGTCTGTTTCACCCTGGATGATGCCCAAAATGGCAGGTCTTCTGATTTTATGGTCTGGGGTGTTGACTCTAATTCTCTGTGGAATTCTGCTTCTTGATCAGTTTGAAGGAGTCATTTCGGTGCGATTTGCTCTCAGTTTGTACAAGAATTAGAAGTGCATTTGAAGCAGTTGGAAAATGCAAATAGCCTTTGACCTGTGCAAATGCACACAAATGCACTGAACTCAATTTCAGTCAAACATTCAAATCGGTTTTAAACGGCACGTCTTCTAATTCTTCAAATCATCACATCACACGTTCCCTAAGAGTCCCATGCACATGCAGTGCTGTAGCATTAACATTGTTCATAAGCCCTCCACTGATGGAAATGCTGTTCCTATTTGTAGAAATCTCCTAAGAAAGTCTGTTCGATAACAATGGTCTGTTTCTCTTTGACCCCAGGGAATAATTGTTGGGTGCTGAATGTAACTTTGCAAGAAATTAACATGAATTAGCATTTGTCTGCCTTTAAGAAATTCCCTGTGCAATGCGGCTGGCACTAACCTCTCAGTGGATTGGCATAAACCGAAAGGTATTACAAAGCTCTGCATTTAAATAAGGGCTTTAGACATGGATCCAAAAACCAGTTCAATACCCAAATACATAAATATGAATATGCTGCAGTTTGGTTTATCTATAAAGTAGATACCACCCCAATTACAAACACATCAAATATGCCTGCTGCTTATAACCTCTGCTTAACTGAGTGTTCATGACCTCATTTAACATCTCTGGCAAATTGTGTTTGTGCGTGAATGGCTTAATACTCTTTACAGTCCACAAAGAATAGATTTAACACTAACAATATGCAGCTGGATCTCAAGCAAACCTGCCAAGAAGATGCCAAGTCATATGTCAAGACATTATATATATATATATATATATATATATATATATAATTATTCTATTGTATTTTGTATTATATTATTATATGGTAATGCATTACTTTTTAATAAGAATTAGCATAACATCAGAAATGAATGTCTCCATATACATTTTTTTTCCACTTGTTTTCACAAATGCATGAATTATTTGATATAAAAACACAGTAAAAACTGAAATATTATAAAAAAAAATGTATATATATATATATATATATATATATATATATATATATATATATATATATACATATTATTCTATTGTATTTTGTATTCTATTATTATATGGTAATGCATTTATATGTCATAGCAGTCAAAGCATTATTATTATTTTTTTTTTTTAAATAAAGAAACTCATATTCTATTCTATTATTTTCTGTTCTATTCTACTCTAATTATATGGCAATGTATTTATATGTCATACTAGTCAAGACATTATATTTTATAATAAATACATTCTAATAAAATGACAAAAGCACATAACAGAATGACTAAAAATGACACTAAAATTAACATGAAAACTAAAAATCTAATATATATATATATATATATATATATATATATGATATAAAAAAAAATATATATATATATATATATTTTTTTTTTTTTTTATTATTTTTTTTTTTTTTTTTTTGGGGGGGGGGGGGGGGACTTTTTCTCATGGTGAAATGTGACTCAGACGTGTTTCTTGGACATGTTTTGACTCATGTTAGATAGATCAATCATCTATTTGAAACAAGTATAGTCAGTTAATCACCACAATATAATCTCTACTGCAACACCGGGGACCGTAAAATGAAGCAAACATGCAGCAGGGTATCGGGATATGCTGTTATAAAAGATGGACATTCCAAAGGTTAAGGCGAATTGCACACCCTGGACAAATGGAGGTGTAAATTAGACACTAGGGGCGAGAAAGCAAGCAACAATATTGAGCTCATATCGGCAGGAACGCTGTAACTCATGCTGTTTTCAGATTGATACCTCTCTAATTGCAACTCTGAGTCTAAAGGTCACAACCTAAGGTTACAGGACGATGATTAAAAGAGCAACAATTTATCACAAATGATCAACAGTGTCAGTCTTTTGGTGTATGTGCAGCCCTGCTGGTGTCACACCTTAAGAATGTGAATGCAAAAAATGGGAACATTCAAGGACACGGAATTCAGGGGTCACCACAACTAGCTATCCGTGCATGTTTATGAACCTTCACTGGAGCTTACGGTGTGTCTCATTAATAACTAGTTCCCTGGGTCATTCCTGAGATGCAGTACATTTATATGTCCCCATCAAGCTGCTCCACATCAACTGTTAAAACAAAAAATCCTAGCAATTTATTAAGAAATATCCAAGGATTCTTCAATTTCACTCCTCTCTCACTCTTGTCATTTGTTTCCCCGTGTCCTCAACATTCCAATAACAGTTCATAATATTAACACAAAAAAGCTGATTTCTTTACAACATCTTCCTCTAAGTGACATCATTTTGAAACAAGAATTAGCATAACATCAGAAATTAATGTCTCCATATACATTTTTTTTTCTATTTGTTTTCACCAATGCAGGAATTATTTGATATAAAAATACAGTAAAAACTGAAATATTATTAAAATCGAAATAACCATTTTCTATTGTAATATATTTTAAAATGTAATTTATTCCTGTGGTGGTCTTCAGTGTCACATGATCCTTCAGAAATCATTTCAATATGCTGATTTGCTGCTACAAAAAAAAAAAAAAATTAAAAAAAAAAAAAAAAAAAAATATATATATATATATATATATATATATATTTGATTTATTTTATTTTTTATTAGTGCTGAATAAACACTGTCAATATGCATATCAACTAGTCTGCAATCAATATTGTGCTAAATCCTTTTGCAAACACATGGCCATCATTTGAGTTTGTGTGTGTTAACTAGACTGGATGCAGTCTAGTTAACTCTAGTGGATCATTTACTCACACACGACAGACACATGAACTACCAAGTTGTTTATTTAGTATGTAAATGGGTCACTAAATATTAATTGCGTTGCTGGGATTTGCGTGGACGTGATAAATATATCAACGATGGGGTGTGTGACATTAAGGGGAGCTGGAGTCATAATTCTTCATCTTGCATCTTGTGAAGTGTGTGACAGTGAAACGACAAGCAGGAGAGAGAGAGAGGCAGTCATGCACATTTCAACGCCAGTTCACATCACATTCATCGGCATATTCTCTGCGGCTTTGCCGAGTTCGCATGACTGACTGAAATGTACGCAAACTCAAAACACAATGAAATGAAGCCAAATGAGTAAGCCGTAAACAAATTTCCTTTTGTTTTGAACCGTCAACACTAGAGGGAGATTGGGTTAACAAATTTCCATTGTGTTGTGCCGTTTCCGTTCGCTATAGCGCTTTTGCCAACGCACGTTTGGCTTGGGTGAACTCGAGCCAAGATGAAAATCATTAAAGGCCCTCCTCTGCTTGGACTCGGGCTGTCGGTGTTCATCAAGGGAGTGTCATCATTACAGCAGCCAGTCAAAAAGAATTAGGATGACATTTGGCTAAAGACGCAGCTCTGTTGGAAGCCACTCAATGAATAATCACTCCTGTTTTTGGGTGTTCACAGATTAGTCTCAACAACATCTGTGATGTTCCAGGAGAATGCTGAGAGGTTGAGATGAATTTACCTGCATTCCTCTTCAAATGTATATGGTAAGGTCCTGTCAAACTCATTTGCCCTGTGTGTCCAGGTTGTCAAGTGAAATGAAATACTCAATGGCCTTCACTTTTTTGTTTTTTTGTTTTAAACAGAACATTTATCTCTACTGCACATTTCCCAAAAGCACCATTATGAAAAAAAAGCCTCAGACCACTTTTAAGCCCATTATGCACAACTTTAAATAAATGTTTATGCTTGCTTTAACAATTTATCAGAGACAGCAGAACATAAAATATACAAATTAAAGGATTAGTTCACTTCCGAATAAAAATTTCCTGATAATTTACTCACGCCCATGTCATCCAAGATGCTTATGCCTTTCTTTCTTCAGTCGAAAAGAAACTGATGTTTTTGAGGAAAACATTCCAGGATTTTTTCACGTATTACGCAATCACGTTGGAAAGGTCATGCGTAGAAGTACCGATCCAGTGTCTACAAAGCGAACATTCAAAGATCAAGTCAAACGACCTTTACAAAAAAAAAAAGAAAAAGGTAAAACAACAATGTCGGACGATTTTGAAGTTGGAGGGCAAAATTAGATCGGGTTTTTTGTCCTAACGCAGTACTTCCACCTACGTCACGCATGATGTAATGTGTGGCGCATCACAGAGCTAGTGCAAGATGAGCATTTATGGGTTTTTTTTTTTTTTTTTTAAAGAAAATGACAGATTATTTAGCTAGATAACACCCATATTCCTTGTCTAGGATCGTGTAGAGCTGCATTGAAACTGTAATTTGGACCTTCAACCTTTTGTACCCCAGTGAAGTCCACTTTATGGAGAAGAATCATGTAATGTTTTCCTCAAAATCCTTAATTTCTTTTCGACTGAAGAAAGAAAGACATGAACATTTTGGATGACATGGGAGTGAACTAATCCTGTGAACTAATCCTTCAATGCATTTTGATTATTGCAAAGCCATTGTACACTATACTTGAAAGTACATAAAGTATTTTTTTTTTATGTTTTGTAGTTTTATAAGTATAAGCAATGGATATTTTAGATGAACAATTTTATAAATGTAAAAAAAAAAAAAAAATCCAATCAATCAATCAATCAATCCTCTGCACTGCATTATTGAGATTCACAATAAATGAAACAATAAATAGATAAAAAAATAAATACACAAATACAAGCAGCAGCTCCAACCAATATCCCACATCACATATATTCACTCTCAAGTATTCATATAAAGCATAGATGCCGATTTATGTCTCTGCATGTTGATGGTTGTGTTTTTTCTTATAATAGAGTTAGCTATAGATGTATTATATATTCTAGCTGTACACAGAGATTTTCATGGAGAAAATGAACACATATATGACTTTTTTCGACTTTAAAGCATTCTGCCATATAAAACTCCATGTGACCACAATATGATTGACTGATAATGAAAACTGCCCAAACATCCATACAGTCTTTTTATTTCATGTTGAAAACATCACGGAATCAATGAAGTATGAAATGAACGAAGGTTAGTATCATTTTTCGAGATTACTGGCTGATTTTGGGAACGGAACAAACAAAAAATTCCATTAGCCACTCTAAACATCAAGGTATTTGTGTGTATTGTGTGTAATGTGAGATCCACCAATCAGAGAGGTACCCAAATCTCAATTGATTTGTTTGATTGGTTAAAGTTAATGGAGAATATCTCATATTTTTCTGTGTGCCTCAGCGTCTGTGATATATAGTACATATAATGAAGTATTAGCATTTCTGAAACCCTGGCTTATCAAAGTCCAATTCTTCTTACTATTCAATTATGTTTTCATCTCGACAAAATAACACAAAATTCCATGTTTTGCAGTTTTGTTTTGTTTTTTCCCCACTACTTTACTTAAAGGAGACAAACTTTGATATTTTAACAGACTTGTGCATAGTTTTGGCCTAACAGTTTATGTAACTGCACTTCAATAATACTTTGGGACACAGCTGTTGCTCCATCATAAAATAATGCATAGGTGTCATTTCCAATGCTATCGTGTTCATGGACCCGTGTTCATAAGCAATATGGAAAATAGGGTGCATCCTATGGAGTGTCATGTTATATAAGATAATCGTGAACTTTTGCTCTCTTGGCCTTGTGTACTCGGGTCAGGCTTCAGTCTAATGTTTCCTGAACAGCTGAAGTGGAATGGGACGGAATGATCACATAACACAGGGATGGAATGTTCGTATAACACAGTGTTATAGTTTGAACACATTTCTGCAATGATGCACTGCAACTTCACTCTATGTACTTTCTCTACACACATTCTTGGTGTTAGTGTGCACAATTAAAAAGTGCATGTTCAAGGAAAGGAAAATACTTGTAATGTCTGTATTGTTTCATCAAAATGTAAAAACTCGCTCCAGCGAGTTTTCACTTGTGGTTAAACTGTATATGTGACCCATGCTGGCAAAATGAGTCACAACGAGCAAAAATTAGTTAGTGTTATTCTGAGTCATTGTCAGACTCATGACATCGACAATTCGCTATAAATATTTCACAGAGTTGGAATACAGTGCTTTACAACAATACCAAACCTGTGCTGAGGGAAGCGCCAGTAGTCGAGAAGCGAGCAGAGAAAGATGCTGGTCAAAGGAAAGGTACTCTTCTCAGAAAAGGTACAAATAAAGATACTTTTAGATGTTTAATTGTTATTTGGAGCATTTGGATCCTTAGATGAGAGCTTAATGAACTCATTTTTGTGAAAACCTCAATTTTCACCAAATTTGACATTTTTCTCTTGTTTTGCCTATAGCTCGAAATTAACCCATGAGCATTCCGACTAATTTTGCCAGCATGGATCACATATACATATAAGTACTGTATATACCTGTTAGCATTAATGTAATAATGCTATGGCAATAAGGGTCCCTTTCAGGATGGAAGCAGTCCTCAACAATTGTCAAATTTGCAGTCAGGTCTCTAGGACTGTCCTCTAATAGCTGACTAAACTTTAGTCCACCAGAAGAGATTTGATTGACCAAATTTTAAGTAGTCGATTAATCATAGAAGAAGGGAGAAAAGAAAAAAGAAAGAAAGAAAGAAAGAAAAAAAAATCTCCATAGGAATTGGCAAGTCTGTGATGCATAGATGGTTAACATTTCAGGCAGGAAATCCAAACATTTGCCTACAACCTCAGACATGGGTCATCATGTGATACATGTAAGTAACAGACTATGTTAGCCACTTTACACGGCCGCACGCTCTAATGTTAACGTTAACCTAGATAAATGTGCGCTATTTGGCGCGTGCAGAGAGTGGAAGATAAATTATCACTGCGCTTACTGCACGCTTAACGTGCATTTCTCTCAAAAGGCGCATCCAGCATACATACAATCATCCATAAATAATATCTTTATAATGTATTTTCATATAGTATATATTGTACTTACATAACTATATATTGTGGTTAAGTCCTTGGAGATCCAAATATGTGAATACAGCTCTTTGTGTTTAACTGGCAAATTCGGTAAATCCATTACCCAACATTTGTAAGTCTGGTGTCTGCTGTACAACATAATATCGGACTTCTTTGAGAAAAAACTGATGAAAGAGGTAGTGAACTTGAAAGCTAAATCTTCTTGTAAAAAGGTTACTTCAAAGCAAATTGTGTGCTTGAAAATATACAAGATGAATATCTTCACTGTCCTTTTCTAAAGGCCTCATCAGGGTCTATCTTTACCACTCATCAGTTCCACATCCTCATAATTATAAGTATGTGAAGTAGTCAAGGGGGGAACCTGCATTATACAAAAGCTGATTTGCATAATATCAATAGAGAGAAGCATACTTGTTAGTACAATTAGGAGAATCAAAGACTTCTTTTCCATCTCTGTTTCTCTTCAATGAAAGTTGAGTTTTAACAACATTTCATCTCGTTATATCCTATAAACTAGTGCTGTGATACTGTATAAATATATTATGGCATGTATAACTACCAAATTTCACAATCCAGTGGTGTATCCTATTTTCAGATTATCTTGTTTTTAAAATGAACAACTTTCAAATGGATTGTAAAAAGCTGGAGATTTCATCCAAACCATCATCGTTTTTAGAAGGGCTAATTAAAAATGTAGATACGTGCTTTGTGACTGAATTGCTATACTCAAAATTAAATTGTGCACATGACAAGTAGCTTTTTAAAACTAATTAGTCATCTGAAATGCTTTATTTATTTATTTATTTTTAGGAATGGTGGTCTGATATGGGATTTTTCAAACATCTAAAAGCCTTTAAAAAGTTACTCCAAACAGAAAATAAAATAAATTTGGCAACACTTTATTTTGATAGTCCACTTTAGACATTCTACTGACTCCAAGTAACTTTGCAAACATGTCAGCTCATTAAAGTATTAGTAGACTGTCTGCTTAATATCTGCTAACACTTTATTGTGATGCTCCCCAACAGACATTCTACTGACTATAATTGCAACTACACGTCAACTTATTCTACAAACCCTAACCTAACAGTCTACTAACAGAGTACTAATAATCTAGTGAGAGTTAGTTGACATGTAGTTGCAAAGTTGCTTATAGTTAGAATGTCTAAAGTGGACCATCGAAATAAAGTGTAACCATAAATTCTCTAAATAGATGGAATAAAGACATTTACACAAATGTAATTAAAGAATGAGAAAATGTTAACTCTGAATTCTGTGAAACTCCTTTCAATGGCACATTTTGTAGAACATTCGCATTGTCAGAGTTATATTGGAAAGCCAAAGTCCACAGATGGACAGTGTCTATGAAATTGCCCCTGTCCCGGGAGATGTGACTGCACATGGCCGTCTTTGAATCAGCTGAACTTATGACTGAGTAAGCTGTGCAGCCGTACCGGGGCCGCGAACACAAGGGACAATCAGACGTTCTGCACGACCAGCTTAACATTCGCCTCATGTCCAGCTTTAAAGCAAATCGATCTGGGCCAAAAGTGGCACAGCATTGCTGAAGTTTCTGTCCTTGGGAATTCACAGGATTGAGACCAGTGTTTAAGACCACAAATCTATTGGAGCTGGTAAAACAAATAATTCCATTTCAATTGGAACTCAGATGTTTACCATGCTTTGAGTGTCAAACAGCGGTTTATGGAATAGCCATGGTGTGTGTGTGTGTGTGTGTGTGTGTGTGTGTGTGTGTGTGTGTGTGTGTGTGTGTGTGTGTGTGTGTGTGTACAGGGGTATATTACCTTTTTTTAACCCTGTAAATAATGTAAATCAGCCCTGAATATTTTGTCACCATGATAGAGCATGCAACATCTTTTGAATATATTAGTCTTCTGACACATTTCAACTGTTATATGTTAAATGGCTGTAGACATTAAATACTATAGTAAATGTTTCAAAAATTTGTTTTTTAGACTCTTATGCTCACCAAGGCAGCATTTATTATAAAAAAAGATATTGTGAAATATTATTTCAATTTAAAATAGCCTATTATGCAAGGGGACCTATTATGCAAAATTCACTTTTACATGGTGTCATAAATGTGTGTTGGCAGTGTGTATACACAACCACCCTATAATGGTGAAAATCCATCCACTCCTCTTTTTTTTTTACTCCCCATAAATCATAAGCAGTGTCTCAGAACAAGCCGTTTGTGAATTCTAGCTCTGTGAAGTCACAAATGCTTAGGCCCCACCCACAACTGCTGACAGACTCTACGCTATTAGCATAGACCCCACCCTGAGTGAGCTGTACACAGTCTGCCATGTTTATCTCCTCGTCAGAGCATTTAACAGCAGCATTCAAATAAGAAATGTATCACTAAGTTATTTAATGAAGAGCAGTGAGTGAGTTTTTCTTTTGTTGTTTGATTCATATTAACAGCATGTATAGCAGTAGGATCTAATCTAATATACACAATGTTTATTTACTTGCTGTTTTCGTCCACAGACATAACCGACTGTGTTTACGTGAACTTTGTGTTTTTGACATAACCATGTGTGTATTTGACAGTTTAAGCGCAATAACACGTGAACTTAGTTTAATAGTCACAGGACGCGTCATCTGATAACCAGCTTTCTGTGCGCGTGCTTTGGATGTGTGCACTCAGAAAACCATATATCACAAGTTTAGACTGATATGATTTTAAAATGCATGCAGATAATAAACTTTCATGATGATGAAGAACTGCTATTTCACGTAAACATGACCGTGATATAGATGATATTCAAAACCAAAGAGATGTTTTGTTAGTTTGTGGCAGAGTACCTAAGGCACGAGCTGTACAGGCTCCACCCTCTTCTGGAAAGCGGGGCGGGGAGCAGCAGCTCATTTGCATTTAAAGATACATGCACGAAAACAGCTTGTTTTTCCTTCCACTCAAAAATGGGCGTTTACATGTTATAATAAATGATCTGTGGGGTATTTTGAGCTGAAACTTCACAGACACACCCTGGGGACAACTGAGACTTATATTACATCTTGTAAAAAGGGGCATAATAGCTCCCCTTTAATATATTTAGGGCCCGAGCACCGATGGTGTGAGGACCCTATTGGAATTGCTCAGCCAATTATTCTTCTTCTCCAAAATAAATCACATTTTTGAGGGCCTAAACATTCTCAAAAACTCATGAAACTTTGCACACGCGTCAGAAGTGGTGAAAATTTACATCTGATATGGGTTTCAGAATTAGGTGTGGCAAAATGGCTCGATAGCGCCACCTACAAAAATTCAATTAAGCGCCCTTCGTGCTACGTTTCACGTACAGTTATGAAATTCGGTAGACAGATGTAACAGCCCAATACCTACAAAAAAGCCCCTGGGTGCAAAGTTTGTAAACCCAACAGGAAGTGAGATATTTTGAATTTTCTCTACAAAATTTTGGCAGTTTTTGCCATTTCCACATGTTGTACTTTAACGAACTCCTCCTAGAGCTTTAATCAGATCAACATAATATTTGGTCAGTCTAATCTAAAGGCCTTTGAGACGTTAAATTGCGAAGATCTAGAGTTTTCGCTGAAGGGCGTGTCCGTGGCGGCCTGGCAAAGTTTGATGTTTCGCCATGAAACAGGAAGTTGTTGTAACTCGGGCATACAATGTCTGATCTGCCCCAAACTTCACATGTTTTATTAGAGTCCTGGCCTGAAGACATCTATATGGCAATTTTCAGTTACAGTCATAGCGCCACCTGGGGGCATTAGGAAATGACATGTGATTAACTCCTCATAGAGATTAAACCAGATCAACATCATATATGGCCAGTCTAATCTTAAGGCCTTTGAGATGTTAAATTGCAAAGATCTTGAGTTTTCGTTGAAGGGCGTGTCCGTGGTGACCGACAAAGTCTGATGTTTCGCCATGTAAGGTGAATCACTTTTTTGAGGGCCGAAACATACTCGAAAACTCGTGAAACTTTGCAGATGCGTCAGAAGTGGTGAAAATTTACGTCTGATGTGGGTTTCAGAATTAAGTGTGGCAAAATGGCTCGATAGCGCCACCTAAAAAATTTCAACGAAGTGCCCCTGACACGACGTTTCACGTACAGGTATGAAGTTTGGTACACACATCTAATAGCCCAATACCTACAAAAAAGTCTCTTGGAGTGAAATCTGAAAACCAACAGGAAGTCAGATATTTTGAATTTTCTTTGCAAAATTTGTGCAGTTTTTGCCATTTCCACATGTTGTACTTTAACGAACTCCTCCTAAAGCTTTGATCAGATCAACATCATA
Source organism: Ancherythroculter nigrocauda (assembly GCA_036281575.1). NCBI lineage: Eukaryota > Metazoa > Chordata > Actinopteri > Cypriniformes > Xenocyprididae > Ancherythroculter > Ancherythroculter nigrocauda. Next base: position 56,271,275 of record VTFQ01000003.1, read on the forward strand.
TTTGGTCAGTCTAATCTAAAGACCTTTGAGATGTTAAATTGCGAAGATCTAGAGTTTTCGCTGAAGGGCGTGTCCGTGGCGGCCTGGCAAAATTCGATGTTTCGCCATGAAACAGGAAGTTGTTGTAACTCGGGCATACAATGTCTGATCTGCCCCAAACTTCACGTGTTTTATTAGAGTCCTGACCTGAAGACATCTATATGACAATATTCAGTTACAGTCATAGCGCCACCTGGGGGCAACAGGAAATTACATATTTTACACTGTGATTAACTCCTCATAGAGATTAAACCAGAAGCACATCATATATGGCCAGTCTAATCTTAAGGCCTTGGAGATGTTAAATATCAAAGATCTTGAGTATTCACTGAAGGGCGTGTCCGTGGTGGCCTGACAAATTCTGATGTTTCGCCATGAATGATGAAGCTGTTGTAACTCAAGCATACAATGTCCGATCTGCTCCAAACTTCACATGTGTGATATGAGTTCTGGCCTAAAGACATCTATATGACAATATTCAGTTAGCCATAGCGCCACCTGCTGGCAACAGGAAATGGCATGCTTTACACTGTAATTCACTACCAGATTCACGTTTCATTATGCCACGAAGTACCAAACATGCTAGAAACACGTTAAATTATGCAACACTTGGCTGAGTGCTAATGTTTGCAAATAACGCCACGAATGAAACAGGAAGTTGTTGTAACTCAGGCATACAATGTCCGATCTGTTTCAAACTTCACATGTTCGATGATAGTTCTTGCCTGAAGACATCAACATGGCAATAGTGACGGTCAAAGCGCCACCTGTTGGCCACAGGAAGTGTGGCATTTCGAAATGACTTTGGCAAAATTCTCCTGTATTTACTCGCTTACATGCATGTCACCCACTGTTCACTGTTTTCCTGAGGCCAACGGGTGGCGGTGAGCCCGGGTGCGAGGGCCCTTTCATCGCTGCTTGCAGCTTTAATTTGAAATGTAATTTATTCCTGTGATGCAAAGCTGAATTTTCAGCATCATTACTCCAGTCTGACAGTCAAAATGTATAACGGTTATCAGCTTCAATATAAATACTTGATGATTCTATGTCCGCCTTATCTGTTTCATCTCAGATAAACAGCATGTTAAACAAAACTAACTTTTCCTGTCAGTTCTGGACAGAATAAGCTTTCAAAGTCAGTAGTCTGTCCACATTAGACTGCTATCATTATTCCGTCGCAGCAAAATAATTTGCTATTTTTGGTGGTGAAAACAAGCAGGTGGCACTTCAGAATTCAAATGCATTCAGTTGTTAGATTGTTTTGGAGATACACATGACTGTTAACATTTCCAGTTGTCTTATCAGTCTTTCTACCTACAGTAAAATGTGCGGAGATAATTGAGCAGAAGATTAATTGCTGACTGTCGGAGGAATTCCAATAGACCTGACTGAAATAAACCTGTGCATATGAAACTCAAATTAATGGTTGCTGAGCAACATCAATCCTTCATGTATTCGCCGTCTCTCTCTCTCTCTCTCTTTCTCTCTCTCCTTTTTTAATTTAGCCCCTCTGCTTAAGTTAATCTGTATTTCATTGGGGCCGTGAGATAATTAATGCAAATTTCAAATGAGAAACTTATTTAGTACGAACTCTAAGAAATAAGTTAACAAGGCTGTGATGTCCCAATTATTTTTTTTTTTTTTCCTTCAGCATACCAGGATGTGGCATGTCGAAAGCTTTACATGGCCAAATTTCATTTCATTATTCAGGTGGAAGTGGCATTACTCAGACAGTACACTCCCAAAAAAACATATTCAAAATTAGTTGTGCTGCTTGCTTATTAACTCTATTAGCAAACTAAATGATTTAGAGTGTACATTTTAGTCTCCTGCAGAAAACTAAATGCTAATAAATGAATGATCCGAACCAAACTAAGCCAAATTGGCTGGCTTACTTCCAGTAAGGATGCTAAATAATTGAGAACAGTGTGGCCTTTTTCATATTGTTGTTATTATTATTATTATCATTATTATTATTTTTCCCTGCACATTTGCTGCTATATTTTGCAGTAGGTCAGATAAATATGGCTGTATATGTAAATATGTCTGTCGTATAGCCGTCTGGCTCGTCGTTCTTGTTTGATATCTCCAAGAAAGAGACATGTCGCTCTCTACCTAATGCCAAGCTGTAAATCAGAAGACTCCTGGAGCAAAGAGACTGCCTCAGTAGTGCAAATTTATGTAAATATTGAAGTGTACTCCTGGCCCATATCTGTGGTTGCCCATGTTGATATTAAGGACACCGTTCATGTTTAATTCAGTCTTCCATTTTTGTCCTTATTTCACTGGATATATATATTTTCCCCACATTGCGTGAAGATACACTAATTATGGGGAAGCCCATTGGCATGAAATAATGTTGAAGATAAAAAAAAAAATCACCTGCCATTACAACTACTATCTATATAATAATCATTGTTGTTATTGATCAGAATACTTGATTATCAGAAATATTTAGTTAATATTGTAATATTTATATTATATTACATTATTAATTATAATCATGCATATAAAATATAAAAAAATATATAATGAATATAATGATGATGATGATGATGATGATGATGATAATAAATTATTTTACACACCAACACATTATATATATTGATTTGCACGACAGTCATCGCAAACGGAGTGATACAAACGTGAAACTGTTCCAGTGTTGATACTAGGGGAATATTGCACGGCTCTCAGCCAATCAGATTCGAGAATCAGAAAGAACAAAGATATGACATCCAAAGTATGTAAGGTAGTACAACTAGATCTAGACCAAAAGGTTTTAATTATATTTGCTACATATACATTTATTTTAAAGATTTTGAACTGTCAAAAAGTAATTTGGTTTAACTGTAGAAAGGACAATACAGCCATTTCATTTGTGATTAAAGTATCTTAAAATGTAATAAATGTATATATTTTTATTCCGGCATGATTTTATGACATCATATATCAACACAGTGCAAAATGGTATTAAAATTGTGTGTAGAAGTCGTTGCTTTGTTATGAAGAAGAATGTCCGGAAAAATGAATTTCATTGATGTCATTCAGAGTAACCAATATAAAGGGAACATTTTGGATCAAGTCATGTGATCAATATCATGTGACAGGATGTGACATCATTCAGACACCTACAAAGGACCACATGGTCATGAAGCAAAGTAACTAACTCTCTTTTAACTATTTGAAAAATTCATGTTTTCACTTTCTCATATGCATGTCCCGAAACATCAGGTCATTCGGTGCAACCGCTATTAAACATGGAAAATGTTGTAATATTTTAAAAATTTTAAAAGTTTGATTGTCCTTTTGCTAGCTAGCTTTCAAGTTCACTAGTTAGCTAGATAGATATCAGCCTGTTAGCATTGTTTTAAAATATCGTTGGTATAACCAAAAGTGTCAATTTTGGTTATACCGAATGACTTTTTTGAAGAAAAATTGTGTCCATCTTGTAAAAAATAACAAAGACAGTGTTAATTGATTATAAAATCCACATAATCTCATTGTTAACACTTAATAAAACTTAATTATATCTCCATTATGTTTTTTATTTTTTTATTTTATTTTTTTATATACTTTTAAAAACATTATGTGTCAATGACGAATTAGCACAATATTAGCACATATTAGTAATGGTAAGCAGTCCAGGTTACCTATTGTGAAAAACAGTGTATGTCCAAAATGTGTGTCTTATCCAATTGAAACATTCCGTGATCCCAAAACATCCTAAAGTAAGCAGTGAATTGTAGATAAACATTTCCCATAACAGAGCAGATGAAAGCTGTAGCTTGAGGGCAGTCAATTTGCTGAGCTAGTGTAAGACGCATCCGTTGTGAGCGCTAAAAGCCATATGATAAATCATAAGCAGCCATGGGACCAGTGGCATCGGGTGTTTACCTCTTTGAGTGTTGTCTTTGCACACTGATGCCACATATTTGTCAGCAACTGTTATCTTTGTGCTTGTTTACTCACAACATGAGGCTCGAACTTTTCATGTATCCACCAAAGCTTTAGCTTCAGAAAGTGTGCTCTGGAGGTGATATGTAGCCTCTGGCTCCTATAATCCTCTGATGGTTTATGTATATATTGTATTACAGTGTCTGACGTCCGGATGCGTTTTATTTTCTGGCTTCACCCTTTTGTGAGAGTGCACAATTATTGCATGACAAATCCACCAAATGCACAGCTGTGTCGTCGCACTTTGCACAAACCCCAATCCCAAAAATTAATGGCCCAGAAATAATTTGACGAATTACTGTTTATTTTTAGAGGCTCTATTCAAAATGTAGCTCCAATTTGAGACTAGAACTGGGCGGTATGTGTTGTAGGTGCAAAGCACGTCAATGGACTTACTTTTTTTTTTATTTTATGGTAATCATAATTTAAAAATATGTAAGGAAATATAAAATTAAATTAATAGTAATTTAAGTCACAGTACAGACATTTGTAATGCTATATTTTACAAATATTCAAATAGAAATATGTTATTGCAAATTGTAATACTACTTCACAATATCTCTTTAAAAAATGTATCACTGTTTTTACTGTATATTTCATCATACAAGAGTGATCATAAAAGTGTTTTCAAAAAAAACTGTCAATCCCAAACTTGTATATGTTGGTGCACATATATGTACAGTGGAAAAATTGGTTTCATTTAAAAAAAAAAAAGGAACAAATGCAGAAAACATTCATATCCCTTATATCAGGGCCATAACCACCATAGACGTTGAGGGGGGCAAGTCCCCCCCAGTAATTAGAAACGGCCAAATTAACAATATTTTAATGAAATCCAAGAGGTTTTTTTTTTTTTTTTTAATCCTCCATTGAAAGCAAGAAAATGACCACATTCAAGATCCAGAAACATTGTTAAAATAGTCAATGTGACTGCAATGGTTCAACCTTAATTTAATGAAGCGACGAGAATACTTTTTGTACGCAAAAACAAAACAAAAATAATGACTTTAGTCTCTCTCTTGTCATTTTGTTATGCTATGTATGTTGCAATGCTTCCAGGTTCTATGTCAGAATGCCGGCTCGGTATTGGCCAATACTGAGCCGCCGTTCGGACTTAAACACGGAAACAATATGCAGTTCTTGCAGTTCTATCTAGTTTAACTGCTTCAGCTCAAGAACACTGTATATTTTAAAGACTGCCACACACAAATCCAGTAATAAGTTCTTCATCACAAGCTGTAGAGTATATCAATCTGGCACCTTTTAAACAAGTATTTGTTTCCTAAATGGACTTGCATCTAAATCTAAGGGTCCCAAACCCAAAGCTGTGTCGTCAAGCAGTCTGACAAGAGCTTGCAACTGGAAAGTCTATTCTTGTGTGCAGTATGCATGGTGCAATCAGTGAACGGACTGTGGGCGTTGTGCTTGAGACTGTGAATACAATGCAAGCAGACAGCAAAGATGTAGCAAGAATGGAAAAAAAACTCACTTGTTTCAAATCAATAGAGGTCAGCAACAAATGGCCAGGCGCATTTGAACTGGCAGAGAAGCGGCAAATGCACAAGGCAGATGCTTTTATCTAAAGGAACGTTCAGTACACTTATGGGCAAACAACCCCCTTGGAGCAGACAATTTGATCTAGCAATTTTATGCTATTTGCTGAGCCTAAAGACACTGTATCTTCAAGGTACACTTTGTGGTGTAAAACCAAACGTGTGGTTTTTAAATGAATGTTCTTTGCCCTTTGTAGTCCAGCCCACATCGCACCGACAGATACCTACAAACACAGACAATCGGTAGATTGCAGTACGTCACTGCTCAGACATTCCACAACCAGATAAATGGCGATTAAACATCAGCGAAAACTAGCACCGACAAACACCAACAAAGCTGTAACACGCTGATCCGACAAAACCCAACCAAGTGTCTGTTGCCGTCTGTCAGAGCCGTGCAAATTGGCCTTCAAGGGATAGTTCACCCTAAAATGAAAAATTACTCACCCTCAAGCTATTCTAGGTGTATATGACCATCTTCTTTCAGACAAAAACAATCAGAGGTGTGTTAAAAAAAAATATCCTGGCTCTTCCAAGCTTTATAATGGTAGTGAATGGTGCTTGAGATTTTGAAGCCCAAAAAAGTGCATCTAACCATCATAAAAGTAATCCATACGGCGCCAGATGGTTAATAAAAGCCTTCTGAAGTGAAGCAATGGATTTTTGTAAGAAGAATATCCATATTTAAAACTCTTCCGCCAGAACTCAACTTGCGTACAGCCATTACCGGAAGCCAGTAAAGTTTTAAATATTTAAAGCTTTGAAGAACCAGTACATTTTCTTTTAATACAACTCTGATTGTGTTCGTCTGAAAGAAGATAGTCATGTACACCTAGGATGGCTTGAGGGTGAGTAAATCATGGGATAATTTTCAGTTTTTGGGTGAACTAACCCTTTAAGAGTTGGGTCAATAGATGGAACACTGAATGGACATTAAAACAAATTAACAATTTATAATTAATTCTTGATTTTGTTTTTGGGGTCTACTAGGTTTTCATGTTTGAATGTTCAAAACAAACATTGTTCATCGAGTCATTGCATTCAGTCCATGGGATCTTATGCTTTCAAAGCTTGCCATTGCTAGCCTCTACGAAACTGCACACCTTAGCTTTAACATCATGATTTTCTGTAAAGCTGCTTTGAAACAATCCATTGTGAAAAGTGTAATATGAATAAATTTTCCAACTTTTCCATTGCGCCTATTGCCACCAAAGTTATAAGCCACAGTGTACTTGTTTAGGTGACTTTAAACTGTATCACCCTTGTGGAGTGGATCTGGGCATAGATGTTTGATCTAAAGCCAGTGCTCACACACGTCAGCTCCCTTGTGCTAGGCCTATATTGGCTCCCTTCAGTCAGTCAACACTGATATCAGCCAGTGTTTAAACAGCTTCATCAACATGGTAAAGAGTGACCTACAAAACTGGTTCAGGTTGGGTTCACACCACCCAAAAATCACAAATTAACCATTATTTATGAGCCCTTTTAGGCCCGAAACATACTCTATGCAAGTACAGAAACACAAAATTATGTTTACATTCAATAATCTATTTATTTATCTAGCATGTGGTTTTATCAAATGCAAAATAAGAAGAAGAAGAAGAAGAAGAAGAAGAAGAAGAAGAAGAAGAAGAAGAAGAAGAAGAAGAAGAAGAAGAAGAAAATGATCACAGAAGTTGGTATGGAAACAAAACACTGACAACTAAGAAAAAAAAAGAAAAAAAGTAATTTATATTTACATTTAGTAATCTAGCAGGCACTTAAATTGAAAACAACATAATAAAAAGCTATTCATCCAAAGTAGACAATACAAGTAGTGCTCTAATTCACATCCAATTACACTGAAAAAAGTGAAACTACTGTGTTGTTCATTTAAAGTGCATTTTTACACTGGACTAAGTGAAAATCATGGTTTCTGGTTTAAACCTATTTTTTTTTCAGTTTGCCTTAAAGCAAATAAGGAAGCCCCTAGAACAAATTAAAAACAACAATTTGACTTAAGTAGTATTTTTATTTTAAACCAGGTGTTTTCATGTCACGTGACCACATGACGTCACATCAACTAACTCCACATCAACATTCGAAAATGTGTTATTTTAACGAAAATAAGTGTTTTTCATTCACATTTATGGTTAGTGGCAGGATGGACAATTAGGTTATTACTTTACAGACAACTGTGTTTGTGCACATCCCAGATAGCATCAATAATCGAAATAACGTTGAATCAATGTTAATGTGTCAATGGTAATGACATTGAATCAATGTCACTTTTGCACCCTCAATTAATGTTAAATCAATGTTAAATTTCAACAATAAATCAATGGTAATGGCATTAAATCAGGGTTACAATGTGATGTTGGTTCAACATCATGCTTCCACTCTCAGAAGATGAAACACAACTGACTCAAAGCTACACAGCCTGAAATCAACTGAAGATAAAAGAAGACATTAAATCTCTCAAGATCTCATTCTTTTTGAGAATTAACAGGTTTAGATGTTGATGTTTTATTAAAAATGTTTGGTCACCATTTTTGTGGTCAGTGGTTCCTTTAGTTGGGCAGTTTGACTCTTGGCTTTTTGTGTGTGTTTGTGCTCTTTTCAACAGTGTTTAACAAAACACACCATTTGTTGCAAAGAAACCAGAAACAAAGTGAAGGTGTGATATAGTTTTCATCATCATAAAGCAAAATCATTTACTAATTGCTTTCCAGAGCATATTTGTTTTTAATAGGTTATATTCACCAACAATTTTTTCTTGCTACAGATCAGACATTCTGAATCTTGACTTTTAAAGTTAAAATTTTTAAAAACATTTGACACACACAGACATCAAGAATCAGCGTATGAATCTCAAAAATGGTGACATGCTTCATGTCGCAATGCATGCTGGGAGCCACCATAGTACCATAGTATACAACTCATAACGTTTTGTCTTGTGACTAAAGAGAATAAATTGATTTAGGTGTTATTAAAAATCTAGTTTGTACTGAATCAGAAATTTAACTTGAGTAAACTTAATAAAATTCCTTGTAACAAAATTACAGCAATTTTTTTAGTTTAGTCTGAAGTAAATATTATACTTGGATGTTATGGTAAAAAGTAAGTTTTTCCAAAGTAAAAATTTTAAGCGGTACTAAAGTAAAAATAATGATTTGGTCTCCATAAAAAAACAATATTTTAACTTTGTTTCAATGTAATTTTTTTTACTTTGGGCTGAAGAACTATTTTGATTGATATTAAAATAAAATTTTAAGTTTTAACCAAATTAAAAATATAGTTTGAGAAAAACTAATAAATTTAGCTGTAACAAATTACAGCATTTTTTTTAAGTTGGTCCAAAGTATATTTTTTTTTCAGTGTATAGCGCGATGGAGGAATTGCCTCCTCATGTGACTTTCCCCCATTTATTCTCAATCACCCCCCACCAAACCCAGTGCACACTTTAGGGTGTCTGTTTAAAGTCAATGGGCTCAGGGGAGGCAAGCCTCCCACTGTAACTGTACCTGTGGGTGCTGCTGTTGGACAGTGTTACTTTATACAAACAAGTGACTTTTAAACTTTTTAATGTCACATTATTTATTATTTTTGTTATATTGATTATTTTCTCATCCAGTTTTTTTTTTTTTTTTTTTTCTTCCTCCCTTGCCTCCTCTGAGGAAACGAGCCTGGTTTACATTCATACATTTGGCAGCTGCTTTTATCCAAAGTTACCTACATTGCATTCAAGATACACATTTTCATCAGTTTCATCAAACCCATGATGCTGCCATACATTTTTGGCCAACATGAAAATATTTTTAAAGACTTTTTTTTAAATAAACACATACAGTATACACAAAACACTGCTAACTAAGAAAACACAATCATTTATCTTTATATGTATTAATCTAGCGGACACTTATATTGAAAGAAACATAAGAAAAAGCAATTCATCCAAAGTAGACAACACAGTTGGAAGTATGAAACAAACTCTGCTAAGAAACCTCAAAACCATTCACATTTATTAATCTAGCAGACTGTTCTAGCAGATTGTACATTGTATTCAAGATATACATTTTCATAAGTTCATGCATTCCCTGGGAATCAAACCTATGATCTTGTTGTACAGTTTTAACCTACATTTTGTTTTTGTTTTGTTTTTTCTTTGAAGACTACTGTGGATTTCACTCTCAGGTGGGAGTTGGTTCCATGATCGAGTGTGATTTCATGCATCCTTGCATTCTGAAACATCCCAGACCATAAGTCGTGATTCAACAAGTGCTGCATTCATCCATGGCTGGTTTACTCATTCAGGTCAACTACTGTCATGGCACTTTGAAGAGAAGGGGAATCTATTAAGTCTATTGTCCTCTTGAGGACTGAGGTTTGTTGGGGGTTGGGTTTGGGGGGGGGGGTTCTCAGTATGTGAATGTGAATAGCGGTTGGCGCTCTGCCTTTATAAAGCGGCACCGAACGCCAATTACACTGAATCATTCTTCAGATCAATTCTTCAGATTCTTGACATTTCACCATCTGAATAAGCCCAACATAGAAGTTGATCGTCATCGAAAAGCACCGCTCTAGGGGACGCAATCACGAGCTGCTATTGTGAACGGCGCGCGCTCCCTTCTGTGCATGTTCCGGTGAGAAGACGTATAAGAAGCTGAGCTTGTGAGGCACTGTCAAAAGCTATATAATGGCAATGGCTGTTTTAAATTGTTCAACCAAAGAAACATTTACTTTTTTTATTTATTTAAATTAACAATCCTGATCTATTATTTTCTCTTACTGTTATGTTTTTCAATTATTCAGTGACATTACAAAGTGAAACTAATGCAGGTGTTTTTCATTGCACGCTTTTCAATTTTAAAAAAAATCTTTCCGTTTTAATAATTTTTAGTGAAATTATTTGGTAGTCAGAGGTGTGTGTGTGTGTGTGTGTGTGTGCGTGCGTTTTTGTGACATATCAGGATAAAGTTTGAGAACCACTGCTCTAATGCAATGCAAGAACATCACATGTTTGCAACGCCTTGGCCATGCATTGACATTTTCATACTTTTGTAGTGTGTTTCTGGTGTAGAAGATCCTTTTTTTTTTTTTTAATCTCTGTTATTAAAACACACAGTGATTACAGCTATCTCTCTTAGAGTGCAATACGGATGCTTGTATAACAGCTTGGGATTGATTGTGGACTGTTTTGATTGGGTTTGTGTTGGAGGAGGGTATATGATGAGATTTATTAGGTGACAAACACAGCGGGAAACCAATCAACAGAGCGACTTGTGTCAACAGGGGTCCTCTTGTCTGAAGGGTGTGGAGCGCATTGGGGAGTGAACAAAAAAAGAAAATAAATTGTTTTGATATCAAATTAAGGTTTCAGATGTCTTTACATTTTAAATCTTATAGGCAAAAAAACGCACTGGTCACAGACACAGTCATGTAGATGTACCTTTAATTCTCCAAGCTGATAGCTCACCAAAACCCCCCACAGTCATCATGTTTTCAGGCCATTTCAAGTTTGATTTTGATGTGATGATATCTAAGTGGCTGATACTTTTAAAATTAGTCCTCCCATTCACGCCATCATTGTCTTCATTTAGGCCAATTTGAGAACGCGCACAAAATCAAGAGGTGGGATTTATCACACAAAACAATCATAACCAATCACATCCAAAAAATCCCAAAAATTTCCTAGACCCAAATTTTGAACGGTAGTATAAATGCAGCACAATGAATACTAGCATAATTATTAATTTAAATAGGTAATGCAGTATTTACAATATAATTTTTAACAGTCCTAAATATAGACTTGATGTCTTTGTTCTGTCTTTGACTTTGGGGTGAAATATGACCTGTATTGATGCTCTCGATAGATTGTGACATTCACTATAGCATTTTTACTACTTATATTTGCATATCAGGATACCAGCACGTCTAATAATTTGATCTCATTAACCATCAATTTCTGAGCGGTTCATCTCACATGGCATTAATTATTTATCTCACAACTTGCCAGATACCCGCTGTTTCGAAATGACTCCGGTGTGTCTTGCCAGCACACTTAGCATGTGCTCACGCTGTAATTGTTCACCCCATCAAAGGAAAAGACCAAGCCTTCCATCTGCAAATTAATTCAGTATTCACCACTCAGTCATCTGCAAACTGCTGCCATTAAGTGTTTGGCAAAGTTGGCTTGTATAGTCCTTCAGCTTGCAGGCCAACACACATAAGGGGAAAACAAGACAGAAGGTAGACGAGAGGTCAATAGGTCATTATCATAGTTAAAATCTTCTCGATGGATGGATGGATGTGTAAAGGAAATATGTGCACTCAAATGTTTTAAATAAAATATATACTTTCCATAATAAATGCAAAATGCATAAATAAGTAAATAAATAAATACATTTCAAAAGACAACATATATATATATATATATATATATATATATATATATATATATATATATATATACATATATACAAACCCGATTGGGACACTGTACAAATTGTGAATAAAAACAGAATCCAATGATGTGGAAGTTTCAAATGTCAATATTTTATTCAGAATACAACATAGATGACATATCAAATGTTTAAACTGAGAAAATGTATAATGTATTAAATTTCATGGCATCAACACATCTCAAAAAAGTTGGGACAAGGCCATGTTTACCACTGTGTGGCATCCCCTCTTCTTTTTATAACAGTCTGCAAACGTCTGGGGACTGAGGAGACAAGTTGCTCAAGTTTAGGAATAGGAATGTTGTCCCATTCTTGTCTCATACAGGCTTCTAGTTGCTAAACTGTCTTAGGTCTTCTTTGTCGCATCTTCCCCTTTATGATGTGCCAAATGTTTTCTATGGGTGAAAGATCTGGACTGCAGGCTGCCCATTTCAGTACCCGGATCCTTCTTCTACGCAGCCATGATGTTGTAATTGATGCAGTATGTGGTCTGGCATTGTCATGTTGGAAAATGCAAGGTCTTCCCTGAAAGAGACGACATCTGGATGGGAGCATATGTTGTTCTAGAACTTGTATATACCTTTCAGCATTGATGGTGCCTTTCCAGATGTGTAAGCTGCCCATGCCACATGCACTCATGCAACCCCATACCATCAGAGATGCAGGCTTCTGAACTGAGCGCTGATAACAACTTGGGTTGTCCTTGTCCTCTTTAGTCCAGATGACATGGCGTCCCAGTTTTCCAAAAAGAACTTCAAATTTTGATTCGTCTGACCACAGAACAGTTTTCCACTTTGCCACAGTCCATTTTAAATGAGCCTTGGCCCAGAGAAAACGCCTGCGCTTCTGGATCATGTTTAGATATGGCTTCTTTTTTGACCTATATAGTTTTAGCCGGCAACGGCGAATGGCACGGTGGATTGTGTTCACCGACAATGTTTTCTGGAAGTATTCCTGAGCCCATGTTGTGATTTCCATTACAGTAGCATTCCTGTATGTTATGCAGTGCCGTCTAAGGGCCCGAAGATCACGGGCATCCAGTATGGTTTTCTGGCCTTGACCCTTACTCACAGAGATTGTTCCAGATTCTCTGAATCTTTGGATGATATTATGCACAGTAGATGATGATAACTTCAAACTCTTTGCAATTTTTCTCTGAGAAACTCCTTTCTTATATTGCTCCACTATTTTTTTGCCGCAGCATTGGGGGAATTGGTGATCCTCTGCCCATCTTGACTTCTGAGAGACACTGCCACTCTGAGAGGCTCTTTTTATACCCAATCATGTTGCCAATTGACCTAATAAATTGCAAATTGGTCCTCCAGCTGTTCCTTATATGTACATTTAACTTTTGCGGCCTCTTATTGCTACCTGTCCCAACTTTTTTGGAATGTGTAGCTCTCATGAAATCCAAAACGAGCCAATATTTGGCATGACATTTCAAAATGTCTCACTTTCAACATTTGATATGTTATCTATATTCTATTGTGAATAAAAAAAAAAAAAAAAAAAATATATATATATATATATATATATATATATATTATAAAATATACATACACAGATGTGTTTTCAGTCCACTCTGAAATTGCTAATACAAGCACGACTACATATGAAATCTGACATAAGGTAGACCGTCTATCATCAATGCCTCATTTATTTCCCTTCATCTTTTGTGGCCTGATAGTCGTGGCTACATGATTTTAATGCCTTTAGATCTAACACCCAGACAGGCTCCTCCTAGAGCTCTTAAGACCATCATCTGTGACTTCTACTAATAGGACTGATCTGCCAAATCCAATGATGGTGCCTCAAGCCTGTTTTTTTTTTTTTTCTTTTTCCTTGAGGCAGTTTTAGTCTAACTCAAAAACTCTGTGCCAATGTCATGCCGGTGAATCTCAGGACCGATTCTGAGATTGCATGAGGTAAACATGACTTTGGCAGCACCAAGTTGCCTGAAAGATGATTCAGCTGCACTCTGGAGTCTCTGAGGTGAAAGACACCCACACAGAGCAGCAAAGTCATTCTGTTACGGGCTGTTTATGACACTGGGTTATTGCATGTTGGTAGAACCAACATTGTAATAAATCAATAAGCCATTTGTTTTAATTAATAATATACACACTATTTCTTATTATTTTCTTATTCGACGGGTAACCTCAACTGCTTAAAATGTTATGCATGGGCTGAAAGAAAGTAATGTCTAAGGCCCTGTTTACACCCGGTATTAAGATATGCTTTGGTCGATTGGATCACAAGACGAGGGGGGGCACGTTTCTGTTTACACCTGGTGTTTTAATCTGTCTCTTTTGTCCACTTTCAACAACTTCTGTCCTGATTTCTTTGAGGTGAGGGTCTATGGGTGTTTTTTTGTTTGTTTTTTCTCAGATCTTTCAATCTAATGGACAAAATATCTTGCGCAATTTACATATGAACACGCCTGGAGACAAGGGAAAAACATACGGATAGCATCAGCTTTTGTTTCTGCTCTGAAAGCTGAAAGACCAAACACTGTGAGTGTGTGTTAGAAATCAGGAATGGTGAGAGAACATCTTGCTTGGTACATTTTTCATCTTCAAACCAAACTTGGGTCTTCAGCCGTCAAAGTTTGAATCCCATCTGGCTAGAGCACCTCCCATAATGTTTATGCATTAAATCAGTAGGCGGACATTAGTGGCTGTTCGAACACATTCGACCACATAAGCATCTACACTACGAAAGCAATCCAGTTGAATGTGTATTCAGCTACCTATAGAAGTGGTTGGAAGTGGACAAGCTCAAAACATTTTACACCCCGTTTACACCTGCATTTATTTGTGATCCGATCGGCCAAAACACATCTTAATACCAGGAGTGAACAGGGCCTAAAGTGTAATCAGTTGATGTATTAAATCACAGTGTTTGATAAATGAAAGTGATTCATTGTCAATACAGAGTAAGACCTCTTCAAGGCAATTGAGGTCATCAATCTCAACCCACCAGTCACATACAGCATCCCTGACCACAGAATATTCATCTGGACATGCATATATTTTAGGTCATGACCTGGCATTTAAAAGAATGCTGATAGGATAAATTTTGACTCTTAACATTTTAATATGTGAGATATACCACACAGCACATAACTGATATGAATTAATCATTCAGATAAGCAATCGATTTACTATCATGCTTAACTTTACTTGTTCTTGGTGACTTCAACACGCAGAAACAGAACTTTCTATCAGAGAAATATGCATGACCATGATTACATACAATTAAATGTCATTATGCAACATCTCGTTGAATCTCTCTTTAAAACTTTGACCTGCAAAATGTGCCCTCTGGAGATTAAAATACAGATTTGCTGCACTCAATCAATGCCTGTTTGGGTGGAGAATGATGGTCTCACCATTGACAGAAATATCTTCTGCATCTCGGGAAGAAAGAGAGGAAACACTTTGCATTGATTTTCATCCCCAATTCATCCCAAACAGAATGTACAGACCTGACATTAAAAGGTCAATTGCTCCCTATAATCGACTTAAAAATCATATTACAAATTATAGAAACAAAAAATCAGTATCACAAATGGCACACACATTGAGTGGTCAGATCTGTCACAACTGCTGCCTATAAGAATGATAATACACTAAAAATGTGAGCATATTCTGACATGAGTTTTAGATAGTTTAGTTTGTAATAATGTGCATCTGTTTCAACTGTTTCAATAAGTACAGTATTAAAATTAATATTGCAAGTGTCCTCATAGACTTGGCCACGATTTAGTAAAACGAGGAACGCATTATTATATTGTGAGCACAATTTACTTAAAATGAGGGAACGATTTAGTAAAACGTGCTGACGCATTAGTAAGTCGTTGGAACGAATTGTTCATTTGTTGCCACATGGATCATGTCAGTTATTATCACTCCATCTGCCATTTTTCACTGTTGTCCTTGCTTGCTTACCTAGTCTGATGATTCAGCTGTGCACAGATCCAGACGTTCATACTGGCTGCCCTTGTGTAATGCCTTGAACATGGGCTGACATATGCAAATATTGGGGTCGTACATATTAATGATCCTGACTGTTACTTAACAGTCGGTGTTATGTTGAGATTTGCCTGTTTTCCGGAGGTCTTTTAAACAAATGAGATTTATATAAGAAGGAGGAAACAATGGTGTTTGAGACTCCATGTACTGAACTCTTGTTATTTAACTATGCCAAGATAAATTTTTAATTCTAGGGCACCTTTAAGTCCTATTGCTAAGAAAAGTAGTCGCATACCTCTTCTCTTGGAGCAACAATCGTGACTGTAGCACAAATCAAAATGTGACATTTATTACCCAATTTGTTCAATTCCTCAATCCTAACTATGAGCTACGGTAATAGATGCTCTCCTTAGCATTAGCAAACAGCCTAATCAAGCTCTACTTTAAGCAGACTGAGGCTAAAGCGGATTTAACCTGATTTCCACTTAGAGAATGCAAAGACACTGTAACTTGGAGAACCAATTCTGAACACAATCAGTTAAATTGGACGTTTTGTAAGAGTGCATCACTAAAAGGCCACAATCTGCTTGAAGAGGTTGGCTCGATTGAGCCAGGCAGTGCTGAAATTTCAGCCAGTCATCTCTCTCTCGTTGAGGAAATTGCATGCAGCCATATTCCCCAAAGCCCAGCACACTGAGTCAATTACCTTATTGGGTTAGAAGCTGTAATGGCCTCTGAAGGGCAATAGAAATTACATCTCACACTTTCATGCCACTGGATTAGAACAATGCAGTGGTAAATGATCACGGGTGCCACATTACTCTTGCCCCATTGTCTAAAGTTGAAATGCGATGCAAAAGTTTCTAGAACCTTTACCAATTCTTGCATTTTATGCATCTGCAAATAATAAATGGCAATAAAGTTGGCAACACTTTACTTAAAGCCTTTATGTACACATAATGCATTATTAAAGGTATTAATAATGCATGTATAATGCATTATATCTTTACATAATAATTGTAACCAAAGTTAAAATGCATTAACATTTGCAGATTCCTTGTTACATCTGAAATTAGTTGTTTGTCATGTGTTTTAATGCATTCTACTTTGTAAAAGGTGTATAAATTAATAGATTAGTATTATAAGTGGTTACAGTTATTCATGAGATCATACAATTTGTTATAAGATGCACTACAATGCATAATTAAATGCATTAAAATACTTTTATAATGCATTATATAAAGTGTTATCAAAAAGTTTAACTGCAGAAATGCTTTCCTCTAACTTTTTTTTTTTTTTTCTCCAAACAGTGTAATATCCAAAATCCTTGTCCTTGTGGAAATTGTATGGTCCCCATGACGAAAACAGCATATAAATCATGCAGGGTTGTTTTTTTTTTGTTTGTTTGTTTTTTTTTTTTTTGATAATGTAAGATTGCAAAACATTTTGTGTTATATATACACACACACACACACACACACACACACACACACACAGACACATACACATACACATACACATACACAACTATTCAGTTCCTGTGTATCAGAAGTTCTAAGTTTAGACCAATGAATTGCACTAACAAGGACACAAGTGCCTCAAGTTGGCCTCTACATTTGAACTATAAAAATAACTAGCATATATTCTGGAAAAAAAAAGATCATTATGCATGAATCTGAAGGACAGATGTGAAAACTGAAAAGAAAAAAAAGAAAAAAAAGAAAAGAAGAAGAATATTCCAAAGTTAAAGTAAAATAAATGCATATATAACTGGGTAACGGGTGGAAAAACAATATCATGTTGTTTGAATGTCCTTGTGGGTGCTGTTGGTTTAATTATCAGAATGTAGAGGCTACATTAAACCACCCAGACACTCACAGGAACAACATTTAAAAAGCAGGAGAGAGTTGTTAAAGAGGCTATAGAGGAGTCTTTATGAAGGAGCTGCATAGATGAAAACAGAGTAAAAGTGCACCGTCAACCACAATAAACAAAGCCTGTTTGGGAAATTTTGACATAAATAAGTTTTGCAACTGATTTTATTGTGGACTTGATTTTATCCTCAGGAAATTATTGTATTGTGAAAAATTGTGTGAATGGAGCCAGACAAAAATTATGCATGAAAAAGCTATTCGGCTATTTATTACATGGCCTAGGTAATGGCAGGAGAAAAGCAAAGTTGTTTCATAGAAAGCTATCAGATTATAAACAATAAGACAATAAGAACTTGATCAAGTACATTTTTTCAATTTTGATTTCATGTGGAGTTGAACTTTGCAAAAGCATTGCCAAAATCAATAGAAAAATCCCAATTGCAATGTGGGTGATGATATTTTGGACTAGGCAAAATTCATACCAAAAATCTAAAGGCCTGTTCACACCAGGAATAACTAAAAAGATAACTATATTAGTGTCCACACCATTCTATTCTTTTTATTCTAAGCGCACAATGCAGTTTTGTCTTTTGCTGCTTTAAATGCTCGAGCTCTTTAAATCAGGATGGATTCTAATGCTGTTATCATTATAGTTGTGCTGTGGATTCTGCTATTCTTTTATATTTAGAACGATTTTTAGAGACATTCTAAGTGCCAATAAACATGCAGTACTTAAATTCCCCATGTAGTCAAATATTTTATCCCTTAAAACTCATTTTTGATCACAAAAATTACATATTTAAATGTTGTTGTTTTTTTATGTGAAAAAAAAAAAAAAAAAAAAAAATCTTTGTGCCTTAAAATAGCTTGAATGTAACTCTACTCCCTTGCTTCATTTAATATACGTGGAACCATGGATATGCAAATTAGCCCTGCCTCCACTCACTCACAGCTTAGAGATCCACTCGGTCAATTTTTCATATCAACAGAAAAAATATATCGGGATAACCTGACTTCTCTTCTATTGAGACTCCCTTGCGCGGTCAGTTAATAATATGCTAAAGCCTGCCGGCACCTTGACGTGATTGGTTACAAGGTAATTTTTGACGTCCCAAACACCAGCGATTTCAAATCACGTCTTTAGATCACTGCAGTTTTAAAGAGAAGCAATGGTGTTGACTTATGGATTTGCACATGGTTTGTCCTAAAGCATATTAAAAACACCACATAGAACAATATTAATTACTTGATTTTTGCCACAGGGGGACTTTAAGCATCAACACACCAGTAGTTAAAGGGTTAGTTCACCCAAAAATGAAAATTCTGTCATTTATTACTTACCCTCATGCCGTTCCACACCCGTAAGACCTTCATTAATCTTCAGAACACAAATTAAGATATTTTAGTTGAAATGCAATGGCTCTGTGAGGCCTCCATAGGGAGCAATGACATTTCCTCTCTCAAGATTCATTAATGTACTAAAAACATATTTAAATCAGTTCATGTGAGTACAGTGGTTCAATATTAATATTATAAAGCAACGAGAATATTTTTGGAGTGCCAAAAAAAAAAAAAAAAAAAAAAACGACTTATATAGTGATGGCCGATTTCAAAACACTGCTTCAGGAAGCATCGGAGCACAAATGAATCAGTGTATCCAATCTGCTGTTCAGATCGCCAAAGTCACGTGATTTCAGTTTGACACGCGATCTGAATCATGATTCGATACACTGATTCATTGTGCTCCGAAGCTTCCTGAAGCAGTGTTTTGAAATCGGCCTCTCAGCAGGACAGTGATATGCAATATCAAATTAACATTCTAGCAGCTCAAGAACAAAAGGGTGCGGGTGTCCTACAATGGGCCAGTCCCAGCCCTGATCTCAGTCCCACTGGGAGTGTGCAGCACTGTTTGAAATTTGCAGTGCACATCATACAACTAACCTGCACAACCTGCAACAAATCTGCCAGAGGGAAAAGGCCAAAAGACCAAAAGACTAAGACATGTCATTGAGGTGAAAAAGTTGCTCTACTAAAAATGTGAGAGCATTTATAATTGGGCCTGAAAGAGTCAGAACACTTTCACATGGTATAAAAACAAATTAATAATAATAATGAAAATAAATTAACTTAATAATAATAATAAAAACTCAAAATATTGCCCTGGCAAATAACTGAAATAATATTAAAGGTGCCCTAGAATCAGAATTTGAATTTACCTTGGCATAGTTGAATAACAAGAGTTCAGTACATGGAAAAGACATACATTGAGTTTCAAACCCCATTGTTTCCTCCTTCTTATGTAAATCTCATTTGTTTAAAAGACTTCCGGAAAACACTCGGATCTCAACATAACACCGACTGTTACGTAACAGTCGGGATCATTAATATGTATGACCCCAATATTTGCATAATGCCAGCCCATGTTCGACGCATTAGACAAGGAAAGGCAGTATTAACGGCTGGATCTGTGCACAGACAAGGTAAGCAAGCAAGAACAACAGCGAAAAATGGCAGATGGAGCAATAATAACTGACATGATCCATGATATCATGATATTTTTAGTGATATTTGTAAATTGTCTTTCTAAATGTTTCATTAGCATGTTGCTAATATACTGTTAAATGTGGTTAAAGTTACCATCGTTTCTTACTGTATTCACGGAGACTAGAGTCGTTGCTATTTTCATTTTTAAACACGTGCAGTCTGTATAATGCATAAACACAACTTCATTCTTTATAAATCTCTCCAACAGTGTGTAATGTTAGCTTTAGCCACAGAGCATAGCCTCAAACTCACACAGAATCAAACGTAACCATCTAAATAAATACTTTACTCACATAATTCGAAGCATGCATACAGCATGCATGACGAACATTTTGTAAAGATCCATTTGAGGGTTATATTAGCTGCGTGAACTTTGTTTATGCGATGTATATATAGTCGAGAGCTCGTGGGGCAGAGGGAACGCATCTCTTAAAGGGGCCGTGCTGAAAAAATCAGTGCATAGTTAATGATGCCCCAAAATAGGCAGCTAAAAAAAATTAATTAAAAAAAAATCTATGGGGTATTTTGAGCTGAAACTTCACAGACACATTCAGGGGACACCTTAGACTTATATTACATCTTGTAAAAAAAACAATCTAGGGCACCTTTAAACTCAAGTATATATATATATATATATATATATATATATATATATATATATATATATATATATATATATATATATTTCATGATAAATGTTTGAGTTCATACTGAGATTTCAATTTATTGCAGACTTTGTTATCAGAGGAGAGTCCATTTTCTCTCCAGATCCTTGCATTGCTTTCCAAGGGAAACAGTTAAGGTATAAAAGAGATCTCATTCATTTGTGATTTTCTTTTGTTTCCTGCAGGATAGATGCAGGTTTATCAGACTAAATTAGTGCGATAGTAATGCTAATGACATGTTTTGAGCGAACTGTCACGTCTGTCATCTTAGTGAAGTGTTTTTGAGCACCACCTACAATACAGATATCAACATAACGAGCATCACTCCAGAATCCTCCTGATGCGAGCACAGGCAATAAGTGAACAATAGCAGTGAAAGTCACAAAAGAGAATAAAAATAATTATAATTGATCAGTGCATTAAGTGCTCCGTGTTGCCGAAAGCCAAACAATAACGGCTCTTTCTCTCTCTGATTTCCATCAATGTGAGCTTTATTGCCACAATCAAGAGGCTTGAACACGTCTGTGAGCATTTAATTTTACACTGCTTACTTTGTCAGCAAAAAATAAACTGTTTTCTGCTGTGAGTGACAAACAGAAATTATTACATCCATCCAGAGACAGTGACTGTTTCAGAGAGTGTGTTCATGTTATTGATCTGGAGATAACAGACACAAACAGACATTGGACTTCTGAATGGTTGAACAGAATGAAAGCATGTCATCAAACAAGTACTTCATACTGCTATACTGGAATACTGCAGGAATATGGGGAAACATGCAGCCGTAAATGTT
This sequence comes from Ancherythroculter nigrocauda, assembly GCA_036281575.1. Classification (NCBI taxonomy): domain Eukaryota; kingdom Metazoa; phylum Chordata; class Actinopteri; order Cypriniformes; family Xenocyprididae; genus Ancherythroculter; species Ancherythroculter nigrocauda. The sequence goes on from VTFQ01000003.1 coordinate 56,293,111, forward strand.
TAACTATTTAAAAAAAACTATAGAATAAAGGGCTTTTCCTCACTAACAAGATCAGTCTAAGTAAAATTACCAGAATAACTGGTCAATGATAATGTGATGGTATCAGATTATTGCAACCACAATTTAAAGGGGTACTTCACCGCTGACAAAAATGGGCTTTAATAAAACTTGGAAAGCTGCTGTCTTCCATTTTTCCAAATAGGTAGGAAAACTTCAACACCCAAAATGCACTGGGCATGTTGCAGTCCAAGGCCCCTCCCACCAGTCTGCAATGGATATGCTTACCACACTAAAGAATGCTGGGTTAAAATAACCCAAGTTGGGTTAAATATGGACAAACCCAGCGGTTGTGTTAAATGTTCGACCCAACCTGCTAAGTAGTTTTATTTAACTCAGCTATTGTTTAACTATTACTATATTGCTCACCTAAAATGAACCCAACATGGTTGGAAATTATTATTTTTGTTTGTTTGTTTGTTTGTTTGTTTGTTTGTAAGTTTAATAAATAATAATTAAATAATAAACATTAAATTGCTTATTAATTAATGTTCACCTTTTGATTATTATTGTTACCTCTAATAATTATGTGTCTGATTTTTAATTTCCAACCTATTTTGTGTTCATTTTAAGGCAGCCATATAGTAATTTTTAATCAATAGTTGAGTTAAATAAAACTACCCAGCACATTGGGCAAACATTTAACCCAACTGCTGGATCAAAACAACCCAATCGCTGGGTTAGTCCAGATTTAATCCAACTTGGGTTGTTTTTAACCCAGCATGTTTTAGAATGCAGAGTCAAATTCTGCATTGCTTTAATAGGACATAATTCTTAGCAAACTTTTACTAATAATGGTGGCGACTTGTATTGTTCCCTGGTGCAAGAATTCAAAGAGTGAACGTTTGGTGGGACTGAGTGAGTTCCTTTCGGTTTCCAGTGAAGGATCCAGTGTGTTATATGCAGTGGCTAAAGGCTGCAATGTATCATAAATACAGAGAGAACACCACGACGGACAGTCTGGCAAACCTAATGTTTGTAGTCAACATAACATTTGAACCTAGATGACAACGAACAGTCCAAATGAAGTTTTAGTTCAAACGAAGGGCAAAAAAAACCAAAAAAAAAAAAAAAAAAAAAAACATAGAAAGGCAGTCGCATACAGGTTTAAAAAAAAAAAAAAAAGTGTTCCATTTTTACCATATGCTTTTTAAAGAGTACAATAAAGTTTTCAGTGATAATCCTACGCTTACAATAACTATTCTGTTATTAACCCTGTGTCAACCTGGCAGAACCTGATTTCACCAGGTGCAACATCTTTGTTGGAGCAACATTCAGATTTGAGGAACAAGTTTACAGTTTGTCAAGTTTAGGTTTACAACGAGGGTTAGGTGTTTCTACATCAGTGTTATTCACCTCTCATTTCCCTCTGATTTTAGGGATAACTTATGGGTAAGGTCTTGAAGCGGCACTACACAGACCAATCGGTGTATGACAACAAAGTACCGCAAGAGCGATTACAGAGCAGACGGCTCAAATCACCCTTGCAGTACCTTAGTGTTGTCAAAAGTACGGACTTTGATACCAAAATTCATATGTGCTCAACATATATGTCTTTAAATGGCTACAGTGATCAATGCATGGGAGTCTTTGAATTTGAAAGTGGGAGCGTTTGAAAGCTGTGTATCTGTGTAAGCGCTCTGTATTTTTGAAGGGTTGATCATTGAAGCCAATCACAGACATATCTGATGAGTGCGTGAACACAATGGCCAATCAGAGGTGTTTCTGAATCCGCTCAACAGCGCTCAAAGAGTCACATTTTTAAAATTTCAGTATCGACTTGGTACTGAAGTCAGTACCTTTGACAACACTACAGTACTTTGCACAGCGCAGCTTCAAGTCCAACACACCTATTATCTTCAAGAAAGCCTTGGAGCTGTCAAAAAATTCATTTTGTGTCATCCAGTCGACTTTTGGTGACCAAAAAATGACAATTTCTCGGCCAAGGTAACATGGAGAATGAGTAAACATTGTTCATTTAAATATACTACTGACATTGTAATAACATAAAGCAGGATTAAAAAAGGCAAAGTTACACTTTAAAAGAAAAGTTCACCCAAAACTGAAGATGCAACTGCAATGGAGATTGAAGCTTTTAAGCCTCGAAATTCACTAAAGTCAAAGTTTTACACTTTAAAAGACATGAATGATAGCATTTAAGACAGCAAATGTGTTTTGCAAAGAAGAGAGACATGATATCTAAACACAAATATATAAAAGTTTGTGTAAGCGTTGCATTAATGAGTCTATCAGATCGTTTAGATCAAAGGAACCTAATTAGTTGAGTGCGTTTCAGGAGGAAAGCATACACCCTTTCCACCCAATAATTGTTCCACCAGAACTGTAATAAGATGTAATTTGAGTAAGACTGTATATCATAATTGTAATCACACACACATTGTTCTGTTTTATATGAGACTTACCTAGAAAATCGAAATGAACAAGGTTCATCCTGTCCTTCATTCTGTTAGATGTTCATGTTTGTTTCAAATAATGAAAAGTGTTCTTCATTTCAACACTTCATTAAAATTAATGGCAATTTCAAGCAGTAGCAAGGGAAAGTATTTAAAGTGGTATTGGGGCACTTAAAATGTCTGAATGTTATTGCATCTGATCAAGTACCATATAATCAAATGCTGCATGAGCTTTTCTTAAGACTAACTTTAATTTTCTTCATTTTGCTAAATTGATGGTTTGATATTTTGTACTTTAATAACACCGTGTCCAAAATACTTTGATGCTACTGCATATATCTATTCGGGTATTTCCAGTACTTATAGATTGAGGCTTATTGTTACTTTTCTACAGTGGTCTTTAACAAGCCACATGATTTCAGCATCATTGATCTTTGTAGCACAGATAGCGTGGAAGCAGTTATGCACTGAAATTTGATATGAGCGAAAATGACAATGATTAGAAAAATGGCATTTATAATATTCACATTGCAGAAGGGACAATTTCAACACTTGGGTATAGAGAAAACAGATTTTAACCTTAGCAAGCTAACAGACATCCGTTGACCAGAATGGTCACTTGTTATGGTTTTTTCCTTTACTTTACTGATTTGTTTTTCTCTCTATAGCTGATTCTTATATGGGTCAATGAATTACCTAAGAAGATGTTTTTAACATAAAATCCAAGTGTAACTGAAAACATGACAGTCTCTAATGCTTTAATATTCTAATGCTTTTCTGAAACTCCATAAATCATTTGATACAAAGAAAGTCACACCGGTGCTAAAAATATACAGTAAATCGTTGCTGAGCGGACATTAATAATCGGCAAGCAAGAGATTTGTCCTATTTGAAACACAAATCTCCAACGCAGTTTAACAGGTGCTCAGAGACCATGGGACCTCTGAGACCTTTTACAAATTAGTTTCGATACTAAATTAAAGTGAAGAACAAATGCTGGTTGTAAATCTCTTGTCAAGCCTTTAATAGCAGCACCCAGAGCAATAACACAAACTCCATGTGTAATACCTACTAATGAGGCAAAGAGACAGCTGCACATTTCAGCACAGAGATTTCACGGCTTGGACAGCATGAATTTGCGTCGAGAAACAAGTTAATATATCCTTAAAAAACAAACAAATCACGCTTTAATTAATATGATAATGTGCACAAACTAACATTAGTCTACAAATAAAAAACTTTTAGTCGGCCTCATGAAAACCAAGAAAGAAAAAAAAAAAAAAACACCACAGAGGGGAAAAATTAAAAATAAATAAAAATCAAATTATATATACAAACCACTTAGATTGTAACAATAGTGTGTATGCTTCAAGTATTTCTAAAAAAAACATTCATATTTTTCAATCAATTTATGATTTTTAAAAAAATAAAATTAAGACAATTAAGTAAACTTAAGTAAACTATATATATATATATATATATATATATATATATATATATATATATATATATATATATATATATATTACACTACAATAATTTTAAAAGATTCCAGGATTCCTTGATCATTTCCATCATGTCTGTTAACAAAGAAAAGAAAAGAAAGAAAAGAAAAAAAAAAGCCCAGAAAGGTAGTTCTGCCCTGTACTGAAGTCCAGACAGACTCATTCTTTACAATATAATGTATGTAAATTAAAGCTAATCTCATTAGGCCTGAGGAAACATTTAGTGCCATTAAACTACTGCAGACTTTGTAAAACACATATGAATTTGTGGGACATTAAAAAAGATTTAGGGTATTAATGATAGAAAAACATATCTTAGAAAGATATCGTTCTGACAAGCGTTTGTAGGAAATGATGTTCAGCCTTTGAATTACCACTGGGGCATTGCCTAGTCTAAATACAATCAATTTATACTATATAACAAAAATCTATTTATAATAAATGTTATGATAATTTGTGTCTGAGATAAATGGTGTTCAAAAAATTATGTTTTTTAGGTATTCCCCACTGAAGTAAACAGGAGTTGTACTTATAGCTGCCAAGAGGCATTACCAAGATGGCCACCAAGCTGACTTGAGAAGCTTAAAAAGGACTTTGCTTCTATCCTCAAATTAAGCCTAGAGAAAAAATAAAAAAAATAAAAAAATAAGTAAATAAACAGCAGCTTATGAGGTTTACAATGAATCAAGTTCAGTTTTTTTTTCATCTTACAACAAGTTTAATGTCTAAAACCACACTCTCCTGTTTTCTGGTTAGATTTATGTCATTACTGGATGCATTCAGGAGAATTACAGTAGTTTGTAAGACAATATACTTTGTCTCAATGATGATTTCACTTATCTATCCTTTTTAATGTGAAATGTAATAATAGATATTCATGCTCCACAACTTTTTAATCTAGAAAGAGATACAATAATCTCCCAAGAATAAGCCTTTCAATTTGTCATACACAAAGCACAGACACTGAATATTGTCATTGTCACATATTATGGCTGGAATTACACTATTTATTAATACGCCTCAGAGAGTCAATCAGACTTTATGGCATTTAATGTGAAAAACTCTTTTGTAGCAACATTATTTGTAATCATTAAATGGCTAGCGGCTAAAGACCTTGTCAAAAGTGATCAATGAAACTCGCCTGCAGAGCAGATGCTATTGTTTTAGTTTCAAAATGGGCTAAAAACAGCTGACTGTGTACTTTCTCCACCACAGCGTGCTTTGACAAGCATTAAGGGATTGAAGCTACAGACATTAGGAAAACAAGAAAGAGAAACTATTGCCATCTCTGTAGCTCTCAGGCAAATGTTCTGTGCTGTCTGTATAGGGAGCTACCTTCTAAAGGTACCACTAAAATGGAATCTCATAAATGCTGGAATACACTACATGACTTTTGCCCAGATTTTTCCCCCGATTTACAGTCTAGACAAGTTGACCCTAGTTGCTGAAAGTCAGAGCCAGTCTGCAGATTTGAGTTGACAGGTTTCACAGAAAATCATGTAGTGTAGGCTATGATGGTCACAGACTAATTTTTTTAGCTAGCTTTGTCTAATAAAGTGGATGTTAAATGTAATTAGCTATGCTGAGCAACAAAACCAGCTTTGCAAGTGTGTTCATGAAGTTGAAAGATTGGCACAATACCCCACTCACCATATGTATAATATCTTTGATAAATACCTTGTTTATAACCTGGGACTGCTTGCATACATATTATAAGTGCCCTAATGTAACTGCAAAAAAAAAAAAAAAATGGAATAATGGAAGTTATGATAACAGATAACAGATGCTGTCAATCGAAAAATCCTTGCAATTATATATATATATATATATATATATATATATATATATATATATAAAAATCTTAGAAAACTTATCAGCAGAATATGGTGTGTGTGTGTGTGTGTGTGTGTGTGTGTGTGTGTGTGTGTGTGTGTGTGTGTGTATATATATATATATATATATAACTATAATATATATATATAACTATAACCCTAACTATATATACACACAGGTGCTGGTCATATAATTAGAATATCATCAAAAAGTTCATTTTTTTTATTGTAAATTATTTTTAAAAATGAAACTTACATATATTCTAGATTCCCTACATATAAAGTAAAACATTTCAAAAGTTTTTTTTTTTTTTTTGTTTGTTTTAATTTTGATGATTAGAGCGTACAGCTCATGAAAGTCCAAAATCCAGTATCTCAAAATATTAGAATATTTCCTAAGATCAATCAAAAAATGGATTTGCAAAACAGAAAAGTTCAAGTTCTTTAAAGTATGTTCATTTGTGCACTCAATACTTGGTCAGCAGCACATATTACAGCAAATGACTTGCTCCTAGCACAAATTACAGCATCAGTGAAGTGTGGCATGGAAGTGATCAGCCTGTGGCACTGCTGAGGCACTATTGAGCCTTCAGATCATCTGTATATTGTCGGATCGACTGTTTCTCATCTTTCTCTTGAAAATATCCCATAGATTCAGGTCAGGCATGTTGGCTGGCCAATAAAGAACAGTAATATCATGGTCAGCAAACCACTTGGAAGTGGTTTTTGCACTGTGGGCAAAACCACTGTTCACTATCCAGTTCTTTTTCTCCTTAGCCCAGGTAAGATGCTTCTGACATTGTTTCTGTTTCAGAAGTGGCTTGGTAGTCCTTTTCCTGAAGATGTCTGAGTGTGGTGACTCTTGATGCGCTGACTCCGGCTTCATTTGACTCATTGTGAAGCTCTCCCAAGTGTTGAATCGGCTTTACTTGACAGTATTCTCAAGCTTGCGGTCATCCCTGTTGCTTGTGCACCTTTGCCTACCCAATTTCTTCCTTCCAGTCAACTTTGCATTTAATATGCTTTGATACATCACTCTGTAAACAGCCATCCCATTCAGTAATGACCTTCTGTGACTTACTCTCTTTGTGGAGGGTGTCAATGATTGTCTCCTGGACCATTGCCAAGTCAGCAGTCTTCCCCATTAGTGTGGTTTCAAAGAACAAGAGATACCCGGAATTTATACTGTAGGGATTAGGGGTGGGAAAAAAAATCGATATTGCAATATATTGTTGTGCTCTCTGTTGCAATAAATAATCGATACACTAACGCCCAATATCGATATTTTATTACAACACAAAATGATTAATTTTCCCGTTGTCAGTGTCACTGTCACTACCCAATATCTACCATTCTGTTTGCGGGGGGCGCTGTTCGAGTAAATAGGGGTAAAGTGGCACAAACAGCGGCCGGTGAAGAACACAAGTTAACTAAACAACAGAGAATTGCAGAAAAAAAGAGAAGCGAGAAGAATGGCGGAAAACAATAAAAAACTAATCAAAGACCCACCCGCTAGTTTCCACTCTAAAGTGTGGAGACACTTCGGGTTTTACGAGACAGTCGACGGAAAGGCACTGGATAAAAACTATGCAATCTGCAAGAACTGCTTTGCAAAGATAAAATATAACTGCAACACTACGAATCTGCAAATGCACCTCGTTCGCTATCACGGTGAACTACTCTCAGGTGATAATGAGGGTAAACGAAGTCAGCCGACAATCACTACTGCGTTCAAAGCAAAGCTCCCCTTTGGGTCGCCGAGGGCACAGAGTATCACTAAGTCCATCGCCGAATTTATTTGCAAGGACCTTCGCCCTTACAGCGTGGTCGAGAATGATGGATTTTGCAGAATGTTGACAACACTGGAACCGAGATACGAGATACCGAGTCGTTGGCACTTTACAGACAAAGTCATCCCTGCATTGTATGCAGATACCAGAGCCAAAGTGGAGGGTGCGCTCCGGTCTGCTAAACGAGTTGCACTAACCTGTGATGGTTGGACGTCAAGGGCCACCGAGTCCTTCGTAACTATTACTGCCCACTTCATAGACGACAACTGGGATGCCCAAAGCTACGTCCTTCAGACTCGGGCTATGAATGACAGTCATACTGGCGCTCACATGGCAGAGGTGCTTAAGACGGCTGTAGACGAGTGGAAGCTCACCGAGAAAGAGCCAGCAGTGGTGACTGACAACGCAGCGAATATGTCCGTAGCTGTTGAGATTGCTGGATATCCACACGTTCGCTGTTTCGCTCATGTTTTGAATCTCGCGGTGCAGCGTGCCCTCAAACTGCCAAATGTCGCTCGACTGCTCGGGAGAATTAGGAGAATTTGCACATTCTTCCACAGGAGCACCTCAGCAGCTGAGGCACTGAAGAGGAACCAGAAGATGTTAGGCCTTCCGCACCACAAGCTGATAACTGATGTTGTTGTCCGCTGGAACAGTGCCTATGAGATGATCAGCCGGTTTCTTGAGCAACAGCCAGCTGTTACTGCTGCCCTCTTATCTCCAGAGGTAAGGCGTTTATTGTTTTGTTACTTAATTGCATATGATAACTGTAATGTGTTATAAAATATTATTGTTAACATGATATATATTTTGTTCCTTAGTGTAAAGTGCTTTTTCCTGACTTCTTGGTCTGGATTAATAAGGAATATGTGCATTATAAAGTTTAAACTTTTGACTTCATTCTGTTCTTTTCCTTCCTTCTTTAAAGGTCAGAAAGAATACCACTGACATCTCTACCCTGACTGATGGAGACATCAAGAATGCAGAAGAGGTTGTGAAAGCCCTCCATCCAATGCTGGTAGCAACAAAGAGCATGTGTGAGTAGAAAAGTCCAACTGTTTCCATCATTGCTCCTCTTCACGCCCAACTTCTGAGCGACACACTCAGCACAATTGAGGATGCCCCTCTCGTCAAGGACATAAAGTGTGCCATCCATGGAGACCTATCAAAGCGCTACATGTCTGCAGAGGAGAAAATCTTCCTCTACGTTGCCTCCGCCTTAGACCCCAGGTTTAAGTCGATGCTCTTCTTGTCGCCTTCAGAAGTGCAGGAGACGTATGCCATGGTTGTGTCCAAGGCTGCTGCCCTGATGGTAATTACAACTTGTAAAAACTGAACAGCAGTTACTTGGGTCATTGAAATTCTCATTGTATTTGTACCTTTTAAACTTTCAACTCTTGCACTGCTGGTAGAAAAATGTCATCCACACATCTAACCATGTGCAAAGATGTGTTAAATTTTAAAATGATTAGGGGCTGAGGATTTCTTGTTGTGATGAACATGTTATTTCATTAATAACAAAAATAACAATGAAGATGTGCCAAATGCTTTTTTGTCTTATAAGGGAATGCAGATGTGGGAATGCAGTCTGATGGTAATGTAGAGGAGGGAGGAAGCACTGAAGAGAGTGGTCCTGCTGATGACACCAGTGATGAGGACCGACCACCACACACACCAAAAAAAAGGAGATCCGCACTTGCAAACCTCCTTGGACAAACATTCCAGCATGCCAGATCTTACCTGACCCCATCATCATCACCTAACTCCAAGGCTAAAAAGGAGGTTCAGCAATATCAAGAATCCTCACCTCTACCACTGTCAGATGAGCCGTTGGGTTGGTGGAAATCTGAGGCATGCAAGTACCCACACCTTGCCAAGCTGGCCCAGAGGTACCTGTGTGTGCCAGGGACTAGCGTGCCATCAGAGAGAATCTTTTCTACCACCGGTGACATAATCTCTGCTCAGAGGTGTGCTCTTACATCTGAGCATGCTGATCAGTTAGTTTTCCTCAAGAAGAATATGCCTTGATGTGTCCACCGTTTACAGTAACTTACTACTGACGTTTCAGTATTATGGTTTACACATGATAATGTTCATGTTGTTTTGTAATGTTCATGCACTTTTATCTGTCTAGATGTACAGTGTTTACATTTAAGACCAGGAGGCAGTGAGTTATTATGCAAATGCATATTTCTTTGCACAATGTTGGAAATGTTGGCATTAATAAATGCATAAAATTTCCTTATTTCCTTATTCCTTCTTTTTCTTTTCAGTCACATATATCGTGATATATCGTTGATGAAATTTTTTCCAATATATTCAATATCGTAGATATCGTGAATCGTGATATTATCATATCGTGGACCACATATCGCCACAGAATTGAATCGTGAGGTACCTGTATCGTCCCACCCCTAGTAGGGATGGTCATTTAATGAAACTCAGATGTAAATATTCTAATATTTTGAGATACTGGATTTTGGACTTTCATTAGCTGTACGCTCTAATCAACAATAAAAAAAAAAATAAAAATAAAAAAAACCTTTGAAATGTTTTACTTTACATGTAGGGAATCTAGAATATATGAAAGTTTCATTTTTAAAAATAATTTACAATAAAAAAAATAACTTTTTCACGATATTCTAATTATATGACCAGCACCTGTGTGTATATATATATATATATATATATATATATATATATATATATATATATATATATATACACATTATATATATATATATATATATATAAACATTTAACATTGATAGGGCTACTGTGAATACATTTAGGATGTGTTCACACTTGGCAGGTTCGATTAAAACAATCTCTGGTGCGATTGCTCTGTGCATTCGGTTAATTTGAATGTGAACGCTGCAATCTGAATGCTGGTGCGCAATAAACAAGGTGAGTCTCTTACCCCCTTTCCACCAGCACGAACCAGGTGCTAGTTCAGAGCTAGTGCTAGTGAAAATTCGGAGTTGGTTCAACTGACGAGCCTTCTAAGAACCGGTTTGCCTTTCCACCGGCTAGAAAGCAAGCACAGAGCCAGGTCTTACGTCACTCTATACGTCTCATATTTCAGAACATATTTGAGATGCATCGCCTTCTTGCATAGCGATCGGCGCATGACATCAAAGCTCCGTGAGAACGATCCAAAAGCACAAGGAGTCGTATGCTCTACAAACGCTCCCGTGGATCCGCTGCACCCGGCGAATTGGTCCGCGCTGCTCCGATGCATCTCGAACAAGCCTTCCATCAACAATCGCGGATGTTTCACTACTGTTGATGTTCATGGCTTTGCGAACCTACATCGGCATCCAAACACGGCTCGCCGTAATTTGTATATAGACAGAGATTTCAATCGAGCTGCTATTAGCTCGATTAGCTGCTATTTCAAAAATGGCGGTCATGATAACCCCGCCCCCAGCCCCTGACGCAAGCGGTTCTTACTTCTAGCCCAGCAATGTTTTGGTGCTACTTACGAACCACTTTTCCTGGTTCGGAGCTGGTGCTTTGTGTGTCGAAAGACAAATAACTGATTTGAAACTAGGCTCTGACTCCGAACCAGCACTCAAACTGCTTTGGTGGAAAAAGGGTATCAGATTACAAACAAACTCTGGTGTGGTTCGACTGAAATAGGCTATTTCTAAATGAACCATAAACAGGATGTAATGTCACAAGATGTGACCCTAAAAAGGACAGAATGCTTAAGCATAGGTGGTTCTTTTCGCCATAGTCGTGATGTTGCCCATTACAGTTCAGTATAGGTGTCAGAAACACGTCTCCTTGCAGCAGATCTTCATTTGTGTGCAACAGAGGAATTTCTGCTGTTGTTTTGACTCCTTTACACATTTTATACATTCTTTATGAGTTCTCAGCTGGTAAAAATACAACACGCATACAGCAAGCTTGTTTAGTCCAGTACACAGCATTGTTTTTGATGTTCCATAAGATCTATCTAGTGTTGTCAAAGTACCGAGTTCAGCACCAAGTCGGTACTGAAATTTTTAATTTTATGTGACAATACCAGCATTTCCCCCTAGCATTTTCAGCGATGTTGAGCAGATTCTTAAACACCTCTCTGATTGGCCATTGTGTTCACACACTTAACAGATATGTCTGTGATTGGTTACAATGAGCAGCGCTTCAAAAACATAGGAGGATAGGTTTGCAGCTTTCATCATGTCGTAATATAAACCATCTTCTAAGGATAGAGTTGCACACACCTCCTGAGCCTTACCGGTTAATTTGCACTGCAAAAGTAAAGGCCACACTTCCCTAGACCAATTTAGTGCGGACGCGATACACTCAAACACACCAAAATATGAGTCGACTTCTGCTTCTCGAAATTGCGGTACGAGAGAGATATGTTTACTTACATCAAAGGTGGTTACCGCTAACCCAGCCCCCGATGGAGAGCTAGCAGTCTGCACCAGTGGAACAACTGGGACAGGTGCATTTTTAACTGCGTTCAGCTCAAGTTCATGCAGTTTAATCTGCTTTTCCGCCTCAATTTCTAACCTGCGAACTTCAAGACGTAAATTCATCTCAGCCCAACGACTCTCTGCCCGTTCATGCGCTTCCATTTGGACACGCGCCAAGCAAATCTTCAGCTGGGCATCACCTTCAGACCCAACAGAGGTCGGAGAAAAAGGTTCAAAGGGCGTCAGAACAGCTTTGGTTTCAGACCCCTCCACCTCACCATTCCACCCTGCTCCTCATCACCAGACACACATGAGTCAACGTCGGTGCCAAGAGAATCTTCCTCTGCTCCAGCAGGCAACACCAAAACACCCAGTTCCACCAACTTTTGTAAGATAGTACTCTTTACATCTCTCTAAAACTGATGCTTCATAGCCGCAATTTTATAATGAGCAGCGATACACAGCAAATCATATTTTCTGCATTTATTAAGCTGCACAACAGACGGCGCTTTAACGAAACTCTCCAAATCAAAATCAGCCATTACTACGCCGAAACAAACGCTAACCACCTGGTCAACCAGTCACGCCCTACTACAAGCAAATTACAAAAGCCGTGGTCATTCTACTTCCCACTCCAGCAATATTTAATATCATGGGAAATATTATCCCGGACCAGCCCCCATTAAATGTTACGAACTTTTAAAGGTCTAGGGTTAGAACATAACATTTAGTTGTGGATATTGCTGTCACGGAAAAGAAGACTGGATACAATTGCAAGTTAATATCTCTTTAATAGAGCTTCACGCCAGGTAAGTAGACAACAAAACACACAGCAGCAACACAGACAGCAGGAGAGGGGTAACACAGGGACTTCGATGGGCAATGAAGTGTCCGTGATGAATGATGGTCCTGAATGGTGAGTCCGTGTGTCCGTGTGAGTATCCGTGAATGAAATCCAGAACGAGAAATCCAACGAGACAGACAGGTAACAGGGAACAGCGACGAGAATCCAATCCAGGAACAAGAAACACGAGAAACAACGGGACAACACCAGGACTTCAACAAACGATCTGACAAACATGAGACGAAAGACAAGGCGTTATATAGGCAGGTGTAATGATCCACAGCTGCCGCTGATCAGCAATCAGCGGCGACGCCCACACAGAACAATCAAGTGACACATCCCAAAACCTACACACAGACAACAGTATGAGACAGCGGATTAGTGAACCGTGACAGTACCCTCCCTCCTAGGAACGCCTCACGGCGTTCCCAGAACTCCTTACCTGTTGATTGTAATCATCAATAAGGGAGTGATCCAGAATGTCCCTAGCAGGAACCCAACTTCTCTCCTCCGGACCGTAACCTTCCCAGTCCACCAAGTACTGGAATCCGCGTCCCCTCCGCCTAGAGTCCAGAATACGATTAACCGAATAGGTTGGTTCCCCGTCTACGAGTCGCGGCGGAGGAGGAACCGGAGTAGGCGGATTAAGATGAGAACGGAAAACATGTTTAATTTTGGACACATGAAAGGCGGGATGAATCCTCCTGTACGCCGGAGGCAATTTGAGGCGGACTGCCACTGGACTAATAATTTTAGTGACAGTAAACGGGCCAATGAGTTTGGGAGCAAGCTTATTGGCAACGGAGCGGAGCGGAATGTTCTTAGTAGAAAGCCACACTTTTTGACCCACGACGTATACGGGAGGCTTCGACCGGTGGCGGTCGGTCTTAGCCTTGGTACGCGCCCTCACTTGCAGCAGAGTCTCGCGGGCTCTGTTCCAAGTGTGGCGGCACCTCTGGACGAAGGCGTGAGCGGAGGGGACCGCGACCTCAGACTCCAGACTGGGAAACACAGGTGGCTGGTAACCTAGACTACATTCAAATGGAGAAAGGCCCGTAGAAGACACTGGCAGTGAATTGTGAGCGTACTCAATCATAGAGAGTTGTTGACTCCAGGAGGAAGGATTCTTGGACGCCAAACATCGCAACATTCGCTCTAAATCTTGGTTGGCCCTCTCAGTCTGACCATTGGTCTGGGGATGGAACCCAGAGGAAAGACTAACCGTCGCCCCCAGTAACTTACAAAACTCCTGCCAGAATTTGGACACAAATTGGGGACCCCTGTCAGAAACCACATCCACCGGGAGGCCATGTAACCGGAAGATGTGATCAATGACCGCAACCGCTGTCTCCTTAGCAGAGGGTAATTTGGCTAAGGGTATAAAATGGGTCGCCTTCGAGAATCGGTCCACCATGGTCAAAACAACCGTATACCCTTGGGAGGGTGGGAGGGCGGTAACAAAATCTAGTGCGATATGGGACCAGGGTCTCGAAGGGACAGACAGAGGTTGGAGTAACCCATCTGGAGGTCGGTTGGAAGTCTTACCAGTGGCACAAACTGAACAAGCCAAAACAAAACTGCGAATATCACGAGCCATAGCTGGCCACCAGAATCGTTGCTTGACTAAAAACCTAGTTCGATTAACCCCTGGATGGCAAGCCACGTTGGAACAATGACCCCACTTGATAACGCAGGACCTTAGCCCCTCCGGCACAAACAAACGGTTTGGTGGGCATCCGGGCGGAGGCGTTACCCCTTCTAAGGCCGCTAGGACCTTCGATTCGACCTCCCATGTAAGAGTGGAGACCACTAACGTCTCGGGAAGAATACACTCGGGAGTGGACAGGCGTTCGGAAGGGTCAAAAATGCGAGAAAGAGAATTGGGCTTGATGTTTTTGAAGCCCGGGCGGTACGATAGAGTAAAGTCAAAACGTCCGAAAAAAAGTGCCCACCGAGCCTGCCTAGAGTTGAGCCTTTTAGCCGATCGTATATACTCTAAATTCTTGTGATCAGTCCAAACAATAAAGGGAACCCCCGATCCCTCTAACCAGTGACGCCATTCTTCCAACGCTAATTTGACTGCCAACAACTCTCTGTTACCAATGTCGTAATTGCGTTCGGCGGGAGATAAACGATGCGAAAAATACGTGCATGGATGCATCTTGTCGTCTGAGGGAGATCGCTGGGAAAGAACTGCACCTACCCCCACCTCTGACGCATCGACCTCCACCACGAACTGACGCGAAGGATCAGGGGCAATCAAAATAGGAGCCGAAACGAAGCGGCTCTTCAGTTTGGCAAATGCAGCGTGGGCTGCATCTGACCACCTGAAGGTCGTTCTGGGGGAGGTCAAGGCGGTCAGAGGCGCGGCTAGTTGGCTGAAATTGCGAATAAAACGCCGGTAAAAATTAGCGAAACCCAGAAACCGCTGTAGGGCCTTACGGGAATCTGGGTTTGGCCAATCCACCACAGCCTTAACCTTGTCAGGATCCATGCGAATTCCCTCAGACGAGACGATGTACCCTAGAAAAGAAACAGACTGTGCATGAAATTCGCATTTCTCCGCCTTGACAAAAAGCCCATTCTCTAGCAGCCACTGAAGCACTCGTCTGACGTGTTGAACGTGCTCCTGGAGAGACGATGAAAAAATCAATATGTCGTCCAGGTAGACATATATGAACTGGTCAACCATGTCTCTCAACACATCATTGACGAGTGCCTGGAAGACCGCAGGCGAGTTGGACAGCCCGAAGGGCATGACCAAGTATTCAAAGTGCCCTCTGGGGGTGTTAAAAGCGGTCTTCCACTCATCCCCCTTCCTGATGCGGACCAAATGATAAGCGTTCCTTAAGTCCAATTTAGTGAAAACGGACGCTCCTTGCAACCTCTCGAAGGCTGAAGACATCAACGGCAAAGGGTAGGTATTCTTTACCGTGATGTTGTTCAGCCCCCGGTAATCAATACAAGGTCGCAAAGATCCGTCCTCCTTCCCCACAAAAAAGATCCCCGCCCCCGCTGGAGATGAGGAAGGGCGGATGAACTTAGCCGCTAGAGAATCAGAAATATATTTCTCCATGGCCTCCCTCTCAGGAACAGACAGAGAGTAAAGTTTGCCTTTAGGCGGAGACTTACCGGGAACTAAATCTATCGCACAGTCATAGGGACGATGAGGAGGAAGAGAAGCAGCCCGGGACTTACTGAACACTTCCTTCAGATCGATGTACTCCATGGGCACGTTAGACAAATCCACCGCCTCCTCCTGCAAAACAGAAACAGACACCGTGGGACAAGCAGACAAAAGACAAGACTTGTGACTCTGGGTGCTCCACTCAGTGATGGTTCCTTGTTGCCAGTCGATGC
Organism: Ancherythroculter nigrocauda; assembly: GCA_036281575.1. Classification (NCBI taxonomy): domain Eukaryota; kingdom Metazoa; phylum Chordata; class Actinopteri; order Cypriniformes; family Xenocyprididae; genus Ancherythroculter; species Ancherythroculter nigrocauda. The sequence goes on from VTFQ01000003.1 coordinate 56,309,340, forward strand.
AGGGATTGTGTTTAGTGAGCCAGGGATGTCCAAGAACAACAGGTGCATGAGGTGAGTCCATGAGCAGAAATTGGGACTTGTCAGTGTGATTACCAGATGTGACGAGGGTGATGAAATCAGTAGTATGGGAAACACTGGGAAGAGACTGTCCATTGAGAGCGTTGACTGATATGGAGTGCGTCAGAGGTGATGTGGGTAAACCGTGTTGTCGTGCGAAAGAAATGTCCATGAAGTTGCCCTCTGCCCCAGAGTCCAGAAGTGCGTCGCAGGTGATGTTATGCGTTGCCCATCTCAGTCTTACCGGGAGGAGGGTGGCTGGCGAGGACTTCTCGGCGGAGATCCCGCCCGATAGTAGCCTCGAATTTACTATCGGGCTTGGTCTTTTACCGGGCAGGTCCTGATGATATGTCCTGACGCCCCGCAGTACAGACAGAGACCCTGGGACCTCCGCCTCTCTCTCTCCTCCCGGGAAAGCCGAGCTCTCCCCACCTGCATGGGCTCAGGATCGGAAACAGGACCGACCGTATCCACCACGGAGGAAAAACGACTGCCGCCTCCGCTGTGCTTCTCTCCAGATTCTTCTAAAAGCTCTAACCTCTGTAAACGAGAGTCCACACGTAGAGCGAGTTCAACCAGTCCATTGAAGGTCTTAGGTAGGTCCAGTGCGTAGATTTCACGGTGGATACGATCGGCCAGCCCATGCAGGAACACATCCCACTGCGCCTCCTCGTTCCACCGGCACTCCACCGCGAGGGTGCGGAACTGAATGGTATAGTCGGCGACCGTGCGGTTGCCCTGTTTCAGAGCGGTGAGTTGACGGGCGGCCTCCTTTCCTGCCACCGCACGGTCGAACACCCTCCTCATCTCGGCGGAGAGTGCCGGAAACGAGGAGCAGCATTGATCTTGATTTTCCCACACCGCCGTTCCCCAGAGTGCCGCCCTTCTGGTCAGGAGGGTTAGAACAAACGCCACCTTAGATTCTTCCTTCTCGAAGGTGTGTGGCTGCAGAGCAAAGTGAAGAGAACACTTGTTAAGAAACGCTCGACAAAAATCTGGCTCACCAGCATAGCTCTGTGGGACGGGAAGGCGGGGCTCAGGCAGGTCTCTCTGCTCCGGTGATGATGGGGGAACAGGCGGCGGGGCTGGCGCAGTGGGAGCGCGAAGTTGTTGCAGCTGCTGGGAGAGCTCGGACACCTGTGTTACCAACGCCTGAACAGCGCGTCCGGTGGAAGAGATGCTCTCCTGCTGCTGATCCATGCGAGAAATACTGTGGTTGATGAACTCCGTGAAAGCTGCTGAACTTGCTGCATCCATGGTGGGTCAGATCGTTCTGTCACGGAAAAGAAGACTGGATACAATTGCAAGTTAATATCTCTTTAATAGAGCTTCACGCCAGGTAAGTAGACAACAAAACACACAGCAGCAACACAGACAGCAGGAGAGGGGTAACACAGGGACTTCGATGGGCGATGAAGTGTCCGTGATGAATGATGGTCCTGAATGGTGAGTCCGTGTGTCCGTGTGAGTATCCGTGAATGAAATCCAGAACGAGAAATCCAACGAGACAGACAGGTAACAGGGAACAGCGACGAGAATCCAATCCAGGAACAAGAAACACGAGAAACAACGGGACAACACCAGGACTTCAACAAACGATCTGACAAACATGAGACGAAAGACAAGGCGTTATATAGGCAGGTGTAATGATCCACAGCTGCCGCTGATCAGCAATCAGCGGCGACGCCCACACAGAACAATCAAGTGACACATCCCAAAACCTACACACAGACAACAGTATGAGACAGCAGATTAGTGAACCGTGACAATTGCGGTGATGGAGGGGGCGGCAGAAAAGACAAGGCACAAAAGCATTACTTAAAGCCGAAGCCACTAGACAGTATGTGTGAGCTATCTTACAATGCATTTTGAAGAAAACATAAATAAAGAAAAATACAATAAACTATTGGGGAAAAGGAACGATGGTGGCACCAAATTAAAGAAAAGAATAAAACAAAATAGTTCATAAACTAAATTCCCCAAAACCCTCTAAACTTACTAACCAAAGAAAAATGTGAAAAGCAAACCCGAAATTTTCGGCACATCCGACGCCACAAATAATCAACCCTAAATAAAAACAAAAGTACAAGAAGGGCGCTCACCTCTTACCTGATGTGTCTAACACTTGATAACTGCGGGCAGTATGTCGCGCGGCCTGCTTACCTGTTCTCTTTTTCCCCAAAAGGTAATAAACAGTTACTCTTAACAACTCTCAGCATAGAGCTTAGCTAGTACAAAATCAAGTGTTGGGTTCACGCATCCACAACGAAAGAGATACAAAGCCTGAACAGGTTCTAACTCAAACACCTGAACACACACACACACACACTGAGCAGCTAATCGCAAAACGCCGGGAGACCTTTAACCAGCAGGGCGGCACTTGATTGGCTGCAGAGATGACACCCTTGATGACAATTGACAGCCGCTTACTCCATTCAGCTAAGACCTGAGAGCAAGACAGCAGAACTGGAGGACAGAATGGTAAAGACAGAAAAGGAAACATCCAAAACAGGGATCCAAAAACATCCAAACATCCAAAACAGGGATGTAACAGGGATCCACTAATAGATTCGCTGATAGACGCCTGCTTTCAAACACTCCCATGTGAATTTGTGTAAGAATCCGCTCAACAGCACTCAAAATTCTAGGGGGAAAATGCTGGTATCATCAAACTTTTAAAAATTTGAGTACTGACTTTGGTACTTTTACCGAAGTCGATACTTTTGACAACACTAGCTCCATCGCAAAGGTTTGGTGTTAAAAATGACGTACTAAGCAAACCAGAACTAATTGTATCATTTTCTTTTTTGGTCCAGATCAGAAGAACCAGGAGAACCAAAGTTCAAGTGTGAACACTTAGGCCCTGTTTACACCTGGTATTAAGATGCGTTTTGGTTGATCGGATCACGAGTGGACGAGGGAGACACATATCCGTTTACACATGGTGTTTCAAACAGTCTCTTTTGTCCACTTTCAACCACTTCTGTCCTGGTTTCTTTGAGGGGAGGGTCTATGGGCGGGTAAATGTGTTTTTTTATTATTATTATTATTTTTTTTTTTCTCAGATCTTTTGTCTAATGGACAATATAAGCTCGCGCAATGTACATATAAATGTGCCGGAGACTACAGAAAAACATAAGGATAGCATCAGCTTTTGTTTCTGCTCTGACAGTCGCAATATCACGCCGAACACTGAGTGTGTGTTAGAAATCAGGAATGGTGAGAGAACTTTGTGCTTGGTATGAATTTCGTTTTCGACCCAAACTTGGGTCTCCAGCCGACAAAATTTAAATCCCATCTGGCTAGCGCACTTCCCATGATGTTTACGCGTTAAGTCAGTAGGTGGAGAGTAGGCGGTCTTTAGTGGATGTTTGAATGCATTCAACCACATGAACAGTTACCGTACTAAAGCAATCCTGCCAAATGTGTTTTCAACTACCTCTGGAAGTGGTCGAAAGTGGAAAAGCTCAAAATGACTCCGTTTACACCTGTATTTAGCGTTGTCCACTTGTGATCCAATTGATCAAAACGCATCTTAATACCAGATGTAAACAGGGCCTGTCAATCTGTAATATGATGAATTTCACTGGTGATATCTGGGAAGTAATGAAACAATTGTGACACAGAAACGTCCACATCTCTCTGCACGTTTGTAGGCACAGCGGGGTCACTTCCTGTAGAGTGAGGATATGATGTGTGCATCACAGAAGCAGATTGCCCTCATTACCTCTACTGCATGCACTCTGGGACGCTGCACAGAATATGTTTAATAAAGATTGTCAGGGGCAAGGTGTTTCAGAGGAGGTCTTAAGTTTGATTAAAGCCAGATGGTGAACCATTTTTTTTAATTTATTTTATTATTTTTTTTTTTTATAAAGCCCGAGTTGATGCTTAGAAATTGAGGCTTAAAATAATGCACCATCCTATTTAGCAGCTGCTGGCAAAGTTTTCCTCATATGTCCTTTACAAATGTATGGATTGAGGTTCATTAATTTAGTCTTAATTAGTCTCTGATGTTAATAAAGTTATACAACTTACTTCATACCCTGAGACACAACTATTTTCAGTAATATATAACTCAAGACAAGATTCTTCATAAACATCCACCTAGAAAACACCCTAGCAACACACTAACAATCAACAACACCTTATCAACCAAATATCAATCAGCCTATCTAACATCTTGCCAGTGAGTTTGGACAAGAAAAACTTTAGGTACAACAAAAACAAGGCAAAAAGGAAAAAGGCAAGCTGACGGCATTTTCTCAAATGTTTAGGACTAGCTCAAACCAAATGTTTTCATGTATTAATTATTAAAATGCTGTTTTAATATTTGAAATGTCTGATTTTGAAAGTCTTTTCTTTGACAGACATCTTTGCAAATGATTTTGCAACTAGATTTGCAGTGCAATCTGGGACGCACTAGTTAGGGCAACATTACAACCTTTGATTTTCAGTGCTTAATGCATAGTTCTGCATGAAGTATCAATCTGTGTTTTGAAAATATCTTCATTTGGAAAGACTAGAAGGCAGCTGAAATCATCAGCAGTCCACTATAAAATGAGTCAGTACTAATGGAGTTGAATTCAAATTTTCCATCACTAATGACATAGTTTTGCTTAGGGCTACATGCTATGACATAAAATCTCACAAAATCATACCCTAAAAAAGAAATGTGCAAAACTTGTATATTTAGGGGTGCAACAGATTGTCCCTTATTGTGCTTACAGAAGCATCTTTGTACCTTATTTACCCATAAAAGTTTATAGTAGTACCTTAAGGTTGCATATTACTACTCAAAAGTACTAGAATGCACCTTTTAGTGGTTGATAAGGTACAAAGTTGAAATGTTTTTGCACTTTTTTTCCCCGACATTGCAAGCAGAATATCCACACAGTTAACAGATTGTAACTGTACAGAATATGAACCTCAATTAATAAAAATAATAAATACAGGTAACACTGTAATTATTAATAATATTACCACTCATAAATATTAAACCTTTTAAAGTTGCTAATTAAATTTAGACACAATGCATCAATAAATGTATGTGTTGCTTCACTCAAACAATCCATGTTCACAAGCGATGTGAAAAAGGTGCACCCTATAGAGCAAAGAGTGTTATTAATAATTATTATGTTATTAATAATAATTTTGGTCCCTTGGCCTTGCATTCTCAGGTCAGGCTTTAATCTAACATTTCCTGAACAGCTGAAGTGGAATGAGACGGAATGATTGTATAATACGGTGCTATGTTTTCTACATATTTGGGACGATTACCAAGATGACAGTAGCTAGATGTCAGAACGCATCATTAAAGTCAAAATATGTTTTATTGGTTGTTTTTTTATTATTATTATTATTATTTTATTAAAATGGGATGCAAATAACAATAAACAAATCCATGCTTGGACACCTATAAGGGGGGAACAAGGTCCAACAAAGTAACGGATGTACAAAATAAATTTCCTTCAAAACAAAATGAAAACACAACAACCGATATAATCAAATCATATGTTTATCCTGGAATCTTCTAGGAATTAATCCATCCAAAACAAGTATTCAAAAAACCGGTTATAAATTCAAAGTCAGAATGTGCATTTCATTCCATTCCATTTTGATCAATTAGAAACAGTTACTTCGAAACAGTTAATTATTTAAATATAGACAAACAACATTCCCCCAATTTTTCTGTTTTCAGTTAAAATGGATTCCCCCACTTACATTTCCTCTCTACATGTGTGTCAAATTAAAAGTCATCAGCTTTTCCTACTGTATTTTAAAGCCATAAACAATGCATTTATATATAGATGTGCTTTGAAAAAAAATGATGCATTGATGCATCGTGATTCTCTCTCCAACTATTCTGGATCAATTCTGAGCTTAGTTTTTATTCAGATGCGCGATGACGCCGAGTGTGCTTTAGAGACACCCGAATTCTCCTTGCTTCCAATTCCTCACACACATACACCACACAAACCTTTCGTGAAATAATATTTCATAAAGTTCAGAAAGGCTGAGGTGAATTACAACGATATTCGTGGGCTTCACTGCATAGGATGCGTGAGATACGCGCTTTGTTTGATGTTGCTGTGCGCGGACTCGCCCGTAGGTATTTTTCTTACAAATGCTCTATGAAGGCATAATTTATGTCGTTTGGAATGCAGTGGACTTAAAAATATGAAATTCACTTACAGAACACTGCTTTCAATTTCAAATGCTGATGCTTTGTTTGTGAAGAGTGCTCGCGCATGCGGCTGTGCGCGACTCCGTGTAAACGGTTTAATGTTCTTGAGTCTCAAAATGGTTTTATGATGCAAAATGAATGTAAACACACACTGTAAAACCGAACAGTGAAATTAATTAAATTAAATGAGTTTGTTTCACTCAAATAGTAATGAAAGTTCAATGTACTTAATAGGAACAAGTTGCATGAACTCAAAATTTCATTGTAGTAAGCTGAACTTAATATGATTGAGTTGAGCTGCAGCAGATTTCTAATTCCCAGCATGCTTTGCGTCAGACCATATAAATAACTTGAAATTAAGTGTTATTTTGTGTGTTTTTGCACAAGATTAACATATGGAGATATAAGTTAATGTTTAATGTTGTGTTATGTTGGGATTCATGGGGTTTCTGTTATGTTAGTTTTGTAGGGTTACCACTGTGGTGAAGAGTAGAGCCTGTGGTTAGGTGGAGGATGAGCTGCAAAACATTTAAGACCACATATGTTGTTTGATTACATATATGCAAGAATGTAATGACAGTCTCTCTGATAGTTATAATAGCATGTGTTATTTGCTATGTAACATTTAACCAAGATCATGACCATGAATGTGATGTTTATGTAAATTAACTGTATGTAATTAACATTATGATGAGTTGGGAAAGGGATGCTGGTGATGGGATTGTTAGTGAGAGACACCTGTGCACCACACTGGCCTTGATGCGCTTCCATGGCTCTCAGCCCCGCCCCACTTGTCACAAAATTTTAAGTTCTACCAACTTTAAAAAAAAATGAGTTAGTTTACTTAAATGTTTTGAGGTAATAAGTTTCCTCAAATGTTTTGAGTATTCTGAACTTATTGGGTTTTACAGTGCAGTCAGTTTTGTCTTAATGGATTAAATGGACAGGGCAAACCACATCTTTTATCATATTTCTAAATAGATCCGTGCGTGAATGCAACTTATTAGATCTCTCGCTGTCTATGCTGTAACAATTAAACGATAGTAAACATTAGAAAGAAAACGTTCAGATAATCTTAAATACTGAAAGCACTTTGTTTATTACTTGTAATAGGTTTTGTTGCTCCTTTTTATTATTTGCTACTTGCTTGTATGTTTGTATTACTTATAATCTAATTCTTAACATACAATTGTTTTTTTTTTTTTGTTTGTTTGTTTTTGTAATTATTTTAAAAAGTAGGCCAACTTATAATTACTTAGGCTATGTAAAGATATGTAAATGTTAGGATTTTAAGGTTTTTAAGTAACATGATTAATTAATAATAAAATAAATAAATAAATAAATAAATAAAAATAATATATGTATAGTTTTTTTGTTTGTTTGTTTGTTTGTTTTTACAACAATCTAACTCTTAAATAATTTTACCAAAAAATGAACCTCATGTCATTTCAACCCTGCAGATTTTTTTCTTCTTTGAAACACAAAAGGAAAAGGAGCAACAGTCTCCCAAACAAAGGAAGTGGTTGATGTTGGAGCTCACAAAATTATATCTCTCACAGTGCTTATTTGAAGCACTTTACACTACAGCTTTATATATCTGCTGCAAAATGTATATTGTATCTGTGTATGCTTTATATTTACAATCAATAAAAAATAGTCATTACAATGCTTAAGAAGCACAAATAAGCCAGACAGAGAGGCAGAATGCACTTCCATCCACTTCCAAAGAGCAAATGAGAATAAATAAATAAAGAAAGTAGAAGAGGATGTGACACGGTTGTGTTTGCACTGCATTGTGAAGGAACATTTCTGCTGTCATGTCGAGCATTGGTAATGGACTGGAACACATATCTTGACGTGTTTACCTCAATAAACCTTCTTGCTAAGTTGAACTTATCTAGAGTTTCATATATCAGGAAGTAATCATCTGCCAACTTACTGTAAGGAAACTGCCTCCAGTACAGTGTTAAGTAAATAAATTAACGTACCCATGTTTACATATCACACTGAACAAATCCCTTGAAATGCATTAATAATATTAGCAGACTTGGCAAGGATGTGATTACCAATCTTCAAGACAAATATGTCTCTTCCACGTTGTCTTTACGGGCTAATGGCATTATGGAATTGTTGCGACAGTAAACAGCTGATCAAAAATAACTGGAATTATGCCGTGCATTGTAGAACTGTATTATTATTTTTTTCACAGTGTCACAGTTGTACAATCCTTTCAACTTAACCATAAACATCTTATACGACTTATATCAGTTTCTCAGGATTTATTCTGCCACCAATCACCCAAAAATCCTTAAACCATCCGTTCTCACAAAACAAAAAACTGTAATCAGGTCAGAACCTCTCACAGCTGAGCGTCCACCACCTTCCTCCTCCCTGTCGACTGGCATATCCGAGACAGATTGGATGTGAGACTCCACATTAGTAAAAAGAACAATAGTGTATAAGGGAAGGATGCTGGTAATGAGTTCGGGATCAGCACACAACGCACACAATACCCTTAACAGATGGGCACCAAGAAGCAGCAGCTGTGGAGGCAGTGGAGTGCAGAAGGACCGGCCATCACGCACGCTAAATAAAACTCAAAGCCATGCGGTGCCATGTTGTGGATCCCGCATACTTTATGCCAATCTTTAGAGACAAGGGCCGACCTGTCATGGGCGGGTGGCATCAGGTGGAGTAACAGAGGCAGAAACTGTCACCCAGTCCAAGGACGACGGTCTTTGATCCGATGCATGATTAATTACGAACTGGCAGAGGGCAGCTGAGGTAAGGCTTCCAGGCAAGATGTGCTCTTGAAGTAACTTCCCTGACAATATTAGCCTCCAGGCTTGCTAGCAGCTCCTGTCAAGTAGTTTTAAATGGCGCGTTTCAAACAAAGTTGCTTATATGATTGGACAACATTCCTGAAAAGAAAAAAAAAAAAAAAAATATATATATATATATATATATATATATACATATTTTTGTTATTATTATTATTATTATTTTATAATAATAAGAAGAATTTTTCAGCAGCAAATCATCATATTAGAATGATTTCTGAAGGATCATGTGACACTGACGACTGGAGTAATGATGCTGAAAATTCAGCTTTGCATCACAGGAATAAATTACATTTTAAAATATATTCAAATAGAAAAAAGTTATTTTAAATTGCAATATTATTTCACAATATTAATGTTTTTACTGTATTTTTGATCAAACAAATGCAGCCTTTGTGAGCAGAAAAAAAAAAATCTAACTGACCCCAATGTCTTCTTGAACATTATTGAACTGTCAAAATGAAATCAAAATTAACCCTATTTATTTTTTCTAAAATAAAAGGGTGATAAAATACATGATAACAAAATAAAACTAAACAAAACAAAAACCACATTCCTGGTATAACTGTGAATATATTGACACAATATTCAAAATCAATAAATGTTTGTCTTTTTAATCATTTATGTAAATGTAGAAACTCCCAGTTAAAGTCCTTGAAACAGTTACCCTCTTTATTGATTTTTTTCCATTCCCTCTTATTTTTAATGCAATTTTGTAATTTTTGCTGTTTAAGTTAAAGGTGCCCTTGATTCAAAAATTGAATTTATATTGGCATAGTTAAATAACAAGAGTTCAGTACATGGAAATGACATACAGTGAGTCTCAAACTCCATTGTTTCCTCCTTCTTATATAAATCTCATTTGTTTAAAAGACCTCTGAAGAACAGGCGAATCTCAACATAACACCGACTGTTACGTAACAGTCGGGGTGTACGCCCCCAATATTTGCATATGCCAGCCCATGATTGAGGCATTACACAAGGGCAGCCAGTATTAACGTCTGGATGAAAGGCATTAGACAAGGGCAGAACGTCTGGATCTGTGCACAGCTGAATCAACAGACTAGGTAAGCAAGCAAGAACAATAGCGAAAAATGGCAGATGGAGCAATAATAACTGACATGATCCATGATAACATGATATTTTTAGTGATATTTGTAAATTGTCTTTCTAAATGTTTCGTTAGCATTTTGCTAATGTACTGTTAAATGTGGTTAAAGTTACCATCGTTTATTACTGTATTCACGGAGACAAGAGAGCCGTTGTTATTTTCATTTTTAAACACTTGCAGTCTGTATAATTCATAAACACAACTTCATTCTTTATAAATCTCTCCAACAGTGTAGCATTAGCCGTTAGCCACGGAGCATAGCCTCAAACTCATTCAGAATCAATGTAATCATCAAAATAAACACTGAACTTACGCGATTAGACATGCTGCATGACGAACACTTTGTAAAGATCCATTTTGAGGGTTATATTAGCTGTTTGAACTTTTTTTATGTTGTTTAAGGCAAGCACGAGCCTGAATCGGCTCATTTCTAATTATGCCCCAAAATAGGCAGTTAAAAAAATGAATTTAAAAAAAAAATCTATGGGGTATTTTGAGCTGAAACTTCACAGACACATTCAGGGGACACCTTAGACTTATATTACATTTTTTTTTTAAAAAAGTTCTAGGGCACCTTTAAATTAACCCCATTTTATGACTAAACAGTTTCTTTCTCGTATTACTTGATCACTTGATTGCACTTTCTCTGATACTTGTTTTGTATGGATATCTTTGCAATACTGACACCACTGTTCATGTCTGACAGTTTTTAGGCATTTATCAGATCATAAATAGTACTTAATAATAATCATATAATATGAGTAATGGCATTATCATACAGCGTGGGCCCGTGGCAGGGGGGCACTTTCTGCTTAGCGTTTATGCACAGAATCGGCATGAACACAGCCAGCAGGGTAAACAGAAAAGTGCAAGACATACAGAAAGCAAAGGTCCCTCAGATTACGGTGCATTTTTAATTTTAGTAAACAATCATGAAAACACTACAGCCAATGGCTTTAAAGGGGCCAGTCATATATATATATATATATATATATATATATATATAATGACATCATTATACATAGTGACGTCATTTTGGAGGGAACAACAGCACAAACATCATTAAGTGTTGGAAATGGATTTAAGAGTACTGATGTTTTGGACTGAATTAGACTAAAAGTACTGATGTTTTTTTTTTTTTTTTTCACTTTACAACATCCTCTCCTGTTATCTTTAGCTCTTTATTTAACTTTAGTTCATTATTTCCATTTTATTCATTTTCTTGTTATTCTGGGTTAATAATCCAGTTAATATGATTAAAGTTTAAGTGTCTGAGGATGATCAGGGTTTACTTCTGAGTGTCTGCTGTACACTACTTATATTACAACAGACTTCATTTTATAAAAGTTCAAAATGTCCTATACACCAGAACGACTCAGCTTTTTCATCTTCACAAGCAGGCATCAGTTCTGCAGGATCCTTCTAAAGTGCTGCCCATTGCACTGACATCTCCTCCCCACCATCTTAAACCATCTGGAGTTGGACATTCCCCACGGATGCACCTCCTTCCTGCTCTCCTCTGAAGCTGCAAAGAAAACTTTCCTCCCTTCCAGCTATGGACTAGACAACCATCGCCCTGTCTGTGTTGTGTTGGCAGGTCAGACATATTATAAAAGTCCAGTAATGAGCTCTGACAACATATATATTATATATATATATATATATATATAAAACACTCTGTAGGCATCTCCTCCTGTCCACCTGAGAATGCTGGCAGCATGCGTGTCTTCTCAAAGCACAATCTGGAATAGCTCTTTCTGCCTCCTCCTCTGCTGTCTATAGGTACCCAGAGCTGTTAAAGACAATTTTTATATCCTGCCACATGTTTTTTATGTCGTTTCCATGTATACAAACTGTTATTTTTCACAGGCAGTTTGTTTCCTTGTACACAAATCCATATATCCACTTTATTAGCTACACCTTGCTAGTACCAATTTGGACCCATTTTTTGCAGTCAGAACTGCCTTAACTCTTCATGGCATAAATTCAACAAGGTGCTAGAAACACTCCTTAGAGATTTTGTTTCATATCGTCATGATAGCATCACACAGCTGCTGCAGTGTTTTTTTTTTTTTTTTTTTTTTTTTTTCTGCTGCTGCACATCCATGATGTGAATCTACCATTCCATCACATCCCAAAGCTGCTCTATTAGATTGAGATCTGGTGACTGTGGAGGCCATTTGAGTATTTAGTGAACTCATTGTCATGTTAAAGAAACCAGTTTGAGATGATTTGAGCTTTGTGACATGGTGTATTATCCTGTTGGAAGTAGTCATCAGAAGACACTGTGGTCATAAAAGGATCGACATGGTCAGCAACAATACTCAGGTAGGCTGTGGCATTTAAATGATGCTTAATTGGCACTAAAGGGCCCAAAGTGTGCCAAGAAAATATCCCACACACCATTATACCACCAGCAGCCTGAACCGTTGATACAAGGCAGGATAGATCATGTTGTTTACACCAAATTCTGACTCGACCATCTGAATGTCGCAGCAGAAATTAGAACTCTCACATTTTTGCTTATTTGAGTTACTGTTGCTTTTCTATCAGCTCAAACCAGTCTGGCCATTCTCCTCTGACCTCTGGCATCAACAAGGCATTTTTGCCCACAGAACTGCTGCTCACTGGATATCTTCTATCTTTCAGACCATTGTCTGTAAACCCTAGAGATGGTTGTTTGTGAAAATCCCAGTAGATCAGCAGTTTCTGAAATACTCAGATCAGCTCGTCTGGCACCAATAACCATGCCATGTTCAAATCACCTTTCTTCCCCATTCTGATGCTCAGTTTGAACTTCAGCAGATCATCTTGACTCTCTACATGCTTAAATGCATTGAGCCATGGGATTGGCTGATTAGGTAAAGCAGTTGAACAGGTAAGTGCCCGGTGAGCATATATGTCGGAAAACCAGAAGAACGATATAATGTGCAATGCATCACTGTTTATTTTTTGTTTTTTTCTTTCTAGAAGTACCTGTGTTAATAGAGTACATCAGGTATGACATGTTTTTGTAGGCAAAACCTGAAAGCAAGTTAGCATTTTAGGATTTCCAGTTCCATCACCCCGAAGTCAATGGGTTTTTTGAATGTGTTTTTGCTAAATCACCTGAAATAAGGTCTGTGGTTAACAAAGCCTCTAAATATTTTCACGTTTTGATCTATGGCGTAGAACACACCAGTTATAACCCGCTTGTGATTTTATTTAAACCTTTATTGTGTCTTAAAAACGGCGGTTGCTATAACAAATTGGTAAAAGGGACTATTTCCTTTGGCGGGGACTTTAGACGTCATCATGACAAACAGGACATTTGGACAGCATTTCTCATGAAAAAGTGGATAAGTATTCATACACAGTGCAGATCATCATCAGCAAGCATGTTTTTAAATAAAGTTGTTTTCTAAATAAAGTTTGAGGAAGCTTGGTGGTGGTGACGTTGATCCGCTGTAGTCCGTTTATAGCCTGCTGTTAGCTTTTTATATCTGACCACTTTATTTAGGCTTCAAGATGTATAAATGTTGTGTTAACTTGTAAAGATTATCTTGATAGACAAAACGTGTAAGTGTCATAACCCTTTGTTAAACACAGAGCTTATTTTTTTTTGCAATTTTCCAAAAGTCTATGGGAAAAATGCATAGGCTTTTGATTGAGGGAACCCGTCTGCCGCTAACTTCTGGGTTGGCCTACAAAAACACGTCATCCCTGAGGTACTCTATGTGTCCCAGTCACATTTCACATGACATTGCTATTTTAGAGCTATAATTTGAATAATTTTGCGTAAAATATATCACATTTAATTATATGCAATGTACCTCCTTGCATAATGCATCCATAAGGAGAGTAAATGCCTAAAATGGCCAACATCCTAAACTAACTTCACTGTCAGTTTGTTGCGTTGGTTTATTGCAGCGCAGGAATCGAGGTAAGAACAAATGCAACCAGGGAGTTCATAAACTTGAGCCACTAACAACCAAAACAAAGCAGCAAAAAAAAAGAAAAAAAGAAAAAAAGAAAAAAAGTGAATAAAGTTGATTTGTTGAGTTTTCTGGATGAAAATAAAAAGAGAAAACTTTTCTTCTGAAACACGTTCGGCTCAAGAAGTGTTCCGTGCTCCTTCTTATGCTCATGCCATAGATAGATATTCATAAATAGATTTTTTTTTTTTTTTTTTTTTTCTTTCACTCTCTACTTAAAGGTGCATTTATTTATCTACTTAAAACATTTATTTATCTTGGCATAGTTAAATAACAAGAGTTCAGTACATGGAAAAGACATACAGTGAGTCTCAAACTCCATTGTTTCCTCCTTCTTGTATAAATCTCATTTGTTTAAAAGACCTCCGAAGAACAGGCCAATCTCAACATAACGACTGTTACGTAACAGTCAGGGTGTACGCCCCCAATATTTGCATATGCCCAAATGTAAACATCCAAATAAATACAATACTCACATAATCCGATGTATGCATGCAGCATGCATGACGAACACTTTGTAAAGATCCATTTTGAGGGTTATATTAGCTGTGTGAACTTTGTTTATGCTATTCAAGGCAAGCGCGAGCTCCGTGGGCGGAGAGCACAAGAATTTAAAGGGGCCGCAGCATGAATCGGCGCATTTCTAATTATGCCTCAAAATAGGCCGTTAAAAAAATTAATAAAAAAAAAAATCTATGGGGTATTTTGAGCTGAAACGTCACAGACACATTCAGGGGACACCTTAGCCTTATATTACATCTTGTAAAAAAACTTTCAATGGCACCTTTAATGAGCTCATCAATGTATTCATCTGACCTTCCGACAAAACCGTTTTTTACTGCTACAGTATACAGGCCAGTTCAAACATCAAAATATGCATTTTCAGGTACTTTCCAGAGAGGTTATCGCAGTGCAGGAATATCCTTGGATCATGAAACTTTAGAGAGTGTCAGAGGGTAAGTGTGAAATGAACATACTGAATTGTTAGCCTTCTAACACGCTGGTAAGATGTTTATAAAGGTCAAAACATCTGCTGTAAGCTGCTTCATAAATATGCATTTTCAGTTTATTTTAAGGGGGTCAGTGAGGTTTAGAGATATTCCAGGATCATGAAACTTTAGGAAATGCCAGAGGGCTGATGTCAGATGAAAATTTCCAAATTTCAACCTTGCTGGAAAGGCTTTTCAAGAAAATAAAACTCCAAAACAAAGTATGCATCATGATTTTTTAGAACCAATGGCTTCTTAAGAACACTTCCAAGTATGAAAAGGAAATGCATCATATCAATGCTTGCATGCGAATAGGGTTTATGAAACAGTTCACCCTAAAAAGGGAAACGATGTCATTATTTACTCACCTGTGTTGTTCCAAACCAGTTGAAATGCTGACTGAAAATATTACCATATGCCAAAGCTCACATCTAGCCCATTTTTGGATTAAGAATTCAAATATGGTGTATTTAAAATGACATGAAGTTGAGTAAATGATGTCAGAAATTTCATTTTTGGGTGAACTACTCATTAAAAAAAAGAAAATAAATCTCTTTTGGACTGACATAGGCTTGGTTTCCCACATCCAGAACGTATTAGTAATTTAAGGGGAATCACATCAACATGAAAGGTCAACCTCTCCTGACAGTTAATATCTCTCATAAAAAGTTCTATATATGTGTGAGGATACATTTTCTCCACCAAGAACTCAATATCTCTTCGACATATGCATAAATTGCCACGCACAAGCTCTTGAGGAAGATCTAAAGACTACTGGCATATCAAAGAAGACTTGCTACAGATCAGCTATCTCTCTATATTTATATCTATATTGCTTCATCTCACTTTCCAATCCAGTAGCGAATAAGCAGAAATATGAGAATGACATCACCCAGCTACTGTATGAATAATTAGATGTAATCTAATTGTGCTTTTTTTTTTTTTTTTTTTTTTGCACCCAAGAGAAATGGAGTGTCAGTGCGTTTCACAATTGCGATGATAATTGCATTTCCCATGACTGCATTTGTTTGATAGGGGCAGCCCTCACTTTAGGGGTGAAGCTGATGATGGAAACGACTCTGTAATTATACGGGAGTTCTAACAAAGTGTATGTTGGGGAAATATAATGTCTGCTTCACTGCTAGCATGGCGTTGACCTATATTTGAACCTTTTATTTTAAATGCAATTATGGAACATTCATTCACAGGCCCATAGGCTGCAGTATGTACTGTAGTATGCATACTGTGCAGAGTATGTGGATTTTCTGTATGTATGGGATTCCTGAATTACCTACTACATTTGATAAAATGTGCAGGATACAAAAGAACACACAGCAAGGAATATTGGATCCCACAATGCCATGTGTATGACTTCAGACTGTCATAACAGGCAGTCAAAAGTTAAAACGTGATTTGTTAATATGATCATAGTGATAAAGAAATCTTTATTATAAAAAAAGAAAAAATCCTTGTCATCAACCCCTTTAATAAGACGGATAAACTCAATTGTGTTTTTTCCCCCCTGTGTTCCTCTTTGCTATCCTTAAACAAGAATTAACTTCAGTGAAACGATTATAATGATATCATGACCTGCATACATGATAATTCAGATTCATCAAAAGTCTGGGTAATGCACATGAACGATGCCAGGTGTCTTTTGTTATTTAGAAAAGAAAAAAAAAAGAAAAAAAATGTTAGAATGGAGTCTGCTGAAAGCTGATTTTCATTTAAAAACACGTCATTTCTCTTCTGCCTCTTTTACCATCCTTTCAGCATCATGATTGGAAATCAATGAAATGATGATAATGATAATAATGATGAAGACAGTAAACATAATTTGCTATTTTATATAATAGCAGTATGCACAGCAGACTTTAATTCAGCATCACGGCCCATTGTGCATTCTGCATCATCTGCAATGTCAAAATGCAACTAATCGGAAACAGACTAAATTTCCCTTGATAGTCCAGATTTCATCACATGGTTTTAACACATTAAATCCACATGCTAGCAGTTTGAGAAATGAACAATAATGATGCTGGGTGTCTTTTGTTATCTACAAATGGAAAGGGGATATCTAAGAAAAACGAAAATGCAGAAAAAGACATGGGATCATGTAAAAATCAATCTTTTAGATAAACGTAATAAATGTGTTTGACTTTTCCAGTCAGTTGCTTGTAATTAGTAAATTTATATATATATATATATATATATATATATATATATATATATATATATATATATATATATATATATATATATATATATATAATATATATATATGACAATATTTCAAATTAAAAAGAAAGCTGGTCCTAAAATTAACTCCAGATTTTCCAGTATTTTCTTATCTGCCATCCTCCTTCATTTTCACATTCTCTTTCCTGCTGTCTTTCTACATCTGTCTCTCTGTCAAATCTATTCTTAGAGTAGAATTGTGTGTGTTTGGCAACGGTACAATGAGATATAGATCTCGTTAATTCCTGCCTCGCAGCATCTTTTAAAACAGCCCATCACTGGCCTCCCATTGCTCATGCCTCATTCTGTTTTATATGCACAAACACTAAATAATTAGACTCTGCCATCATCAATAAGAATAAAATGAAGCAACATCTACTGAGAGACTCATGGTGACAAACAACAAAATAGGCTATTGGATTTTTGTATGCAACAATAGTGTAAGGTCAGAGAATAGAGTCAACTGTCCTTCAAACATGCATTGAATGACCTCAGAAAGGGAAAACTGTGGTGCATCAAAAAAAGAAACTCAAATTATATAAGAAAATACATTTTTGAGAGCATGCATATTGAACATATGTATTTAAACTAAGTTTGTGAGCAAATACCAACTAATCTCTTCTGAAAACCTTTGGTATAATCAAGATATTTACAGTGTGTGTGTATATTTTCCAAAGTTAATAGCAAGACATATGTAGATGCTGTACTGTGCGTTCTTTTGTTAAGTTCACAAAAAAGTTAAAAAGTTTAAAGCTGACAAGAAACGGAAGTTGAAATAGTCTTTTCTTCCCTATTGTGACGAGTGAAACTGCTTCTCAAACAAGAAAAAATGTAGGGCGGGACTTGATTTTGTCCATTGGGAAATAACTGGATGGTTAAATGGTTGTGGTTTGCTATTGGTGGATCTCATTTGTGTGACAGGTTACCCCGCCTTCATGCCAGTAAACACGTCATCAGAGAAAAGATGATTTTGATTTCATGGTGACTTTAAGCTAGGTTTATAAACAAATACATAATCTTTTCTGATACCTTTGATATAATCAAGATATTTGATTTAAACTTGGTATATTGGGAAAACCATCCAGTCAGTTTCCAAAAGTAGTTAATAGTAAGACATTAGGATGTTATACAGCTGTTGCACTGTGTATTCCTTTGTAAAGTGCACAAAAAAAAAAAAAGTTAAAGTTAAAAAAGTTTAAAGTGATTTTACGATTAGACAAAGTTGACATGAAACAATCGAGAGCTCTGAAGTGTGTGTGTTTGTGTGTGTTGCGGGAGGAGGTGTGGCCTGCAATCTAGAGCTGTAGAGGTCCTGAGTTCCTGATTGGTCCAGTCCCTGTCTATGCTCCAGTTATAAGGACCTCCCCAAATATTCTATGAGGCCGAATGCGTGCCACTTGTATTGCTCTTCCCTTCCCTTGCTTTCTGATTGTGTATACTTTGAGTTTAGTTTGCTTTGTAAGGTCGACCTACGCTGTTTAATTTCCTGATTCAGACTAATTTCATTGTAAAGATTCTGTAAATATTTTAAGGGAAGTAGGGAGTGTGACGCCATTTCTTTTGATTGTACCGTTTGTCTATGTTTTTGGTTTTCTTTGGGTTTTCTTTTCTTTTAGGGAATTTAGAGGATATTCAATTATTTTTGTTTGTTATTTTGGCCTTGTCCACTCCTGAGCTAAATCCCTTTATTTCTGGTTTCCACCTGTTTTTTTTGTTTTTTTTGTAAATGAACACCTTTGTTGGAAATTTACGTTGTGAGTGCACATTCGTTTATGTCACGGCTGACCCTAGACGGTCATAACAGAAGACAGAGCATCATCTGAGCAGTAACATCTTCCTCAGGGTCTATTTTTCTGATATTCCATTTAATTTTAATGAGTACAAATTCACTTTTTCCCCCCAAATAAATACAGATGTTTCAACACTAAAACACAACATTTGGGGCCAGATTTATTAATAGCTTGTGCCAGCAGTGTTTTTTGGTGTAAAAACAGTTATTTTTACGACACAATTTATGGGAGGAGAGTATTTAAATGAATCATGCAAGGTGATTTACTAAGGTCTGCACTAGTCAATTTACTGGTATTTGCGCCATTATTTACAGACCAAAAAAAGCATGTCTTAAAACAGATGCTAATTTGCGCTGCTCTTGGTAGATTGCATTGGTCATTATGGAAATGATCCGGCTGCACGTGTTCTTTAATTCGCGTGTCGTCAGTAGATCACGCGCTGAACTTTACACTCCCATCGGCACTTTTTTCTGTTTAGTAAATCTGCCCCTTGGAGTTCTGCAGAAGTGCTAACATGCTACAGAAGTACACAGAAAGTCAGTGAGAAGCAAAAGAGTTTAAATTTGGCCATCATATGACTTTTGAGGACTCTATATAATAAAGTGAGTATGTTATGTGGAGCACTTTTATGGTGATTTTGCGTCCTTTCTGAGGTTTGACATCTTTCGTCCTCATTTACTGTAATTGCATTGCAAAAAAAGCGATCAGCATGTCCTTCAAATGTTCTCCTTTTTTGTTCTTTAGAACAGAGAAACTACTGCAAATGTTGACATTTTTGGGTGAACTACTTTTGGGTGAACAATGTCTAGCTAACACAAGCAACAACTATTGTCTGCGACAGGGAAATGCCTTTGTAATGTTTTAAAAGACTTTATGGGTAAGGTGTTTGTTAGGGTTAGTTTCTAGACAAATACATGATTCATTGCATATTACACAAACTAACAATTTTATATCTACCCTTATGAATTCTTCTGCACTACTGATTTTTTAAACATACATATGAGACATGAACACACACAGGAGCAATAACATCTGCTGTTTGTAAATTAGCAAAGGCAAATTAAGGCTAATTAATGGTATATTTTGCCAGCCTTTGGCTTATTTCCCAGTGTCGACGCTACAGCAGGAGCATGGGAGGGGGGTCGTCATAAGAACTTAACTTTACATTGGAGTGCATTCTGACCAGCACATTTTCTCTGGCATACTGTAGTTTTGGCACAGGGTTTGTATGCTGACAACAGGAATTACAGAGCTACACTGGCACAGCAAGACTCCACTAGTAGAGCTGTGTCTGCCAACAAGCAGTCACACCATAAAGGTATATTGATAATAGAGTTAAGGGCGACAGCTAAGGATTTTTACCCCAAATATTATCTATTATCTGAGACAAAGAGAGTTTAGATGTAGCAATCAACTGTCAATCAATTTCGGTTTTAGAAAATCAACAAAAATTTAAATAAAAAAAAAAAAAAAAGGGACTAATGTTGTTCTAAATTTGTATGAAATTTGCAGCTCCCCTCTTCCCAGTCTGTCAGTAACGCTTTGTTTAGTTCCTGTCTCTATGAAGCCCCTCCTTCTGAAAAGCGCAATGTGCACTGATTGGCCGGCTGGACCAGTGTGTTGTGATTGGTCAACCACTTTGGGTGTGTTTGGGGAAATGTCCTGCCCCTTACCATAACTGTAAGTTTCAACACTACCAACTAACTCAACCAGGCCAAGTCCCTTTATTCTGCATATGCCTTGGGCGGGAATTATTTAAATGAGGAATATTGTGACGTGTTCGTTCCCAAAAGAAAACTCAAGAAACTCAAGGCGTTTCAGGGAGTTCAAAAACAGTGCTCACTGATATAGAGAATAGCTCCCTTTGGGGTGACTTTGGAACACTGTAGACCTTTTGCATGCTCAAACAGCAACGTTACATAAAGTTGAAAATGTAAAAAAGCATAATAGAACGGTGAAACTTTACTTGAAGAAAACCATGGCCCAGTTTCACAGACAGCGCTTAGATTAAGCCAGGATTAGACCTTAGATCAATTAGGGTATTTAAGTAGCTTTTATAAACGCACCCTATAAAGACAAAAAAAATTACTGGTGTGCATCTTGAGACAAAACAATATTACTGGCATATTTTAAGATATATCAGTGCAAGTTGCTTTCAGTTTAAACAGCTCAAACATGCATTTTAGTCTAGGACTAGCTTAAGCCTTGTCTGTGAACCCAGGGGCATGTGTATCTGACGATACAATATGAACAGATTTAAAATAAAAACAATCAGTTAAAAACATACTGGCTCAGTCTTCACCAGCAAACACCTTTATCCCCATTCTTGAGGCCTGTCTGCTCTGTTCTTTGCACAGAGATCTCTAATATCAGTCCACCGTGACACGGCGCTCTTCTAAAACCCTGTCTCGTCACTCAAGCGTGAGGCCATCTGGAGAGGCAGGCAGCTCAGCACCAGGATTTCATTTCCGATGCTTGGCTATGCAGCTCTGCCCTCCACACTCCTGCTAACTTGGGCGAATTCCCCATGAGGGCTCGATCAAGTCCACAATCTAAGTCAGTAATGCAGTCCTGGGCTCATGATGATAGCTATTATTACATATGGGACTGTATTGTTTGCTCTGATGATAAGCCAGTGAAGGGGGAGAGACAGTGAGTGTATCTGTCAGCATAAAAGAGAGAGGGAAAAAACAAACAAAAAAAACAAGAGTTTGTTTCACCCTCTGGATTTTTTGGCGTGTATATGTGTGGGACACATTTGTTTTGTGTCTCTGATGTGGCCAGACACACAGAGAAAGAGTGTTTTGCTTCTGGGAATCTTGACTCATCCACATTTTCTTGGAGTCACATCTGAATAATCACCCAATACTACAATGTAAATACCAGAATATTGCCAGAAGACATTTCGGCCGTACGCTCTGTGATAACTTATCATAATTTTATATACTCCACGAGAGGATAGATAAGATAAAAGAGTCTATGTGTAATTTATTACGGCTGTCATATTACAAATATTTGCCTATAATATTTTCAGTTACTGAGTTCAAGCTTGGTTAAATTGTTAATTAAGCTCCAGATATTATTGTTCTGTTCTGTTCTGTTCTGTTCTGTTCTGTTCTATTTATTTTTATAAATGCAAAAAAAAAAAAAAAAAAAAAACTTGATCTAATGTTCATTAACAGATGTTCCTGGTTTCTTTGTATCCTCCTCAATAATGGTCCGATCTGACTTTTAAAACTGACTATTATGTGACTTAAAGGGTTAGTTCAACCAAAAATGAAAATTATGTCATTAATTACTCATCCTCATGTTGGTCCAAACCTGTAAGACTTTTGTTCATCTTCGGAACACAAATTAAGATATTTTTGATGAAACCTGAGAGCTTTCTGTCCCTCCATTGACAGCTTCGCAACTGACACTTTGATGCTTCAAAAAGTTCATAAAGAGATTGTAAAACGAATTGCTTTATATGATGAACAGATTGAATTTAGGCTTTGATTCACATAAAAACATTGATCAGCTCACACATCAGTTGTGGTAAACGGAAGCTTATGCATGTTTGCTTGATGTGGGAGAACCAATGAGGTTCGTTCTCAAATGTTACACAGCATGTTTGAGCTTCCGCAAGAATGAATGAGGTTCATTCTCGTGTTAAGGAGCACGTTTGAGCTTCCACAAGAACCAATGAGGTTTGATCTTGTGTTACGCATCATGTTTGAGCTTTTGCAAGAACCAATGAGGGTCATTCTTGTGTGACGCATCACATTTGAGTTTCCACAAGAACTAAATATGTTCATTCTCGAGTGTTACGCAGCACCTTTTAGCTTCCGCAAGAATGAATGAGGTTCATTCTCGTGTTAAGGAGACCGTTTGAGTTTCCACAAGGACCAATGAGGTTCATTCTGGTGTTAATGAGCACGTTTGAGTTTCCACAAGAACCAATGAGGTTCATTCTGGTGTTACGCAGCACCTTTTAGCTTCCGCAAGAACCAATGAGGTTCATTCTGGTGTTACGCAGCACCTTTTAGCTTCCTCAAGAACCAGTGAGGTTCATTCTCATGTTACGCAGCACGTTTGAGCTTCCACAAGAACTAAATACGTTTGTGGCGACCAGGGCGGGCGAGAGCCGTGAGGGAATGGCGTGAGGCCGGTGGCGCGAGTGTTAACAACGTTAACAACGTTAACAACGTTACAACGTTCATTCTCGAGTGTTACACAGCACGTTTGAGCTTCCGCAAGAATGAATGAGGTTCATTTTCGTGTTAAAGAGCACGTTTGAGCTTCCACAAGAACCAGTGAGGTTCATTCTGGTGTGTTGCAGCACGTTTGAGCTTCCGCGAGAGGTTTGTTCTCGCACGTCAAGTGTTCGCTTGATCAGTGTTTATATGTGAATAAAAATCTGTTCACCATATAAAGCAATCAAATCTCTTCAGAAAAGTAATTGACAGAATTTTCATTTTGGGGTAAACTATCCCTTTAATGCAGTCTGGTTGATTCAGTGAATCATGTGCCTTGCATAAAACCATTTTATTTATATTACCAGTTTATTTAGATGTTACCACATAAAGATCATTCTTTGGGCCTCATTAGAATCAAGACTATATGAGAGCGCATCTCCAGCATGTTTACTTCAACAGCTTGCAGTTACAAACCTGCAAAAAACAATTTCAGATGAGCAATGGTCCCCATGCAGAGAACACCCACATAGTGTCACATAACGCAATCGCCGTCCTCAAAGCACCCATCAGGCACCAAAAAACACCCATCAAAGATGCCATTTTCCAACAAAAAGAGGGTTGTTTCCTGACAACCCACGATGGGTCAGTGAAGTACCTTGACTGTGACTAACACAGGATCCGTTGCACTGAATACTTCAGCTCATCCGAGTCCGGCATAGGAATCTCCCAAGAGAAATCACTTTCTTTTCCATGATACTGCTTCTAATGACAGGCTATGTTCATGACGCCTGGTTGCTCATGTTTCGAACGAGTCTTTCATGAACACGTTCCCCACAGCAGGGGAATGTCTGTAATGACATGTTTCTGCTGTGAAAGTTTAGATAAATCCTTTTGAAAGACGTCGCTGACTGATGAGCGCGTGATTAAATCCCGTCCATAATTTATTTGACTGTCAGATGCATTTAATTATGATGGCTCATGAGAGAAAAAAAAAGATCTAGAGGTGACTTACCACAATCCACGACATACTTCCAGACTTTCAGCTTCTCTGCATCTGCTGACTTTCACCCTCTGAAGAAGAAAGTAGTCAACATTTTTGATTTCTCACAATGATCATCTCACTAATAGTTTTCATTTGTTCGGCCAATTTAAATTTGTTTGTTGATGAAATGCAAAATGTCTCATTCAACCAAATAATTCTCCTCATCTTGTTTAAAAACAATGATTATTATTATTAATAATAATAACAATTTTAAGTGTTCAAAAATGTTATATTAAATAATTAAAATAAGATACACAAAGGTTTCATCAATGATAGCAATCAACAAAAAATGACACAAATCATACTGGTAAATGGTAAATAACAATAATTCTATAATAACATAAAATACACAAAAATGTATGCATAAAATACATAAGAATTAAAAAATATTCGAATATTAAAAAATTTCGAAAAAATCTTAAATTATTGTTTAATTCCAAGCATTGGGCAGAATATTTCTATCTGGAATGTGTCTTAAAAAAATGTCATTCATTTTATTTTTAATCTGTGGCTCAAAAAACAAAACAAAAACAAAAACAAAAAAACAGCCATACTGGATGAAATGTAATTGCTTTTGACAGAGCACTATTCCACAACAGAAGATTTTGTTTGATGTGACATAAAACCGAATCGTCTTTGTTGCATTACTCTCAACACTATTTTAGTCTAATTTCAATAATCAACAAATTGTCTCCTAATTTTGTTCACTGAAAGAGTGGCCCTTGGAATTTAAAGCATGTTAATCCACCTCATCATTACACCTAATGTTGTATGGCAGAGTGCTAATGAATATGTTAAAAACAATTTAAATCACACAACATTCTAATTATTATCTTATCACAGTAGTTCAGCATGCACGGCAGTATTTCAGTGAGGTATATATTCCCAGGTTCCGCGCCACCTCTCCTCCAGACGCCTCCCACCCGACGCGCGCACATTGCCGGGCCACGTTGTAACGATGTGAATCTCATTTGCTAACACAAAGTCACACATTATTTCTGAAACATCCTGCCAGATAAAATTCGTATTGAAAACAGAGGCTGCTGTTCATTGTCTCCCCGGTTGCCGAGAGACAGTGGCGGATGCTGCCATATGGCGGGCCCTTCATTTGCATGTTTGCCTCATCAGAGCTTCATCTGAGGCGCACAGAAATCAGAACGAAACTACTATGATCATTGCCTCAGAACAACAATATTCCATCATTACACTAATGGCTTCCGTCGCAGGCCACACAGTGGTTCTGTCATCAAGGGGAAATCATATTGTTGTTGATATTGCAAGATAATGCTTTTTGCATTATAATTTTGAAATAATCTAAATAAAGTAATAGTGAAAAATAATAATTAGCTTGCCCTCAAAAGTCTCTAACCTAAAAAAAAAAAAAAAAAAAAGTATTTGAAGCTATAGCACAAAACTGCAGCGGCGGAAGTCTGCAGTAGGCTAAAGTCTCAATTTTAATTGCTTAAATGGATCATTTCATACACATATATTGTTTTTTTTTTTTTTTTTTTTTTTTTCTTTCTCTGAGGTCCACTTATAATGTTTTGCACCAAAAACAAACATAAATGAGTATTTTTTTACTACTATTTCCCTCCCTCTTTCATGCTACTTCAAACTTCTTTTTTTTTTTTTTTTTTTTTTGCATGCTGTGGTACTTATAAAACTTGTATGTAAGTGAAATGAGAAACAGTACAAAAAAGGTTAAAATAACAAAATGCAATTTCTGAGATATACACTTATGTCTCAGAGATAGCAGAAAATCCCATGAACAATAACCACAAATCATTGACGTCAATGACCAGCAATCATTTAATCGCTTCAGATGCTGCTAACATAAATTGTGCATGTTTAAAGTTATTTCCGATTTGTCTAACCTACTTTTGGAAACAATTTTGCTTTGTCTTTTGACCTGATTTAGCCTTGCTCTGGTTTTCATGTAAGGCATAACTTGTCAGATCCTTTGGCTTATCTATTGAGTTTGACAGATGTCTTTTGTTAGTTTTATTGGAGATCACAGGTATGCTTCAGCTTTGTCTCTTAAAATTATACCAAAGAAATCAAAAGAGACACAAATGAGACATGCTCAGATGATTTGGTCTTGGATGAATAAGATGAGCAATGAGAGTTCATATTGATATATCTGATTTATAATTTCAGATGTTAGTAGGGAAAAAAAAAAACTAAAATGTATTTAAAATATAATTATTTTTATTAAGTATACTAAAAATACATTTACATATTTATGTGCTAAATAAAAATATCCTGCAATTGCACTTTTTGTTATACTAAACTGGTATACTTAAAAGTCTACTAAATTGGAACAACTATTATTATGTTGTACTTAATACACTTTAATTGTGTGGCAGTTGTGCTGAGGTCCAACTAAAGATATACTGAAGTATATTTGATTGTGCTGAAGTGGAACAATAGCAAGTATACTTTAGGTACACTCGCATTATATCTCACATTTAAAGACTGATATTATACAAATATCATACAATCCTTATTAATAGAGATATCAAGACACTTTTTACACTCTAAAAAATGCTGGGTTAAAAACAACCCAAGTTGGGTTGAAAATGGACAAACCCAGCAATTGGGTTGTTTTAACCCAGCGGTAGGGTTAAATGTTTGCCCAACCTGCTGGGTAGTTTTATTTAACTCAACTATTGTTTAAAAATTACTGTATTGCTTAATTAAAATGAACCCAAAGTATGTTGGAAATGAACATGTATTAATGTTCAATGAATAATTATTAAACAATAAACATTTATTAAATTGCTTATTAATAAATTTATATTAATAAACTATTATACTATTAAATTTATATTAATAAAATATTAAAGCT
The DNA here is from genome assembly GCA_036281575.1 of Ancherythroculter nigrocauda. Taxonomy (NCBI): domain Eukaryota; kingdom Metazoa; phylum Chordata; class Actinopteri; order Cypriniformes; family Xenocyprididae; genus Ancherythroculter; species Ancherythroculter nigrocauda. The sequence goes on from VTFQ01000003.1 coordinate 56,336,594, forward strand.
TATTAATAAACATTCACCTTTTGTCTATTATTGTTGTCTCTAATTGCATCTGGTTTTTAATTTCCCAACTATTTTGGGTTCATTTTAAGCTAGCCATATAGCAATTTTTAAATAATAGTTGGTTTAAATAAAACTACCCAGCAGGTTGGGCAAACATTTAACCCAACCTCTGGGTTAAAACAACCCAATCGCTGGGTTTGTCCATTTTCAACCCAACTTGGGTTGTTTTTAACCCAGCATTTTTTTAGAGTGTAGGCATGATATTAAGAAATGTGCATTGTGAAATAAAAATACTCCAAATAAAGTTTTATTATAATTTTATATCAGTAAGTCTTAACTAATATGTAACTAAATATGTTAATGGATTTGAAGTATACTTATTATGAATGCATAAATGAATTTAAAATGTATTTTAAATAGATTTTGGTATAGTTTTATTGATTGATTTATTGACTAGGGTATCAAGCAAATCTGAGATACTATTGAGATTGCTGCTAAAGAATAAATAATTTAAATTGCAAAACCTTAACTGTCTACTTGACAATGCTGCATTGTATCCTAAAAGTTTAGACTATAAAATACAAGGCCAAAGCTAAATTATCATCCTTCACTTGAACAACACACTGTGTTTCCGAATTTTGGTGAATTGGTAAATTATTTATACAACACTTCTAGTGTAAATTTGTGCATTCAGTTCAATGCAACAACTTGCATAATGGTGTTTTACGCACAATTTACAAGGCATTTTTTTTTCTGCTCATGATTAATGAATAGCACCGAAAGCTAAATCATCATCCTACACCTTACTTTTACTAAAGTCTTGCAACTAGAGTCTACAGAAAAAGATATATATATATATATATATATATATAATTAAAGTAATATATCATTAATGAAATATCATTAATGAAAGTAATGTTACTGTTATGTTTTTCACTCACACATCTCTCTCTTTTGCTTATAACCCATAAATTGATCACTTAAAAGCTACATCACACAAACAACCACTATAAAATGTAATAGTAAAAATTTGGATATCATCAAAATATATTTTTGGCCTTTTCCAAAATGAATGTGCCACATCCCATAAGAGAATAAATAATTTCAACTAGATGAACATTGGACAAGAATGGACTGTGTTTTTTTTTTTTTTTTTTTTTTTTTTTTTCGTTTTTCTTTTGCACCTGCAACTAACCTGAGGCAAAAATACAGACACACACAGTCATTCCCCATGCAGTTCAATTAGCAAATAGTAGATTAGTATCGATTCCTGTGTTTTTCACACTATGTGAGAAGTTTTGCCCAGCTCATTAAAAAGTTAGCTGTTCTTACTGAAAATGTAATAGTCAACACATTTCCACCTAATGAAAACAATACCGACACATACTGTATGAGAGGGCATATTGTTTTCTATAGATTTTGGAGCTATTCATAACATGAGCCTTTGTAAATAGTTCGTAAAACACCATTATGCAAGCTGTTGCATTGAACTAAATAGCTTCATGAACAAATTACAAGAATAGCTTCATGAACAAGAATAGCTTCTTTATAGAATACAGTTACACTTTATAGTCCACTTTAGATATTATATAAGTAACTTTGAAACTACATGTCAACTAAATCTCATTAGAGTATTAGTACATTGTTAATAATTTGACGTGTACTTTAAAAGTTACTTATAGTCAGTAGAATGTCTGTTGGGCTAGCATCAAAACAAAGTGTTAGCAAATAATAAAGGGATAGTTCACCCAAAAATGAAAATTATCCCATGATTCACTCACCCTAATGCCATAGTAGGTGTATATGACTATTTTCTTTCAGATGAGCACAATCAGAGTTTATTCAAAAAAAAAAAAAAAAAAAAAATTATATATATATATATATATATATATATATATATATATATATATATATATATATATATATATATATATTCTGGCTCTTCCAAGCTTTATAATGGAATGGGGCTTAAAATGTTGAAGCCCAAAAAGTGCATCCATCCATCATAGAGTTCACTCTAAATCTTGATTTTTTTTTTTTTTTTTCCTTTTACAAAAACCCATCACTTCACTTAAGAAGGTCTTTATTAACCCCCTGGAGCCATATGGATTACTTTTATGATGGATGGATGCACATTTTTGGGCTTCAAAATCTTGAGCTCCATTTACTACCATTATAAAATTTGGAAGAGCCAGGATATTTTTTTAATATAACTCCGATTGTGTTTGTCTGAAAGAAGACATATACACCTATATGCATATACACCTAGGATGGTTTGAGAGTGAGTAAATCATATGATTTTTTTTTTTTTTAATTTTGGGTACAATATCCCTTTAAGCAAACAGTCTACTAATACTCTAATCACTGCTAGTTGGCATGTAGCTGCAAAGCTACTTATAGTTAGTAGGATGTCTAAGTGGACAATCAAAATAAAGTGTTATCTGATTTACCAATTCACCCAAATTCAGAAACACTGTAGTATGTTGTTTCAGCAAAGTGTAGGATGATAATTTAGCTTTGGCCTTCTTTTTTAGTGTCTCTTTATTGTCAAGTAGACAGCTAAGGTTAGTATTTTGCAATTTAAATTCGCCCATTCACAAATGTGCCAAACTTTCAGGTCAGATTCTGGACATCACCGGACACCGATGCTCTACAAGGGCACACCATAGAACTTCTTGTAAATATCTCTCCAGCATGTATTATTATTTAAATCTTTGTGTATTCAGCCAGTCCTGTGATGACGGTCAGTTTCAAAGTACTAACCAAAGTCAAACAAAAAGCGCTGATGAAATCTGCGCTTAAGGCTCCACAACAATAGTTTGTGACCTCTTCGCATTCAGACTCTTTTGGTTTGATGACATTAAATGACCTTCAAACAAAAAAAAAAAGAAAAAAGTCTTGTTTTGTATCCAGGGATTAGAGAATCATCCCTGCACCAGCATTAACAGATTGTCCTGTATGATTTACTAGAACCCGTGTTCTGCGTTCACCCCGAGGGTAACTTGTTTGAACACAGTCAGGCACTCTTTCGGGAAAGCTCACGAGAGTTTCCGTCATGAGTCATTCATGGCTTAGTCATGAGATCCCATGTGTTAAGAACCACTCAAGTTCATGTGGCCCTGGAGGAGGGAAGATGAAATGGACTTATTTATGGTTTCCTTATTCAAATGCTCTGACTATAGCGGCAAAAGTTCTCCCAAAAATGAAAGTTCTGTCATTTACTCACCCTCATGTCATTCCTAGTGTGTATGACTTTCTTTCCTCTGTGGAAAACAAAACGAAAAGTTTAATAAAATGTTCGCTGGCTCTTTTTCATGTAATGAAAGTGAATTGTATGTCAAGCTCCAAAATAATAAAAATATCATTATTATATATCATTAAAAATATCATTACAGTCCTGGGGACAACGGATGGAAATTAGCCTTCGGCTACAATCCGTGTGTTTACATTCATGTATTATCAATGTCTGTTCATTAACACACACTGTCCCTATTAAATAAATAAATATATCATAAATGTATAATCCTTAGGACTTGTGTTATATTGCAAGTAACTTGAATATAACTAATATATAGGGATATCAATGTATCATTTTAATTTAGTGTCATTTATAATGATTCTTGATAGTATATATGGTAACACTTTACAATGTTTCATTTGTTAACATTAGTTAATTACATTAGTTACATTTATTAATCTTAGCTGAGGTTAATTTCAACATTTACTAATACATTTTTAAGATCAAATGTTGTATCTGTTAACATTAGTCAATGCACTGTGAACTAACACAAACATTTTTATTAACTAACATTAACAAATGTTAATAAATGCTGTAAAAATATATTGCTCATTGTTAGTTCATGTTAGTTAATGCACTAATGTTAACAAATGAGACCTTCTTGTAAGGTGTTACCTTATATCATACAATAATATAAATTGCATGTATTATAATGTACAATATTATTAATGCATATAATTTTAAAACAAATGGTATATTTCATCAGAAAATATTGATGCACAATACATTTGATTAATCAATCAGCATATCATGACACCAATTTGATTAGACTGATTTAATAATTTGACAGCCTTAATATTAATATAAAGTATGTTTTTTTAATAATGCAATGAATATTAAACTTAGTCGTCCTCATAATTTCCTAGCTTACTACAAATTGATTTTGTATAATGGTATATATGTTTTGTTTCATTAAAGTGTTTTGGTATCTTCTAACTCTATTTTCTTTTTCTTTTCTTTTTTTCCCCACCTTTAAAAAAAAAAAAAAAAAAAAAAAAAATATATATATATATATATATATATATATATATATATATATGTGTGTGTGTATAACTGTTAATAGAATTTATTCCTGTGATCAAAGCTGAATTTTCAGCATTATTAGTCTTCAGTGTCACATGATCCTTTAGAAATCATTCTAATATGCTGATTTGCTGCTCAATAAATATTTCTTATTATTATCAATGCTGTTGTGCTGCTTATATTAAACTGCTACCTTTTTTAGGATTGCTATTTTGGGAAGAAAAAAAGTATACTGACCCCAAACTTTTGAAGGTTATTGTATAAACCAGCTTTTACTATTCAACCATGAGTTAAGTGCTCTTATTTCCCCCACAAATGTAATGTGTTTGTCCACTAAGACTTGTTTAAGCAAGCACTCGTTGTTCAAACCTCTCAGCTGGAACCATCTCCAGAAGAATAAATATTTCAGAGCTACCCCTCTGTTCTTAGCATCCCATCAGGAGCACACTGGAATTAAAGCCTCTAATTTGTACGGAGCTTTTCATTTATTAATGCGAAAATAAAGGCAGCACATCCCAGTGTTGGAACATTAATTTGAGGGAGGATTCTTGTTTTCATTATGATTGTGTGCCGATCCAGCGTTACCTTTCTTTTAATTAACTTCTGCACGGACCTCCCACAACTCAGCAGCTGCACTTTAATTATCTCGCACAGCCTTATCGTTCCCGCATAATCTGTATTAACAGCAAATTTACAGAACCGCGCTCTTGTCCTGCACACAGACGCCGCAATTTACTTCACAAAGTTGGAAGTTTCAGAACTTCTTCTTTTTATGTATTTTATGTTTCAGCAGTGTATAATAATAAACAAAAAGTTACAGCTTTCATATTAAAAGTTGTTGTTTTTTTTCTCCAGAATACTTTAGCAAATCATATATTTCCTCTGAGCTGTAGACCTACTGCTTTCAAACGGTTCACCGATTACCGGATCTCCATCAGTGGACTGTTTCTCACCTGCTGTTGCAGTGACACTTGGCTCTGTCCTGCTGCTACACTTGCGTCTCGGTGAATTTGATGCCCGTACGGCCTACAAAACATGATATTTCTTGTTCTTACTATGCTAAAAGGCCACACTTTTGAACTTTCATATCCTTGACTAGCGCCAGCCGCATTGTCGTCGAGCATTACGTCACACCACTAGGCCTACCCAAACAGCAACATAGTGTGGCCCAGATCCGGCCCACATCTGGTACCTGTGGATTACACGCGGACCAGATGTGGGCCGGATCTGGGACGACACTATGTTGCTGTCAGGGTACTGATGAGAATTGGATCAGTATGTGCACATTTCGATTACGTTTTGCATTAGCAGCTAGGTTTAAAGGAATAGAAGGTGAACCAAAAACTGTAAGTTTATAATCATTTGTCGTTACAAATCCATAAGATGTTTTCTCTTTTGAAACCTGAATTTTTTGTTCCTGAATTATATGTGCTGATTTCAAAACACTGCTTCAGAGCTTTACGAATCGAATCAGTGAATCGGAGCTCAGAAGTCATGTGATTTCAGCAGTTTAGCTGTTGAATCACTGATTCGAAACAAAAGATTCATAAAGCTCAGAAGCTTCATGAAGCAGTGTTTTAAAATCGGCCCAGATATTCTTGAAAGTTCTTTTTGTTTGTTTGTTTGTTTGTTTGTTTTTGGCGCAAAAAAAAGTATTCTTATCGCTTTATAATATTAAGATAGAACCATTGAAGTCACATGAACTGTTTTAAATATGCTTTTTTATGGATCTTAAGAGGTGCAGTAACATTGCTGGCAATGGAGGCCTCACTTATTTTCATCAACAGTGAAAATAACACGGATCAACACGGATTTCATCAACAATATCTTAATTTGTGTTCCGAAGATGAAGGTCTTACGGTTGTAGAACGACATGAGGGTGAGTAATAAATTACATTATTTTCATTTTTGGGTGAACTAACCCTTTAATGTTTCGATAACCCCTTCGCAAAGAATCGTTTCGTTCTTGAATGAATCAGTGTTTTAGGCTAGATTAAATCAGTTAAATGAACAAATTAATGACTCATTCGTGTCTTTACCTATGGTTTAACTACGTAACCTGCAAAAATATCTTTACTTACATCTTGTGCAATACAGTATTCCAAAACTTCTAAAGTCATAGATTAGCTTTGTGTGAGGAAAATATTGATAATCTATTGTCACACCTCTTAAATCACAGTCAAACATCATTCCCATACCATATTCACGGATGTGGCATACAATATTTAGGCTATGATCAATCATAGTTATGTTTGTTCCTCACATTAAATCTATAACTTCAAAAGATTGGAAACAGGGTCTTACTGACTACTTTTATGGTGCTTATTGGTATTTTTGGAGGTCGAAAGGCCCTCGGTTCATCCGCTTTTGGAACAACATGAGGCTGAGATGATAGAAAGTTAATTTTTTGGCTGAACTGTTCCTTTAAGTAGATGGCAGGATTTTGGTTGACTGGTCAAGTCATTTATCCCCTTTGTTCTTCATGGTTCCATGGTCTCCTGACAGGGGACAAGTGATGTCCGGTGAACACCTGCGAGGTCAACCTGAAAAAACATATGGCGAACCACGTAAAACAGGAGCAGGAAGCAGTTGTTGTTGTTCTTAAGTGTTAATGCTGTTGGTCAGTGACAGAGAATATGTAAAATAGGGACAGGTTAGGGCAAGGTGATGTGATGTTTTTTAGCTTGATGGGGACAGTGTTGAAGGGACTGCTTAAGATATGGGTCATGAATATGCAATGTGCTTGTTTCTTTGAACCCATAAACAGGAAAGTTGAGACTCCTCTTTGACGTCTCAGAAGTTCTTGTAAAACAGTTTTTATCAGAAGATAACCATAAACACAAACTGCCAACAAAATGTAAGTAGAAATAACATTCCTCCTCAAAATATAGCCAGACAATGCAATATGATGACAATATTTCGTCAGAATTGATAAGGTTTATTAATGTCCCCCGCCCATTTACTTCTATCCTTAATATTCCACTTCAGTATTGTTGTTATTGTGTTACATCATATGCCTTTTATTTCCCCTTTCCTATAACCATCTTTGCACCACATGCTTTATTTTGACAGAATTTGCCGGCAGCTTGTTCAAAGAGACAGACAAACTGAGAAAAACAACCAGATGTTAGTTCTGTTCTTCCAGTAAATATGATATTTTGATAGCAGGTAGGCCTACATGATTTATAATTTTACATAAGGGTTCACCTTCATATGGAAGCTTGTTCCTGCCACTGAATAAAAACATAAAAAAGCTAATTGCGACTTTTTCTCTCACAATTCTAACTTTTTTTCTCACAATTGTACGTTTACATCTCGCAATTCTGACTTATATATATATATATATATATATATATATATATATAGATATATACACAAAATTTGATTTTAATTACATTTAATTTGTGTATTTGTTATTGAGGTAAGAGTAGTAGCATCCATCCATCCATCCATCCAAAATTTGATTTTAATTAGATTTATTTTGTGTATGTATTTGTTATTAAAGTAAGTTTTAGCATTATTCAGTAGCGAGTGATTCGTGCTCATACGGAGTTTTATGTTACAGTCACGGCCCTTTCTAAAGGTTGTTTTCACACACGGTTTGAAATGCTTTCCTTGCAGTTAATAATTCATGTTGTTTGTAAATTGTACACCTCTTTCGATGAACAGACTATCCCTGGCCCACTAAACCAGGCAACCTCCATTCACAATAAAACTCTAAATGAATAATAGATTCAACGTGATGCATTGTGGACTCCAGGGCCCAAGGCATTGAGGTGTTCGGAGGTATAAGCGCGCTTAAATGAAAACCTGCAAGCTCATAATTAACTCGAGCTGCAATGACCAAATCAGGGTGAATATAATTTCTCTGTGAACTTTAAGATATTAACTCAGTTTGTGGAGAACTGTTCCAGCTACGTGAGGTTGATAAATCCTACTGCTTTAAGTGCGTCTAACAATTTAAATAGCTTCTGTTATAATTAACAACTAATGGCATGTTTATTCTTAATTAGTAATGATTATGATTATATTATTGAAATGACCACTGTGAGAAACGTACCATATGTGTAGGTTTGTTACCTGATTCATCTTGAAACTGGGTTGTTTAATCAACGGTTTGCTGCCAAAGGAAAAAAGCAATAAGCCACTTGTCGATTATTGTGTGTTTTCAATATTCTCTTTCTTTCGTGTGTAACAACTGACCCAGCAAAACTGGCAATTTTCATGCAGAATATGTTTCATTTCATCGTGCTGTTCATCTCTTGTCATTTTTAATGGAACAAAGGCCTGTGTAATAATGCTACATCATCAAAGACTGAGTCAAACATTCCGCTGATGGGTTGACATGCTTTTCAAAATCATCTGCAAATGACATTTTTGTTTAGCAGTGCATTACAGAATGTCATGAAAGGCAATTGGGCAGTGCGGTGCATGGCCTACTACACATTACAATTCTTGGATAAAAATTCAGCAAATTCTCATCCACCTTCATTAAAACAAGCCCTAGTCTTACAGTATTAAGTAAGAATTCAATTGTGAAAGCAAAAAAAAAAAAAAAAAAAAAAAATGGAGCAATTGCGCGCACAAGGCTACACTCTAAAAAATGCTGGGTTAAAAACAACCCAAGTTGGGTTGAAAATGGACAAACCCAGCGATTGGGTTGTTTTAACCCAGCGGTTGGGTTAAATGTTTGCCCAACCTGCTGGGTTGTTTTATTTAAACCAACTATTGTTTAAAAATTGCTATATGGCTAGCTTAAAATGAACCCAAAATAGTTGGGAAATTAAAAACCAGATGCAATTAGAGGCAACAATAATAGACAAAAGGTGAATGTTTATTAATAAGCTTTAATATTTTATTAATATAAATTTAATAGTTTAATAGTTTATTAATATAAATTTATTAATAAGCAGTTTAATAAATGTTTATTGTTTAATAATTATTCATTGAACATTAATAAATGTTCATTTCCAACATACTTTGGGTTAATTTTAATTAAGCAATACAGTAATTTTTAAACAATAGTTGAGTTAAATAAAACTACCCAGCAGGTTGGGCAAACATTTAACCCTACCGCTGGGTTAAAACAACCCAATTGCTGGGTTTGTCCATTTTCAACCCAACTTGGGTTGTTTTTAACCCAGCATTTTTTAGAGTGTATAAATAAATTGTTTTTGTACATGTAATTTTGCATACAGCATACAGAACAGCATTAAATTATAACCCACAGTTCACTGAAAACCTTCAGCAAATCATGAAGTATCATGAGTATTTTAAAATTGGAAGTGTATTTTATAAAGTTTTAATTGTAATATATTTTCAGTTTGAAACAATATATATTTGAAATACATAGTGTATTGCTGTCAATCAATAAAAAAAAAAAAAAAAATCAATTAATTAATCACACCTTTGTTTCTGCGATTAATCACACCCTACATTTTTTGTATTTTTATATTGTAATAATAATACATCCAAATTAATGCAAAACAACAAAGACAGTATATATTTTAATATTTTATCTAACAATATACAGAAACTGAACAGTCTTCACTGCACAAATTATAAATTAAATAAAGATTAATCAAGTTGTTCAGTCAAGAGCATTGGGTGATGTTCTCTTTTTCTTTTGTTGTTTGATTAACCTTAACGACAGACTTTATTAGGCAGGTTTATTAGGCTGCTGTCACTTTAAGATATGACATGGATCTGACATGCATCCCATTTCCTCTTTATGTTCATTTAAGACTTTATTTAAATCATTTAAGACTGTGCTTACAAGGATACTCATAAAGTATCTAAAAGCATTTGCATCAACAACCACATGATCATATAATATAACGCTAGCTAAAGGATGACGGGAAAAAATGGATGCTGCGTTAATTGTGTTAAATATTTTTAACGCGTTAAACTGAAAAAAAATAATCGCATGTGTACAAAATTTGTCACCAAAAAAGTAATTCGGTTTAACCAAAATTTAGGTTTTACCGATTGACACTTTTGGTTATACTGAATGACGATATTTTCAAACATCGCTAACAGGCTGATATCTAGCTAGCTAGCAAGCAAAAGGACAATCAAAAATTTTATATTTAGTAAAATTTTTTTTTAAATGTTACAACATTGTCCATGTTTTATAGTGGTTGTACTGAATGACCTGATGTTTCGGGATATTCGTATGAGCAAGTAAAAACATTTCAATAGTTAAAAGAGAGTTAGTTACTTTGCTTCACGACCATGAGGTCCTTTGCAGGTGTCTGAATGATGTCACATCCTGTCACATGATATTGTATGACTTTATCCAAAATGGTCCCTTTATATTGGTTACTCCGAATGACATCAATGAAATTCATTTTTCCAGACATTCCTTCTCATAACAAAGCAACTACTTCTACACATAATACCATTTTGCAATATGTTGATTTATGATGTTATAAAATAATGCCAGAATAAAAAATAAACATTTATTACATTTTAAGATATTTTAATCACAAATAAAATGGCTGTATTGGCATTTCGACAAATGACCTTTTGACACTTCAATATCTTTAAAATACCTTTATATGTAGCAGAATATAATTAAAACCTTTTGGATCCAATAAAAGAGAACTAGTTGTACTACCTTACATACTTTGGATGTCATATCTTTGTTTTTTTTACCATTATTATTAAGGCCTTTGGGCAACAAAAAAAAAAAAAAAAAAAAAAATACCCGTCATGTCATTGACCCATGTCAGCTTATGTGTTAGCTTTTTATGTAAAAAACAAAAACAATTAAAATGATAATTGTGACATTTTAAATTCACCATTCTGACCTTATTCTTGCAATTAAACTTGCATTTGTGAGTTTATATCTCACACTTTTTTCTCACACATTTTTCTTGTTATTTTTCTTGTTCATTCAACCCCCTTGTTTCCCAGCATGCAATGGTACAAAATAAAATAGCATGCACATTACCACCTCATTGTTCACTGTTTTTACTTTTTACTGCATACTTTATATGCAGGCTTTACAATGTGCTTTGCTCCCTTTGAGTTATGCATCATGTGTCAATATCATTCCTTGATGTGATTTTATGAGCGTCACCATCATTGTGTTTAGTGTGGAATGATATTGCAGGGTACTTCCTGTACAGTTACATTCTATTTATACAAGGTCTTACTATGAGAGCAAAAAGCAATAAAAAGCACCACAACATACTGTATGCAACAGTGCCACTGCAAAACCCACCGGACATTCAATTTATTTGCACATTACACAACAGTTTACTTGTTCAGTGGGTTCTGCGGTAGTTCAACAACAACAATGCGCGGTTCGGTTAAAGTGTGTGGCTTCTACACAGCACATTACTAAATAAAACAGGGGTAGTTTGGCCTGTAGATTGACAGATTAAAATAAATGAACACATTTAATATTAATCTCTCTCAAAATCTTTTTTGGATGAGAACTTTAGCTGTTTTACAGAGAACTCACATAAGTCATAGTATGCCTACGCAACAAAACTAATCCACTTCCTGCTTTGATTTCATCTTGGAGGGATCCCATCTCAATTTTGTTCCTGCCTCTGGCAGAGCGGTTTCCTGTTCTGACTAATGCCGCTGGATTCAACGTAAAGCATCAACGTAATGTTTCCCTGAGGTCACATATGTTGATGACTAAAAGGAGGTATGTTACGTTCGGTATCTGAGCTATGTGCGTGTTGTGTTTACTCACCTTGGATGTAAGATGTAAGATAAAGCTACTGTTACAACAGTGTGAGTCATTTGCAATGGTAGCATAGCATGAGAAATGGGCTACACCAGAAATTTTATTTTCATATTTAGGAGTGAAACTCATATTTCTACAGGAATCAAGACTGATGTGATTATACTCATGAGTGCATAAGTCAAAACTTCCACAACTATATTTGGACGTAATTTGGTTCATCTAAATCTCATGGTCAGTGGCAGAAGTTCAATGGGCTGCAAAATTGGACCTAGGATAACACAAACAAAGTTATAACTTTGTTTCACACAGTAAACAGCCACAGTCCCTAAGTAGGATGAAAACCAGACAATTTTTTGTGGTAAGCACTAACCTCAAACATTTGCATACAATGAAAACACAACCTTTTGACCAACTTAAATAATAATAATAATAATAATACAGCCAAATTTATTAGTTTTTTCTCAAATTATATATATATGGGTTGGTTCAAACCTTAGTTCACCCAAAAATGAAAATTCTGTCATTAATTACTTTGCCTCATGTCGTTCCACACCCGTAAGACCTTCATTCATCTTCGGAACACAAATGAAGATATTTTTGATAAAATAAAATAGCTGTCTGACTCTTCCATTGACAGCAATTGAACAACAACTTTCAAGGTCCAGAAAGGTACTAAAGACACCTTTAAAATAGTCAACGTGACTGCAGTGGTTCAACCTTAATTTTATGTAGCGACGAGAATACTTTTTGCGTGCAAAAACAAAACAAAAATAGCGATTTTATTCAACAATATCTTCTCTTCTGTGTCATTCTGTTTACGTCCAGCGTTTCCCGGTTCTACGTCAGAACACCGACTCATTATCAGACGCCTCCTGCGTCAGCATCATACGCATGCGTCGTGCTGCTCACGTGTTACAGCTTCGGCCAATACTGAGCCGCCGTTCGGACGCAGAACCTGGAAGCGCTGTGCTCCCAATGAAAATAACTGGAAAACTAGCAGCAGCAGGAAAAATGCTTTGGTGGGCACATGGCAAAGTTGCAAAGTTACTAACAGTTAGCAGAATGTCTATAGTGGACTATTGAAATAAAGTTTAATCTCGTCGCTAACTTCAACTCCCAGCATCAAATCAACTGCTATTTAAATGTTACAGGATGTTTAATTCATATTACACATCTGACATGAATGAACATTTGGCGAGAGCACCGACCCCATGTAAACAACCGTTCCAAACACAGATTCACCTTCAACGTGCAGAGGTCAAACCCCTCAAGCTGCTGATCTCAGAACAGTTCACTGTTTATTTGTGATGATGTTAGCTGGACACAATAAGGTGGTGCAACGTGTACCTGTGGTTTAAAAGAATAAAATATTTGTTATTCTTACATCTGATCACAGCTTATTCAGTCTATTTTTCAGTCCTAAATTGGTGATCATGAAGCAAAAGTGTTTCCTCTACCTCAGTTTTATGTTTGGCCAAACAGTGACCAGGTCAAATATGAGCGAGAGCACATTTGATCCTAGATCAGACAATGCGGCGCTCACCGGGCCTGGTTATAAATGAACATGTCTACATCTAGATTTCTATTTTCTCTCCAAATGGATTGATGCTCACTTAAATCACATTGGAGGCACACAGGCGGTAAACTGGAGACCTACCCCAATTAACTTCAACACCCCGATGACACCCGCTCAAGTACACATATCAGAACTGAGCTATCAAGCACACTGTCTATTTCTCTCTCTCTCTCTCTCTCTCAAAGCTCTTCTATTAATACTGTGGCCTAATTACACCAGTTCCATCTGACTGACAAAACCAATAACCCAAAAATGTTATTTGACAAAACAATATGGAGCCATGGCACGTTGTGAAGCAATGCAACTGTCAGCTGAAATAATAGTAGATGAAGAAATCAATGAAGTTGAATTTTTAACGCAATTCTTTAACATGTAATCTATAAAAACAAGTTTCAACAAGCAAAGTCATGTCATGTTTTTTCTTGGATGAAAAAAAAATATTGATTAGCTCTTCTATAAATGTATGGGAAGATAAATGCATTTATTTGTTAGTTTGAAAACTGAAAATTAATAAAAACAGCACGATGGGGGTTCGTCAGTGACAATCATTTTAATGAATGTTTTTTTTTTTTTTTTTTTTTTTTGGTTGAAGTGTTTGTTTAATGAGTATTGAAATGGTAATTGCAGTACATAAAGCATAATCATGTTTTCCATTTAAAACGCTGAATATATAAACAATAACAATAAGCCTAAATTGTCTGCAAAGTGTGATTAGGAGATCCTAAATATTTGCCATCGTCGTTCACTGTATAGCACTTAATGTCTGTCTGCTTTATGACTTTGAACATCTTTAATAACTGCTTCTCATGCTGAATCAAAAATGATTAGTATTCATTGTGAAAATATATTTGTGAGCTCTTGTCAGGCCTATATGTTCGTCGCAGAGTGCGCTGTTGGTGGATTGTCAGCCTGGGGGAAAATTTATGCATTAGGAATTTGCCTCATTAGACATATTTGAACAGCTACAGACCATTCAAAAGATAAATTTAGTGCTGCTTTCATCTTAGTCGCGCAGTGTTTGTGTGTCTCGGAAGCTTTTGCATGGTGTAATTGGCATCATTAACACAATAAGCCATTTTCATTAGAAGTTACACTGGTCTCAAATAGCAAAGACATTACAAAACATTTTGATGATGGTGGTTGGTCATGTGACACGTTGAGGCTGACCACTTTTTGTTGAGAAGTTGATTAAATACCTAAAATCACCCATTTATATAAAAGTTACACTATGTAACTTTAAGCCACTATGGTATTCACAATGGTAATCTTATAGTTTTAGGCCTGACGGGATGGTTTTTTGCTGGAAATTGAGTAAAAGAAAAAAAAGAGAAAAGTTGCTCCGGCTACTTTGATGCGTGTATGGTGTGGGAGTGGAATAGGATAGTTGACACAATGGGCGAGAAAGTTTGTCATGGAGCCTCAAGGGAATCACCTATTAAAAAAAAAAAAAAATGCTGAGGAGAGTCTGCTGGCAAAAAGAGAATGTGACAGAGGTCGTAATAAAACAAAAATCAACATTGGCTTGACTTTTTGGAGTTGATGAGAACTGAGAGATTTGATATGTTGTAAAAGCGATGTGGAAATGGTGTTTTTATGGATGCTTGTTTCCGCCACGTAATAATAAAAAAAGGTAATTGTGACTTTTTATCTCACAATTCTGATTTTTTTTTTTTTTTCTCACAATTGCGAGCTTACATCTTGCAGTCTCATAAGTGCATAACATAAAGTCGCAATTGCAAGTTATAAAGTCAGAATTACAAGATATAAATTCACAATTGCGAGTTATGAAGTCAGAATTGCGAGATATAATTTATATCTCACAATTCTGGCTTTTTTTTTTCTCAGAATTTTTAGATATAGTGCAAAGTCCAATTCTGAGGGGGGAAAAGACTGACTTCGGAATTGCGAGTTTACAGAGAGAGTTTTAAATTTAGCCTAACATAGCCTACATTATATTTACATCTGTCTAGTAATACATGCAGTTCAGCCGCAAGTTACAGTATAGGAAGGTTTAGCTAATGTGGGGTAATGTGAAGAAACTCTTTTGGACCACACTATCTGCAACACTGAAGAACTCTGTTACGTGAATTATCACTTCTACCTCTAATCAGCAATCAAATGATTTATTCATGCTTTTTGATGCCAGGTTAGGATTACACACTAATTTTCTTTCATGGTCTATGGACCCTCTGAAGTAGCCTTGGCCACCGCCTAGTAACCCCATGTATAAAACTGTAGTTCTGCCACTGCCACCAATCCAACACCATAACCAATGGACACACACACATGCACAAGTGAATATAAATGATTCATGGACCGATTTTATCCTCCTGAGAGAAAACATATTCAGGTCGTTCTCTCAGTGTCCGGGGGAGTGTTGAGCTTTTCACCCTTTAGCATGCATTTGCTTAGAGTTTGATAAAAATAATACTCCTCGTCACGCTACCTGCAGAGAGGCACATTGTTTGAAGTGTAAATCCTTCTTCAGAGGAGGTGGAGGTGGGCCACAATGCTCTGTGATTCACTGGTAAACATTATAGGCAGCATGGGAAATAGCCAGAGAACAAAATTGAGACATTTTCCTCTCAGATCTCGGATATTAAAGTGTCCCTTTCATGCAATTTTAAACGTTCCTAATTTGGAGGTCTCCTACAACAGATTTACATGCATCAAATGTCAAAAAACACTTTCATTTTCTTATAATATACATTGCACATCACCACATTTTTCAAACCCCTCTTTTCCAAGAGCCTAATCTGCTGTGATTGGTCTACCACTTACAGCGTGTGTCGGAAACAAAACGGCCATTACCATAGCAGAACTTCAGCTCTGGAGGCTTCCTAATAAAGCATAATAGGGACACTTTAATGCTCCGACTCACATACACATCTTATTTGTAGTACCTTCTATCAGCACTATTATTTAGTATGATTTCTTACTATTAAAGCTGCAGTCTGTAAGTTTTGCCTCTTTGTCACCATCTCTGTTTGAATCCCGCAATTGCAGCTATTTGCAGAATTATCATCTTTACGTGGGATTGTCACCAGTGGATAATGTACTTCAGAATCACAAATTGTAGTCTTGGAAGTATGACCAAAATAAGAATTTTAACTGGAAAATGTCATCTGAACAAGTACGTAACATGTCTGCCACTTTTGTTTTGACCAACTGAGAAAAAAGCAATAAATCGTGCTGCCAATGGTGTTTAAATCGCTTAGCTCAGATCACGTCAAACTGTGCAAATTATTATTGTTATCCTTTGTTCTCAAATTGTTAACTCCCTCGGGTCGGCAGTCATGCCAGCGATACCACCGCGTTTTTTTTTTCTTACCAGTGTGAAAGAGACTCAAAATACTCCGTCAATGTTGCACATACAATTAAGAGCTATACACCATTTTAATCTGTTGAATATCTTCTTTTATTTGTGTACACTCAGAGTAAAAACAAAATGTTGTGCTTTTTGCAAAATAAAAAAAAAACTAACATGATGCGTGATCTCTCGTCTCCCTCTGAACGAAGTCCAATCTGATAGTTCTCAGAAAATTAACTGTAACTTAGTTAATACTAATCACAAAAAAATTAGACTTGTGTCTAAAAAAACATTGAAATGACAGGGTTTAAATCGTGTAAGTCAAATCGAAAACAAAAATTCTGTGTTTATGTAATCTGTTTGAAAAGAGAGCCATGTCAGAATTCTGTGATTCAGCTCATTATCTGCTAATGCCACGCCCACGGAGCCAGCGCTATTCAGAGGCAAATTCTGAGGCAATACTTGTATGCATCGTCTCAGTCGTGTATTTATTGTCTTGAAAAGTGTTTATCTGGATGTTAAAGCCATGGTTAGCGACCTCTAGAAGACATGCCATTAGTTCCTGGTTCCTGTTCTTCTTTAGATGAATTTGTGGACTAAATGTGCACAGAGCGCCCTCCGGCTGCAAGTATGAATTGAAAACACAGTATCCAGCGTTCATAGTGATGACAATAAATATTGAATAAATATTACTCCTCTGTATAGAAAATTGACATAAACATATGAGAATCCATCAATATTTCTCCAAATGTGCATGCTTTTAAGCTAAAAGCCTATATAAAATGCCATAGAGGTAACATAATTGTTTGGACACTTTGCATCACAGAAATGCATTACATTTTAAAGTATATAATAGAATACCATTATTTTAAATTGTAATAATATTTCACAGTATTCCTGTTTTTTCTGTATGTTTGATTTACACCATGATGAGCTTGAAACCTGATCACAGAGGGTTTTTTCACAGCCTACCTGACTGAAAGAGCTCATTATTTATGCAGGTCATTAGAGCTCTTTATGCGTTTCTTTTGTCTTCTCAGGTGAGAATCACCCATTATTCATGATGATTCACGCTCCACGCATACTGTGTTTCTTGACCAAAGATGTTTTAGAAAATTTAAATCTCTCTATTGTTTTATATGAACAAGAAGGCAGCATAAACTTTACCTAATTTTGAAGCAAAAACTCTAGTCTACAACCTCCAATACCCAGAAGTCTTGTGAACACAGATTTAATATATATTTTTTTGGCTTTATTTCAGTGACTTAAGTTTTTTGTTTTTTCAATAACCACGCATAAACGTTATTCCTTCAAAAACACAAACATGTACATACATGTTCCTCACATATTATTGTAGCCTAGTTTGTGCTGAATACAGTGTAATGACACTTTTTCCATTAATATGTTTATGAACAACTGAAAAAAGCACAAATGTCAGGGCATGTCAAAACTTCTCCAGGGCCCCAAAAATCCTCAGACCCCTGAGGGTTAATGATAACAACACCAGCATTGAGTGACTATGTGTATTTAGTGTGTATTACCTGTAGATTTCATTTTCTGTAGCCACTCTGCAGTCTGAAGTCTTTTGCTTTTGACTACGGGTGAATCTCCAGTTGTCACTGATGATTGTCATTTGGACCTTTCTGGATTACAATCCACCATCAAAATGATAAGTTTAATAATTGCAGCTGCTGTGAGAAAAGGCTATAAATGATCCGCCGCCTGTAGCATCCTCACATGCGCAATAGCCTACTAGCTGGGACTCCTTCTCTATGTAACAGACGTGATGTAATGATGCAAAGATAAATGGCTGCATGCTCGAATTTCCCACGCTAACCCACCAGTACCATCCGGATTGGGAAACATTATTAAAAGATTACTGTTGTGAATCGGGCTAAGTTAAGGAGATAGTTTTGAACACTGGCTGGTTATGTACTTGCACAAACTTGGAAGCTTTTCCCTATCAAATGTTTTAGCTCTAAATATATGCACTTTTTATTTAAATTGAATGGGGGGGATACTATAATTGCATTCATACTGTGGAATTACTTGAAAAGGGCATTGATTTGAAAAGAGTGGAGAGTCACAGAGAGAGAGAGAGAGAGAGAGGAAGCAAGAGCACTTTCATGCTGGAATATTACATTGTAAATCAGAGACATTTATATATCCTTTTCATATAATCTAGTTGGTTTTGTGGACTCCTTCAAGCTCTGCTTTGCACAAAGTTGAGTTCAACACCTGCTCTACACTGATTAAAATAAAATAAAATAAAATATTCATCTGCTATTTAATGTAGTATATGGGCTATACAGGCTTCAAGTAAAGTTATTCTTGGCCATAAAGTCACCTTTCTTTTCCTTTGCTGGTGGGAGAGAAACAGTAGGAGGTCTTCATTCGTAACAGGCTTTGGAGCTGACGGGAGTTGTGAACCCTGGTTCAGGAGGCAGATGGTTGTAAAGGCAGTGGGTGTAAATTAAGGAGGTGCGATTGAAGTGAGAACACTATCTCTTGACAAGCCCCTCCCACTACAGAGTCTCATGTTTATGGATACTGCATGAACAATAGTGATATCACTGCTTTGATTGACCCAAACTCTATCATTAAAGCAGGAATGGTCGACAAAGTTTGGAGGGTGTGACTTAAGAGTAAAAATTTAGTCGGAAGTCTAAAGGTCGGGCAGTGAAGTTGCTTTAGTGTTCAGCACAGCTGCTATTGAATGCAGACAATGATGGGTGAGGTGAAAAATAATCTCACAGACTGAGCATCTGATTCATATTTCACACCAAAATGTCAAGAGATTCCTTGAAATGACAAGCTCCTTTTGTTATTGGTTGATATTACAAAATTTATGCATTTTTTTTTTTTAGTTCAGTTTTTTTTTAGTTCCGAAGCTGAAACAATGAGCAGCGCTTTTGAGAAAGAAAGAGATGATGCACACATTCGCAAGGTTAGTGGCATCAACTCTTTAAGAGATATTGACTTTTGAGACTTTTGTTTGAATAACTTACCAGCAATAATCAAGATATCCTTGAAATGTATCAACAACACGACTGGGCCATCACTTATGCCAAGATCAAAAGAAATAAAAATAATAAATTATATTTTGCACACACACAAAAAAAGCAAATTTTTAGGTCCATTATGGATATATATATATATATATATATATATATATATATATATATATATATATATATATATATATAGCTAGCAATAAAACATTATTTTTCTTTTGAATTTTTGCATTTGTTGCATTGACTTTAATTTGATGATTAATGCTGAATTGAATGATATAAAACCATATAAAATAATATGTACATTAAATCTTCCCCATCTGTGGATACTTTTAAGTCTAGTTGGAAGAAGTATCTTTTTAGTATAGCTTTTAGATTTGATTAGAGTGATTTAATTGTGTTTGTATGGATGTACTACTGTATATGTAATTGCTTATATTTGATATTTTTATGCTGGAAAGCACTCTGGTCAACAGCAGTTGCTTTAAATGTGCTATAGAAATAAAATGTTGATTGTATGTATATGTGTGTGTGTGTATATATATATAAGTAATTATATATATATATATATATATATATATATATATATATATATATATATATATATATATAATTACTTTATTATATCTAATTAGGAATAAATAGAATTGGACACAAAACGGAAACAAAATGTCATGAATTTGTCACAATTCAAAATAGTTACACTTTATTTTGATGATTCTGTTGACTATAAGTAATGTTGCACCTACATGTCAACTAACTCTCAGAGTATTAGTTGATTATTAGTAGACTGTTAGGTTAGTAGAATAAGTCAACATGTTTGCAAAGTTACTTAGTAGAATGTCTGTTGAGGAGCATCAAAATAAAGTGTTAGCAAATATTAAGCAGAGAGTCTACGAATACTGTGTGTGTGTGTGTGTGTGTGTGTGTGTGTGTGTGTGTGTGTGTGTGTGTGTGTGTGTGTGTGTGTGTGTGTGTGTGTGTGTGTTTTACCCATATGTTTTATTTTTGCTCTGAAGGTTATATATTAGAAAATCACACAAAAGTGCAACTATGGTTGGCCACTTCCAAATGGTCTCTTTCTGTCTAAATCATCTAAACGTCTAAATCATCTAAACGTTAGAAATATTCTGCAATGTTAACTGGCAACATGAAACTAAGTGGATAAAAGTCAATGCACTGATATGACCCATTCATGAATGTTTATGTAAACAGCTTGTTTGTCAACAGCGTGCGTCATACTTAAGAATTACGCAGTTCCCTTCATCAGAAAGTCAATGAAATATCACAAACTCACGCATGACGAATCTGCTGTTCTTCCGCTGCACATTAAATGACAGTAAAACAAGCTTGGGGAACACAGGGAATCGGTGATGAGACATGGGAGCAGGTGCTTGATGACTTGATCTTACAGCTTCTCGCTGGGTTCGGCTCTGTGGGTGTCAGCTGGTGAATCACAGTGATCAGCCAAGGCCTCTGAACTTTGATTTGATGGGAATCTGCTCTGCACATTTGGTTTCCCTGTGAAGGTGCTGGTGGAATGCACTAACATGCTCAAAGGCCTCACTCGAGGATGTGAAACATGCTCATGACCTTCAAATAAATTGTTTATGGAACAGATTTTTTGAAGAATACCCTGGCCACTCTTTAGAAGGCATTTAGAACATTTTGTGTTTGTTTGTTTTTGAAAAAAGTCTCTCACGCTAATCAAAAACAAAGGTAAAAACTGTGAAATATTATTAAAATTTAAAATCACTGTTTTCTATTTGAATATATTTTGAAATCGAATTTATTTCTGTGATCAAAGCTGAATTTTCAGCATCATTACTAAAGTCTATGGTGTCACATGATCCTTCAAAAATCATTCTAATATGCTGATTTGCTGCTCAACAAACATTTCTTATTATTATCTTATTATTATCAATGTTAAAAACAGTTGCAATGCTTCATGTTTTTAATATTTTTTTCAGAATTCTTTGATGAATGAAGAAGCTAATAATAACAGCATTTATTTGAAATAGAAAACTTTGGTGGCTTTATAAATGTAATTACTGTCACTTTTGATCAATTTATTGTGTTCTTGTTGAATATAAAAGTGTTCCATATGGCTATATTTCACATAAGAAGCACTGATGGCCAGTTTTTTAATGAATCATTATTTTGAATAGGATGGTTTCAATGTTTCATTTGATCCAAAAGTAGTCTGGTTGAATGATTCATTCACAGGACAGACTGATCGGGTTGTTGACTTAATGATCCATTCAGGCCTGTCATCAAAACAAACAACAACAACAACAACAAATGTGTGTGTGTGTGTGTATATATATATATATATATATATATATATATATTTATATATATGATAACACTTTACTATGGGGAACAATTCTCACTTTTAACTAGCTGCTTAATAGCTTGCATGCACCCTAAAAAAAGCTGGATTGTTTCAACACAAATTTGGGTTAAATATGGACAAACCCAACTGTTGGGTTAAAAAATTAATTTAAATATTGAACTCAGTGCCTGGGTTTGTCCATATTTGACCCAAACCCAGCATTTTTTTTTAGAGTGCGTTACTATTGGCTGTTTGTTAGTACTTATAAACCACATCCCTACAATCCTACCCAATACCTAAACTTAAATGCTACAACATCTACCTTACTAACTATTAATAGTCAGCAAATTAGGAGTTTGAGGCAAAAGTCACAGTTAATAGTGAATATATGTTCCCCATACTAAAGTGTTACCAAAAACCTTCCATAATGACATGAGGGTGAGTAATAAGTACACTGTAAAAAAAATCCCGTTGTTTCTACGGAAAAATACCGGCAGCTGTGGTTACCAGAACAATACTGTAAAAATGACATCTAACCGTAAAAATACTTACGGAGTTACATGTGAATTTTACATTTTAAATCTGTTCAATTTACGGTAAAATAACGTATTTCATTAACTGATATAATGTTAATTTACCAACCTAATGAAGTACTAATATCTGTTTTGTACCTTTATAATACACTGACAGTCACCAAACACAGTGGTGATGAGAGTCACATGATGAATCAAAGTTCATCACAAGCAGCTTTTCCACAAGCTGAGAAGCACAATACTAATATATAGAAGGTGCACACAGTGTCATTCACACACACACTAAACACCATCATGGTAACATGCATGAAATTTTAAAAATGCAATAAACATTAATTTAACAACATTAGATGTAACATAAAACCCTAATGTACATAACTGATTAGAAAAAAATGAGAAAAACTAAGAAGAAACAGAGTTATTTTAATGAAAATATATCAAATGTGAAGTGTCACGCAGGGAATTGTGGGAATGTCAATTTACGGTTTTTCACTGTAAATTTTACAATGAATTGTTATTTTTCACGTCCAAAAACTGTGAATTTAACGGTATTTTACCGTAAAATTACATTAAATGTACCGTTAGATCTATTACAGTTATTCACCGTATATAGTACGGAAACTTTCTGTAAACCAATCAACAGTTTTTCACCGCAGCATTTTTACAGTCTTTTACTGTTAAAATCACGGTCATTTTTTACAGTGTACATAAAATCTTGGCCTACAACAAGAACAGGCGCATAGAAATTGATCTTAGTCCTGTATTTATGCTTCTCTTCTTGCTTTTTTGAATTGTAATCTTGTATTCCTCATTAGGGCATGTTTTTACCGATCGTAAACATGGTAGGTTGATAAATGCTTTCCATTTGTTCCACTAATGGCTTACAATCCAAACTTGCCCATGCAACACTTCGCTGGTCAGTTGCTTCTGGCTAAACAACATTTTGATTATTTATTTCTTAGTTTACTTTCTTTCTTTCTTACTTTCTTTCTTTGTACTTAAGAACATTATTTGTATACAAATACACCATGTGCTTTTAATAGACTACCGGCTACATAAGATGAAATGGGTCTCTTAAAACCCATGAAGACCAATACTTAGCAATTCTCGCCAAGACACTAGCACAACTGTATTTATGTTTATGCCTGATATAATTAACTATTGATTTAGCTTTTCAAGTCCTTCTCTTTTTCCTGATGAAATGTACCCGAGTGGAGCAAAGCCAATACGCATAAAATTCTGTTTCTTTGGTGCCAGTAGAGTTATTGCTCTCTTTTTGCTGCATTTTACAAAGGTCCATAGGGCAATTGATTACGCTTGCGGTCGGGAGAAGCCATCGGGGTCTAAATGACCTTGATTGACTGAGGTTCACAAGCCCACAGCACCAGCTCAACTCTTGCCATCCTGCACATACAGACTGCAGATTTTGGACGCAGTTACATTTATAAGCAGCA
The DNA here is from genome assembly GCA_036281575.1 of Ancherythroculter nigrocauda. Taxonomy (NCBI): domain Eukaryota; kingdom Metazoa; phylum Chordata; class Actinopteri; order Cypriniformes; family Xenocyprididae; genus Ancherythroculter; species Ancherythroculter nigrocauda. The sequence goes on from VTFQ01000003.1 coordinate 56,360,842, forward strand.
ACTGGGAATTTGTGCCTCTTAATGGATTCTTCTTTGATTGGCTGAACTTGTGGGGTTATTTTAGGCTTGCAGCGTTGTTCAAATCTCTAGGAATCTGTGGCAGAGAAAGAACAGCCCGAGTGATGTGCGGTGGCACATTTTAAGTGGGTGGTGACAATGACAGTCAAATCCCTGAGACTAAATATTTTGCATAATTCCCTAGTTTCACATTCGCATGATGTGAATTTAGAAGAGATTTCGTGTTGTCTGGCCAGCCAGAAATCTGACAGACCACACATACACTGTAAAAAAAAGAATAGTTGGTTTAACTTAAAAAGTAAGTTACCTGGTTGCCTTAAAATTTGGAGTTCATTGAAATAAAAAAAAAAAAAAAACATAGTTAATACAAAGAAGGCGATTAGTTTAATCAATAGAAACTCAAAATAGTATGTTATCTGAACCACATTAATTATCTAAGTTGATTTGGCAAAAGAAAAAATGTTGTGACAAATCAGCAAAATAATTTGCTGTTCTATATTTCGTTAGTCTGGGGTCATTGTTTATTATGAATATATATATATATATATATATATATATATATATATATATATTTTATTATAATCAATCCTTTTATTCAGGAATGATGCATTAAATAGATCAAAAGTGACATTTAGGTAACAATTTACAATAAGGTTCCATTTGTTAACATTAATTACCTAACAGCGAAGGACAAATCTAAAAAAAAAAAAAAAATATTAATTTTAGTTACTGTTAATTTCAACACTTATTAATTATTAAAATCAAAAGCTGCATCTGTTAATTATGTACTGGACCTGAGCTGACAACTGACAATGAACAGTTGTATTTTCATTAACTAACATTAAAAAAGATTATTAAATATTGCAACAAATTAATAGTTCACTGTGCCTTATTTTAAAGTGTTATCAATATTTATAATATTGCAAATGCTTTCTATTTCAAATAAATGCTGTTCTTGTGAAATATCTATTCATCCAAGAATCCTGATGAAAAATATCAGGGTTTCCACAAAAATATGAAGCAGCACAACTGTTTTCAACACTGAAAATAATCAGAAATGTTTCTTGAGCAGCAAATCAGCATATTAGAATGATTTCTGAAGAATTATTTAAAATTGTAATAATCTTTCATTGTTGTTACTGTATTTTTGATCACATAACTGCAGCCTTGCTGAGCATAAGAGATTTCTTTCAAAAAACATCCTGCATGACAAAAACATGCAGGAACATGAAGTAATACAATATATTTTAGCACATTGACTTTAAATAAGGCCAGCAGAACCACCATGTGCTTTCCCTAAAAAACAGAACATTAACGATTAGAAGCATTCGCCATCACTGGTCGTTTTCTAACATCTGCCGCAGCATCATATCTGTCCTCATTCCCTCCCATTGCATGATTAATGGAGCTCTCCTCTGTAGTCTGCATGCACGAAGTGAGCATGCCTGGATCCCATTCACTTGACGACCATATAATACTGGTTTATCCCTAAGTCTCGCCTATATATGCTCCCATATATATACCTTTGCTCTCAGTGTAGCTCGTGCACTTTATGGTGTCACTCCCATGACAGGGAGTAAGAGCTCGATCTGAGAAGTGGAACCATTTAAAACCACCATTAGAGAGGCAATCTGAAAAAAATGAGATTTCAAAATGCAGGGGCCTCATTTGTTATGTGACTTACAATAAAAATGGAGCCTGGCTATATGCCTGTGATGGAGTGGAGAGAGAAAAAAATAAACTCTATAGAATAAGACTTTCTGGCATCTACGGCAGTGCCATTTTTAAAGGCTACACAATGAGATATAATAGAATGGATGGTTGAGGTTCTAAAATCTGATTGGATGAGCTGCACATCAACCGAATTCTATAGTAACACACCAAATTGCTGTGAACTGATTGTTTATTTTGATTTTTAAAGTTAATAAAATTAGGAATTTATTTATTTTTCTACTTTTTCTATAATCCATCCATCCATCCATCCATCCATCCAAAAGAAATATGATTCTTTCCAATAGAAGCAAATAAACTTAAGCTGAGTCACTTTTGCACATGTAATATTCAGAACTTTTACCCTTTTATTTAGCTCCACTGCTATTTTTTGCATCCTCCAATGAGTTCTTGATTTAATATGCCTGCACCAAGGGTAGCTTGAAAGAGGAAATATTTCTAAAGTGAGTTTTACCACTAGTAATTGTCTGTTTAGATTGACTCGGTTAACTGGAAGGCTTGCATAAGGTAAACCTGAAGTAAAAGTAAAGGAGATGCTTGAATTTCTCGTTAATTTATATAATGAAGTCACAAAGTCTTAATGGGTTGAGGTGGGACAGAATCATTAGAAAGATATACACTCACTGGCCACTTTATTAGGTTCACTTTGCTAGTACCAGTTTGGACCCATTTTGCCTTCAGAACTGCCTTAATTATTCATGGCATAGATCCAATGAGGTGCTGGAAACATTCCTCAGAGATTTTGGTCCATACTGACATGAAAGCATCATGCAATTTCTGCAATCGGCTGCACATCCATGACGCAAATCTCCCACCAATCTCCATCAGTTTGAGATGATTTGAGCTTTGTGACATGGTACGTTATCCTGCTGAAAGTAGCTATCGGAAGATGGGTCAGTGTGGTCATAAAGGGATGGATATGGTCGCAAACAATACTCAGGTAGGCTGGGACAATTAAACAATGCTCATTTGGCACTAAGGGGCCCAAAGTGTGCCAAGAAAATATCCCACACACCATTACACCAGCAGCAGCCTGAACCGTTGATACAAGGCAGGATGGATCTATGCTTTCATGTTGTTTATGCCAAATTCTGATCCTACCATCTGAATGTCGCAGCAGAAATCAAGATTCATCAGACCAGGAAATGTTTTTCCAATCTTCTATTGTCCAGTTGTGCGCCCGTGTGAATTGTAGCCTCAGTTTGCTGTTCTTAGCGGACAGGAGTGGCACCGGTGTATCTTCTGCTGCTGTAGCTCATCTGCTTTAAGGTTGGGGTGTTGTGTGTTCAGAGATGTTCTTCTGCAGTTTGGTTGTAACGAGTTGTTATAACATCTACATGCCTAAATTGCTGCCATGTGATTGGCTGATTAGATATTTGCGTTAACAAGCAGCTACATAGCTGTGTATCAACTTAAAAAAAAGTTGGAAAAAAGTTTGTTTCTCCATGGCATATGGATTATGTGTATGCTGTTGTACAAACTAGAACATTTATTACATGGGACAAATCAAATCCAGAGAAGATGGCAGAGATACTGTATAGATTGAAATATCCAAGCCTCCCATGTTGACATATACAGCTCAGTAATGGTGATGTTTATGTGCAGAAAAATACAGTTTGGAGGTAGACGAATAGTTCACCCCAAAAGGAAAGTTTTGTCATCATTTTCTCCCCCTCATGTCGTTCCAAATGCTCATGATTTTCTTTCTTCTTTAATAGTTGCAGAGTCAGGAAAATGACACTTTGCCTCTCAATATATGATAAATAAATCAAATTGCTGCATCTTACAAAATAATGGACCAAATGCATATGAATTAAATTCAGAGGGAGCTTGGCAAAACAGATGAGTAGACTGAAAAGATTTGTTTCTTTTTCTCAATAAATGAAGAGTGAAAGCAGGTTTATACAAGTTATGAGTTTGCCAATTTATGAATAGTTTGAGCTTTGCAGACAACACTAAATACAGTTTAAAACAAGAGGGATTTTGATTTTGTTGCAGCTCCTCTCTTCCAAGTCTGTCAGTAACGCTCTGGGGTGTGTTTCCTAAAGCGAACTATGGTCGCAAGTTCTGTCGTTTAATGGGACTTACGACCATAGTTGACTAACGATGCTTTTGGGAAATACACCCCTGTTTAGTTCCTGTTTCTATGACCCTATCCCAAATGGCACCCTAAACCCTCACGGTCTTCCTCTGAGTCCGCACTTGCGGAGACTAGCAGGCTCAGCAGAAGTGCGCATCGAGGGCACATAGCGGCCACAAAGGGGGCACTCGCAGGCACCCTTCTGAATGCTAAAATGACAAATGGGACACCCTACAGTCTTGTGGACTTAACGGACATGCACATGCAGCAGCCATTGTAAGTCCACAAGACCGAAAGTGCGCATGAAGTGTGCCATTTGGGAAAGGGCCTATGAAGCCTGAAAAGTGCAATGTGCTCTGATTGGTCAGCTGGATCAGTGTGTTGTGATTGGTGAACCGCTTTAAGCTTGTTTGGAAAATGTCCCGTCATTTACTATAATCACAAGTCTCAACCAGAATCTGCCCATTTATTCTGTGTATGCCTTGGGCGGGAATAATTTAAATGAGGAATATTGTGACGCGTTTGTTCCTGGAAGAAAACTCAAGACTACATTGGAGGCGTTTCAGGGAATTCAGAAACAGTGCACATAAAGCTATTTTTCATGCTAGATTTGTTTTCTGCCAACAAAAACATTTACAAATCAAGCCAACACAGAATCAACCACACAACTTCAAACAACTCAAGCTAGTGGCGTTATGTTACTGAATGAAACCATTTCTTTGAACATGTTAGTTCAATGAACAATTTGATGACTCACTCATCAAAGACTATAACCTGCAGAAAGAATAACTGAAAACTATTACAGCACAAAACAGACAAGCATTACACAATAATACATAATAAAATAATCACTATTAATCATCACAACACAATCCATTGGATTTGTCCATCTAACACAATGAGAAAAAAGAATCTGCACCCTGTACATGGCAAGCATCTTATACTAATCTATAAAATAAGTGCAGCTTTGATGGGAGATGCATTCTAGCAGATGAAAATGAAAAGTCTGGCATGGAAATGCATGGTAGCTGCAAGGCATCACTTGCTGTTCACACTTGACAAAACATTTTCAGACCTGGTGTCTGGAATACAGTTTAACGGCCGGGGGGAGTTTAGGGAAACATTCTCGTGCTCTTCCAGGGCTCACAGGGCATATCAGAGAAATGCTTAGTGACAAACGTGGGGCGGTGTGTATTGTGTGATCCAGACAGCTCAAAGCTTTTGGTTTGTAGAATTTAAAAGTAAGTGACTTTGAGTGTGCCCATGCTAATGCATTGCAAATTTATGTTGCAATTAGACACTAGTATAATGAATGTCTCCATTAGACCATATAGAAGAGTCATTTTATGGAACCCAAGACCAGATTCTTTGTGGGTTTGGGTGAGAAGTTCCACAGGGCATTTGGCGACACAAGCGCTGAACTTTCTAGAAATGATTCAAGGGTGATATTCTTAGATCACTAACAAGAACAAATTGCCACACATGAATCACTTTCAGACCAGAATGTCTAGCAGGCAATAAACAATTAAACATGTTAGCTGTAAAAGACAGCATAGATGCAATTTTAGCACATTACTGTGATGGCCGGATGTAGCTGGATAATGTGTTGGAGTCAAGCACTGAGAAAAATCAAGCATTTACAACAGCATCAATAGAAAACTAACCTAACTATTTGCCCAAATCCCTTGAGACCAATTTGAATTCAATTTAGAATCAATTAAAGGCTTGAAATGACTAAATAAATGAGCAAATAGTACATTTAGACCTCTGAAAGTTTAAGTACAGGGATTAGCTTTAACAAAAAAATAAATAAACCTAAATGTCTGAGATGCTACTTATGTGTGCACAGATGAACAGATTTTTCATTAATATATTCAATTATTCTGCATCTAACAAGCTCAACTACATTAAAATCATTTTATTTATGAGGAAAGTATCTTCTTGGTATATTATATCTTCTGGGGTACATTGACAGGCCAATGATGTACTAAAAACATAAAGGTTTTTCTTTTAGAATTTTTTTGGACATACGACAACGTTGTCAAATGATCCCCATTCACATAGATCTGCGAAGGCAACTAAAAAAGCTGTTATTATATATATATATATATATATATATATATATATATATATATATATATATATATATATATAACAGCTTTTTTCTTTTATAATACACTGGTGAATCATGCACAGTAAAACCCCAAAAACATGCATTAAGAAAAGAAAATAGGATTAATTTTGATTTCATGTTGATTTTAAATCAACACAATACACATATACATACCATACCATATGCATATTGCATTGCTGATGCATTATATATGACAGCTGTACAATATATGTGAGCAATTTGCATATCATGCCATCTAATGCCATGCTCTGATGTCTGAGAGGCATTTATCGGAACAACAGGAGTCAACAGGATGCTTTGTTAAAAACATTAAATATTAATCTGTACTTCAGTTTATGAACTCATATTGTGTAGGTTGAACATGGTGAACTGAGCTGAACATTTTCATTTTAATGCAGTGATGCAAAATTAATAGATGCAATTTTTTTTATTTTTATTATTTAGATTCTGAATGAAAATACACATATGAACCAAAGAAAAAAAAACAAAAAAAAAAAACAGGAAAGCACTCAGTGTTTCATGCACAAACAGAGACATCAACAGCAATCCCGGAAATCATCCCATTAAGACGATGACTCATCCCATGCAAACACTGTCTGATAAATCTGAAATTCCTGCTGTCCCAGCCAACAGTTCCACTCTAACATATGTTTACACAGTGTTGGATATTCAGGACACCCACACACTAGTTTGCGCTGCGTCAGAGAACTCTCCGAATCTATTTCCAATGCTGTTGATGCGTCACCGAAAGTAACACTGTCATGCGACCAAAAGTTGAGAACCCCCTTAAAACGTTTTTTTATAAACACTTTTTATTATGCTGGTTGAAACTCTTTTCACATCCTGATAGCAGTCAACAATAGAAGTGGTCTAAATATTAAAGCCACCTTTTACAGTTCCTCCTGAACCAAAACAACAAGCTTATGATGCATTCATGCCATGGCGTTATTTCCGTAATTACTAAACTACTAAACTGTTTACGTCCTCAGACTTGGATCCTCAAACTCAGATGCATTTCTATGGCAACACTACTTTACAAATCATTAATGACTTATCACAGTCAGAAAAACTGGAAGTTGAAACACCAGTAATTTTTACTGGCTAAATGAGTTATCTTTATAAATTTGTTCTTATTAGTGACTGAAACCATAAGAAAAAAAAAACAAACAAACAACAAAAAAAAAACAAAAAAAACAAATGGCACCATACAGAAGAACTGGTTATAGTCCAAAGAGGAACGAGGGGATGATGAAAGTACAAACAAGGCAATACTTTAATAAAAAATAGCAGATATCCCAGCATGATAAAGCAATGTAACAAGGACAGGTAGGGAAACTAAGGATAGGAAACAGGGTGTAAACTAAAAGTCTTTGAAAATGAAAACCAAACACAATGAAAGTGAGACACTGGTTCAAAAATGTTAAGATACAGAAGAAGATGATGAGGTTGGAAAGACAACTGTTTTAATTTCCAAATAACTGTCAGTCTCTGACAATGCTTATATATCGAAACTTGTGCTGAGTGAAGTTAAGATCTTTATCCAGTGTAATGCCAAGATATCTGAAGTACTCCACCATTTCGACCTTCTCTCCTTTAATGGCAACTGGTAACAGAAGAATGGATTTGGAGGAGTTAAAAAAAGCAGTCCTTTAGTTTTTGAGATGTTAAGGTGGAGACAATTATCATCTTACCATGTACTAAAAAAGGATACAGAGCAAAAAAGGAGTCATTGTCGTTATTATTAAGCAGTGCAAGAATAGCTGGATCATATTTAAAATAATAGGCAGTGGTAAGTGGACTCCGACAATCATTTGTATCGAGAAATGGACTAAATACAGACCCTTGTGGGGCGCCGGTGTTGAGGACATTGGTGGGCGATACTGAATTATCAACCATTACCACTCAGTCTATTAGAAAGGAAATTATAGACCCAGTTTTATTAATGGTGATGGAACTTGTAAATGCTGCAATTTCTTGATTACCTGAAATGAATCTGCAGCAGTCAGGTGGTACAAGTCAGAGCTCTTTAAGTTGTTTACATTCATTATTATTGTAATGTTATATGCTTTGAGATATGAGATAGGCTAACTTAATGCCAACTCTCATGACGCTTTGCAGACTCTGCTCTGTCTGTGTGCGTTCATGTGTTTTGGAGGAGGCGTGGCTTTGGAAAGCTTTGAAGGGAGTGTGGGATCTTATGCTTTGAAAGCTAGCTTGCTATTGCTAGCCTCTCCGAAAATAGCCGACCCTAGCTTTAAAACAGATCTTACACAATCCTATCTACCAAACACACCATGATTTTAGCTGTAAATAATGGGTGCCTTTGTTTATTTAGGAACCTTAGTTGTGAATTGCAACCAACAGCTCAGTCCACCGCTCACCCCTTCCCTTTCGAAGCACATAGATAAGCTACGGTGGCTGACACAGGACAAAGATGTCATTGTCTGAGACAGAAGAGAGTAGCCAGTCAAGCAAATGTGCTCTGTACAGCAGTTTGTCCATTTAGGGCTACTGTAGAAATATGGCGCCGCAAAATGGCGACTCTGATGTAAGGGGACCCGTGGTGTATGTGGATAGAAATGGCTCATTTTAGGGTAATAAAAACATCATGGTTCATTATGTAAGGTTTTTAACATAGTTATATATTATATTGCATTTCTGTCAATAGATCCTCTTAAATATTAAACAGTGGACCTTTAATATCCTGAAAGTTGCTGAATTTTTACTCCTACATCCCTGAAACACCTGCTAGATGTTAGTTTTACCTTTTTTGTTGATACAAAGACTGGATATAAAGACTGCACCAGCAGGATGTTTTCTGAAGTGTTTGATTGGTCAGTGTCTCACATATGATCTGGTAATTATCCTGAAGTGTGCTATTGCTGGACCATGTGAACTCTGGCTGATTCTGATTTGTCATGAGTAATTCAACTGACTTGCCCAATTATCACGGCATAATTTTCTGGTGCTTGCGAGATGCCTAACGGTCAACATGTCATCCTTCTTCCTGAAGTCATTGACAGTCTGGATGGATCACACTTGAACTGATGTGTTTGTCCACTTATAGTGTAAATATAGTGGATTATGCAACAAAGTAATGGTGGATGTTGTACATGACACACACACACACAAAAAGTTACACAATAGAAATTGCATTACTCATGGTTTAATTGCTGCACTTTTCATTAATTGGGTATATTGGTGGTATAAACACAAAAACACTCAATTCTTTGAAATCAATGAAACTCTTCCGTTTAGTTAGATAACTGGGTGCTTATCTGTTATACATATTTATTTATGTGTGTGTGTGTGTGTGTGTGTATATATATATATATATATATATATATATATATAGAATAAATTATATAAAATTATGAAAACACATACAACTGCTAAAAATTAAACTAAAATTGAAAACTACAAATATAAAAATATGCCAATTCAAAATATAAATATTATAATATGAATACTACTAAAATAACACAGAAATTTTATTATTATTTTTTTTTTATTATTATTTATCTTATAGTGAGGGATTCCTACTTTTTATTTAAGGGGATGATTGTGAGATTTATACTATAAAATAGTTGAGAAAACCCAGTTGCAATTCGTCAACAGTACAACATGCATCACCGAAATGTCAGAAAATTTTCACTTGTTTGGTTACGTAGTGTTTCTACATGTCATATTCATTAAAGCCATCTGATCTGTGTTAGATCATAATGCCAGAACACTGTCAACCCGACACTTGAGTGATGGAATCTGTTGACAGCTTGTCCCATGGCCAACACTACCTCTGCTGAAGAGACAAACAGACCTCAGCCTATTTGTGTCATGATCAATAATTTGTCATAGTACATTACTCAAGACGCTTTTACAAGCCACCTATATTTAAGTCAACAAGGCCCTCCATTTACTCAATCAAAGAAATGAACAGTAACAACAGTGCATGGATGAAATTAGGATGCATAGCCAGCCATTTGAAGTTTTTATTAAAATCATGAGTGTTAAAGTTCTCTCAACTGAGCTAACAGTCTGAATTAAACAGCTCTCAATAGTGTTTAAAGATTTATTAGCTCTGAAAGTTGATGTTATTTTGGTTCTCATTTCTAAATGTGACGTTAATGAAATGTAACTAAAATAATGGCTAGATTGCAATAATTCTTATTAAACATGGATCAGGTGAGCTTTGATAACACTAGTGATACTGTGCCAAGTTGGCATTTGTTTGAGTTTCTTAAAGAAACAGTACACCCAAAAATTCCAGTTCTGTCTTTTTTGGTTTAGTTCATCCAAAAATGAAAATTCTGTAAGTAATTACTTACCCTCATGTTATTCCAAACACATAAGACTTTTGTTCATCTTCAGAACACAAATGAAGATCTTTTTTGATGAAATCTGAGAGCTTTCTTTCCCTCCATAGACAGCTACGCAACTACCACTTTGAAGCTTCAAAAAGTTCATAAAGAGATCATAAAACTAATTCATATGAATTAAACAGTTTAGTCCACATTTTCTTAAGAGACACAATCACTTTTTATGATGAACAGATTGAATTTAGGCTTTTATTCACATATAAACATTCATCACACATCAGTTATGGTAAACAGAAGCTCAAGCATGCTTGCTTGATGCGTGTGAGAACCAACGAGGTTCATTCTCGTGTGAAATGCAGCACATTTGAGCTTCCGGAAGTGGTTTGTTTTCCGATCAATGTTTATATGTAAATCAATGTTCGCTGATTAATGGCAGAGTTTTCATTTTTGGGTGAACTGTACATTTAATTACACTGTAAAAAATGACCGTGATTTTAACAGTAAAATACTGTAAAAATGCTGCGGTGAAAAACTGTCAATTTGTTTACAGAAAGTTTCCGTACTATATACGGTGAATAACTGTAATAGATCTAACGGTACATTTAATGTAATTTTACGGTAAAATACCGTTAAATTCACAGTTTTTGGAAGTGAAAAATAACAATTCATTGTAAAATTTACAGTGAAAAACCATAAATTGACATTCCCACAATTCCCTGCGTGACACTTCACATTTGATATATTTTCGTTGAAATAACTCTGTTTCTTCTAAGTTTTTTTTGTTTTTTTTTTTCTAATCAGTTATGTACATTAGGGTTTTATGTTACATCTAATGTTGTTAAATTAATGTTTATTGCATTTTTAAAATTTCATGCATGTTACCATGATGGTGTTTAGTGTGTGTGTGAATGACACTGTGTGCACCTTCTATTAGTATTGTCCTCCTCAGCTTGTGGAAAAGCTGCTTGTGATGAACTTTGATTCATCATGTGACTCTCATCACCACTGTGTTTGGTGACTGTCAGTGTATTATAAAGGTACAAAACAGATATTAGTACTTCATTAGGTTGGTAAATTAACATTATATCAGTTAATGAAATATGTTATTTTACCGTAAATTTAACAGATTTTTTTTTTACATTGCTACTGTATTTTTTACGGTAAAGTTCTGGCAACCACGGCTGCCATTTTTTTACCATAAATTTTACTGGGATTTTTTTTTTACAGTGTACTCAACATCAAATAATTACAAACATGTGGCTGTTATTTTATCTATGGAATGCAAAACCAGAGGTTTTCAAGAATCTTCATACATCCCATTTGCATTCTGTAACGGATGGGAGCAGGACAACAGAGTTGGAGATCTACATGCAGGCTTTATTTACAGAAAGAGCATTGTTGTACAGGCAGTGGGTCAAACATCAGAAAACAGGAACAGGAAGGCAAGGCAAGGCAAAAGAGTAATCCAAAACACAGGCAATGGTAGTGATGTTACGTTCTGTGCCGAGGCTTCAGAGCGTGTGTCGAGAAATCTCGGAAGCTTTCAGTGAAGCGTGTATCGAGGCTTGTATCGCTTTAGACCAATGACGTTCGAAGCCTCGCTTCCACCTGACTGGTTCAGGATGCGGTTCGAATCTTGGCGCAACATTTTGACAGATATATGAGCGACCCATGGGATCCCCTCAAAATGTGTGGTTTTATAATAATAATAATATCGTCCCTCCTGCCTATTATGACCAAATAATTTATTTAAACATTTAATAGTCCCATTCATTTGAAGCCAATATGTTTATTACACAGTTATGTTATATACAATCATTATATTCATATAAATAGATTAGTCTATGTGGAAATTGATTCTTTTTCTTCACTGTTATTTCTAAGCCTTAACTGGCGCTAAAATACAGTGTATCAGATCACATCAGGTCATCTGTAATGTATCTGCTTGTTTTATGCTCTTTGAGCACCAGGTGGTATTGTGAGTAAATGAAGCCTCGAGAAATGAACCCTTTTGTGAACCACTTGGCTGAAGAGCTTCAATGCTTCATGAGGCTTAATCTCGCCATCACTAGGCAATGGTCAAGGCAGACAGCAAACGATCATCAAACAAGGAATCAGTCCAGGGTCAAAAACACCGGCTAGGCAAGACAAGGCAGGACAGGACAGGGAACAAACGGAATGCAAACCAATGGTTAAACAATACTCAACCATGCGTATATCTGAGTGCAGCTTATTAAAGAGTAACTGATGGGAAACAGGTGTGAGTGTGTGATTGGTTCCTAGATGGGGAATTGTGGGAAATGGAATCCATATAATGAGAACAGAGCACAGACCCAGGGCACATGTAACACATACAATGACAATTCATAGTGACCCAGCTAACAGGGAATGTTTTTAGAGCTTTCTGGTAAGTTTATCTCAAAGTTATGAACATTCTTCTAGTATTATTAGAATGTCATCATTTATGGAACATTTTGAACATTCAAAGAGCATTCAGAAATAATGTTGAATGTTAGCAAAATGTTCTTATAGGCCCACAGCTGTCAAGCTGCAATAAAGATAAAGAAAAAAAAGAAATGTGCATTTGACATAAATTATGTCAAACCTGATGTACTTTTTCAGAGTTTCTGTCAAGATAAACAACATAGGGGTGACTCTCTTAATTTTTTGGTTGATTGATTCCATTAGCATATACCATACGTAGGGCTGGGGGATATATCGCATGTGATTGTCACGCGCATTTTGTCAGTAAAGCTGGTTCCCTGATTACCGTTAAATCGCCATCACCTGCTTTCAAATGGAGCGGCATTTAATAGACAGAGCCGTAGTTCACTGACAAGCCACGCAATGTCGCGTTCATATCGCAGATGAATCGCCTTCGATAATGAACACGATATTGCGTGGCTTGTCAGTGATCTACGGCTCTGTCTATTAAATGCCGCTCCATTTGACAGCAGGTGATGGCGATTTAGCGGTAATCAGGGAACCGGCTTTACTGACAAAATGCGTGTGACAATCACATGCGATATATCCCCCAGCCCTAACCATACGTATACCATTTGAAATTTGGCTCACCTAGATGCTGCCCACCTGAACTAAAGCACAGCAGTTCTGCAAAGTAGAACTGAAAATTTCACTCAACGTTTGTAAAAGTGTCCTACTTGTATCTAGTTGTTAAAGGGGGAACATGAGCTTTTGACCCAGCAGTGAGCTGTCAATGACTCAGTGTTATAAGCAGCCTTGCCAATAGCAGAAAATTGGGCTCCACCAGCCTGGCAAAGACTTACCGTTCACGCAGGCTCCCAATCTCGTACATCTAGTTTAACCAAGCTCAACAGGGCATATTTTAATACCCGAGCCACTGCGAAAAATTCAATGTAGCTATAAACTGTGTGCTGCTGAAGCACCCACTATTCATAGGACAGAATTTTCTTTATCTCAGCTGTGCACTGGCTTGCATGACAAACACCATTCGCCTCCAGTACAGATGACACGGGCGTCTGGGTGGTGATAAGTCCCTCTGAAACCAATGATCAATTATGTGGAACTAATCAGGAACCACACAAGCTCTCTCCATATGGTGCGCTTCCCTACATTACATTCTCAGATTCAATCTCGGTCTTGAGACACAAGGATTTCAAGTTGTGGAGGATTTCTGGTCTCTGTAGACCCACATACGTCCATTTCCAACAAGGTCCCTGAATATGCTGTCCTTTTGTTTGTTATGAGCTTTGATGGAGTGCCTCTTTTTCAGCAACTGCCTGAAAATATTGAATGGGAAAACAAAGTCAACATGAAACCCTGTCAATCCTCCTTAAGGATGCCATATATTATATATATATATATATATATATATATATATATATATATATATATATATATATATATATATATATATATATATATATATATATATATATAGCCACACACACACATACATATCACCGTTTGCAGTTGGAACAGCTTCAGTCCTGGAGTGCTGCCATACGAGTGTGTGGTCGTGGAATATTGCACCATTCTTCAAGAAGAAAAGCCTCCAGTTCTTTGAAGGATGAAGGAGGAGGAAATCTACTTTGCTCTTTGGGCTTTAGAATTACCCATAACGCTTAAGTGATGTTCAGATGGTGACTGGGGAAGAAGTGCGAGACATTTGACTCGTGACGATGCTGACATGCAATCATCGAACCTAATAGCTCCCACAGCACACATCATTATGTTTATGCTTTGGAAAACACACATCGTTCGTTTTAGCATTCCTTGGCTTTCTCCAAGCATAAACTCAATTTAGGATATAGGGTGAAAAATGGCATGTCAGATTAGATTTCGTTTCATGACGACAGTTGCGAGGCCAGAAATCTCCATGTGGGGGGTCTAAGGGTGGGCCAACTCTCTGCAATAATTTCATTGGGAATATTAGTACCTCTTTCCTGCTGCAATTAGATCTTTTTATCAAACTTTATTGTAGCTCAAACAGTGCTAACAATGCCAAACTCGTGGATTTGCCAAGTGCATACATGTGAAACCTACTGCGCAATTAAGTCTTAAATTCATCAGTCTCCTTTCTCCTTTCATTGGATTTAGCACAGGTTTTATGTTGAATGCCTTTCCTTACACAACCCAGCACTGAGAAAACATAAGAAAATATGCACATAAACTACAATAGAAACACATTTACCAAATAAATTCCTCAATGCACATTAAAAATACATGTGACTTTACGATGGGATGGCATAACTGGACCAACCAGAGCACCAAACCCGTTGCACAGGATCTGAAATGCTAAAATTTTGTCATTCTGAAATGCCTGAGCAAAGTCAAAGTGGTTCAGTATAATTGCCTCCGAGAACTGTCTTACATGACTGTTTTCCCAAAACACCAGGCATCCACCTCCGAAAGCAAGATAACTTCATTGCATTTTGTCTGCATGCTCTGAGATGCAAGTAATTTATTATATAGGATAGTATTATACAGTGGCTTTTCCTACTACAGCAACTTTCATCTTTTTAGTGATATTTAGCGTCAGTTTATCAGGAAGTGCCGATTTTGTTCTCTTTGGCTCACTAGATGGAAACAGTGCTTTATTTGCAAATGTTTTATGCGAAATACCAATTTTGGGCATAAGTTAAATTTGCAACTTTGGATGGAAACATATCTATTGACATGGGGAGAACATGCAAACTCCACACAGAAAGGACTCCTGGCTTAGTCGGGCCTCAAACCGACTAAGCCAACGTATATATATACACATACACACACCGATCAGGCATAACATTATGGCCACCTTCCTAATATTGCCAAAATAGCCCTAACCCATTGAGGCATGGACTCCACTAGACCCCTGAAGGTGTGCTGTGGTATCTGGCACCAAGATGTTAGCAGCAGATCCTTTAAGTCCTGTAAGTTGCGAGGTAGATCAGACTTGTTTGTTCAGCACATCCCACAGATACTGGATTGGATTGAGATCTGGGGAATTTAGAGGCCAAGTCAACACCTCAAACCATTCCTGAACCATTTTTGCTTTGTGGCAGGACACATTATCCTGCTGAAAGAGGCCACAGCCACCAGGGAATACCGTTTCCATGAAAGGGTGTACATAGTCTGCAACAATGCTTAGGTAGGTGATACGTGTCAAAGTAACATCCACATGGATGGCAGGACCCAAGGTTTCCCAGCAGAACATTGCCCAAAGCATCACACTGACTCCGCCGGCTTACCTTCTTCCCATAGTGCATCCTGGTGCCATGAATTCCCCAGGTAAGCAATGCTCACACATCCGGCCATCCACGTGATGTAAAAGAAAACATGATTCATCAGACCAGGCCACCTTCTTCCATTGCTCCGTGGTCCAGTTCTGATGCTCACGTGCCCACCGTTGGTGCTTTCGGCAGTGGACGCGGTCAACATGGGCACCCTGACTGGTCTGTGGCTATGCAGACCCATATGCAACAAATTGCGATGCACTGTGTATTCTGACACCTTTCTATCAGAACCAGCATTAACTTCCTGAGCAATTTGAGCTACAGTAGCTCGTCTGTTGGTCGGACCACACGGGTCAGCACACTCACTCACTTAAAGTTCAACTAAAGTTTAATTAATACTTTAAAGCACAGCATGCTAAATACTAGATTAATCCAATGCATGTTGATTTGTTTTGTTTTTCATTGGTTATTTCCAAACCTTTTTATTCTTACAGCTATGGTTGGCTGCACTAGTTTTCACTGGTTTGGCCTTGTATTTGGCCAAGCTAATTTCTATTGCCAGCACTGACATTTTTACCTCAGCCTTCCTGCAAACATGTGATTTTCCATTTTCATGAACAATGCACTTGCACTTCGAGCCTCTATTTGGCCTTTATAGAACTTGGTTTGTGGCATCATTGTGCTTTGAGAACTTGCATATTAAATTATTGGTAATTGACCACTTTTAAGCTGTAACATTAAAATAACTGTCAATCAATCTAGTGTAGTTCACATGCACTGCTGCATTTGGAACTTTAAAACTGAAGCTGTTCTTGAGTGATATTTCTGCTGTTTTGTCCACCTACCCATTGTGAAACTTGAAGGATAAGGGACAAGTGCCTTTCTCAAGAGTACAATAGTAATAAAAGGCATCATTAACTCTGCGGTTCACAGGTTATCCCAATATGAGGTCAGTCCTGTGGCAGCTAAAAAAGAGGTCTGGCAATTAACAACTGTAGTTTGCAGTCACCAGCAAAATTAGTGTTACATTACAGAAGAACAGAAAGAGCAATCTGAGGTCTATAAGACACTGGAAATCACACAAAACAGAATTAAACTTATCAAATGCAAATGTTTTAAAGGGGTCATGATGACATGATGGCATAGATGCTCATATATAATTATTCAGACACCAGACATAATTTTTGATATTTTTTCACTAGTGGGTGCAGGACACTATAGTTCATTTATGTAAGTGAGAATAGTAAAAAAAAGTAAACTGTGACATATTATACCCAAAAATTCCATACACTTCATACAGTGGACTACCAGTAAAATTGATAGAAATTTGGGACCAAAAATTATTCAGACACTTTGACCTAACCATGTTTTGCTTAAGTGTTTTTTTTTTTTTTTTTTTTTTTCTTTAATTGCTAAAGTGACCTTTTTATACAACATAATGAACAAAATTAAAGGGTTAGTTCTCCCAAAAATGAAAATTCTGTCATTTATTACTCACCCTCATGCCGTTCCACACCCGTAAGACCTTCGTTAATCTTCGGAACGCAAATTAAGATATTTTAGTTGAAATCCGATGGCTTCGAGAGGCCTGCATGGAGAGCAATGACATTTCCTCTCTCAAGATCCATAAAGGTACTAAAAACATATTTAAATCAGTTCATGTGAGTACAGTGGTTCAATATTAATATTATAAAGCGACGAGAATATTTTTGGTGCACCAAAAAAAACCGAAATAACGACTTATATAGTGATGGCCGATTTCAAAACACTGCTTCAGGAAGCTTTGGAGCATTATGAATCAGTGTATCCAATCAGCGGTTCGGAGTGCCAAAGTCACGCGATTTCAGCAATCATGATTCGACACAGAAGAATCAAAGCGCTCCGTGGCTTCCTGAAGCAGTGTTTTGAAATCGGCCATCACTAAATAAGTCTTTTTTTTGTTTGTTTTTTTTGGCGCACCAAAAATATTCTTGTCTCTTTATATTAATATATTAATATTGAACCACTGTAATGAACCTGAACCGATTTCACATGAACCGATTTAAATTTAATGGATCTTGAGAGAGGAAATGTCATTGCTCCCTATGGAGGCCTCACTGAGCCATCGGATTTCAACTAAAATATCTTCATTTGTGTTCTGAAGATTAACGAAGGTCTCATGGGTGTGGAACGGCATGAGGGTGAGTAATAAATGACAGAATTTTCATTTTTGGGTGAACTAATTCTTTAAGCATTGCTGCTAAAAAAAATTGCTGCTGAAGTCAAAAAGGCCACTGACACAAAAATATTGGAAAATATTGAAGTTCAGTCAGTCCGTGATTATAATGGGTTCTATGTGCTTTTGATGCAACACAATGTTCACATCCAGTGTAGGCAAATGTCAGCCGTTAAGCTACTGAACACCAGTGGGTGGGGCCTATGGTGCAACCATTAATGTATAACAGGGGTGTCCAAACTCGGTCCTGGGCCAGAGTTTAGCTACGACCCCAATTAATCACACCTGAACCAGCTAATCAAGGTCTAATTAGGCAAAGATGGTACAAAGACCTCTTACATGTCAAAAAATCAAGGCAAATTTGACTTCTCATGCCATGACCCCTTTAAAGTGTATAATGTGAATAAATGTGCTGGCATTGAATATATTTACTTCTCATTCATAAATCTCATTCATTTAATACAATAAAGTCAACTTGGTAATTCAATTAATTCAATATTCTATAAACCTAAAGGGCTCTTAATACTTGAGTCTCTAAAGTTGTTCATATGTTTTCATATGCTTACATTTTGGATACTCCTAATGTGTTAACAATGTTTTAGTGTCTATGCAAACGTATTAAAATGAATACATGCTAATGAGATAATTATTCGCCATGTGCATATGTGAAATGTTACATTTAAGATTTCGGCATCCAGAGAGTGTGCAAAGTTGAATCAAAATCCCCAGAGAATAAATCCAGTACAGTAGCCTTTACAGTAGCCTTCATGGGAACACAAAAGGAACACAAAAATTAGAGGAATGATTAAGCGATTGTTCTATACGTAATAGCCGTATATTCAAAGTACAGAAATGTGCTCTTTTATACAGTTATTTACTTATCACAGTTCTGGCATACCTGCCTTCACCGAATGCAGCAGATGACGAACTAATTTTGCAGAAGCCATTAAGATGGATGAGGAACATGCGTCTGTTTTTATGTTTGATTGTGTCACATCTTCGCATGGCAGATATTAATGTGAGTCCAGAACGACTGCAGAGAAATGTATGCAAAAGAAAAGTGTGAAAAACAGTTCCACCAAAAGAGGCTATGTATTGTGGAAACATGTTGCTAGAAGTGAATACGTGAAGATGTAAATAAACACAAGGCGGCCAACGTCGCAAGACTTGGCTCCCAATTTCTAATAAGTGGGTGTCGGGAGCAAATCTTGCTTTCCAAGAGATAAAATAAGTTTATAAGAAGAATTCAAAGTGTTAAAAACATTACTCTTCATAAGAAATATGGAAAAAACACTCTGATAAACTCATATGCTAATAATTATGGGAATCTAATTGCAATGAAATACTAGCTTACTGAATATGTCATCCAACTTTTGGAAGTAACATAAGATCTTATTTAATCCCTATTCAAATATGCAAATGCAATGTCATAATTGTTCTGTGCTCGTTCATCTTTTATTTAATTTAATTATGGTTAAAGGTTACACATTATTTCGATAGTCCACTTTATACATTCTACTAACTTTAACTTTGCAACTACATGTCAACTAACTCTCATTAAAGTATTAGTAGACTGTTAGGTCTGGGTTAGTAGAATAAGTTGACATGTACTTGCAAAGTTATTTATAGTCAGTAGAAAGTAGAAAGTAGGTTGATTTAACACAATGAAGGCAATTGGTTTAATCAACAGAAACTCAAAAATATTGTATCTGAACCACATTAATTATTGAAGTTGATTTGACAAAAGAAAAAATGTTGTTATAACAAATCATGAAAATATTTTTTTTTTTTACAGTGCAGGAATATTATTTAAAAAAAAAAAAAAAAAAAAAAAAAAAAAGTATAGTTTTAATGTGACATACCCTTACAGGAACGGCCACCTGGAGGGCAAAACAAGCATATCCTCCATTGCCCACCAGTCATTTTTACCAAGTTTGTGTTAAGTACTAATGTAGTAAGACAGTGATATAAAAATACCAATTTCAATATACACCTTATTGATGATCAATGAAGCAGATGAACCCAGACACGGTTTTTTTTTCCATAGAAAACCATAAAGAAAACACTTAAACATTTAATGAGTTGCATTCATTTGCTGAGCTCATCTGCTCGCCTGTGTATATAGTATGCATCATCAATAAGGTGTATACAGAATTAGATTTTTTAATTTCACTGTTTTAGTACATAAGGCACTTAAAGTGCTTTTTGTGTTAATCATTTTAGAATGTCCTGCTGTTTTTAGTGATTAAAATACTGCAGCAGGTACTGTATATGAATCACAAGTGCTCAAAACGTGCATTTTGTCCACATATTTTTCAGAAAATTAACAGGCCTGTAATGCAGTTAAAAATAGCTCTGGCTGAACGTGATTCAATCATGGACAGTGGCACCATGTGACTGAAACAAGTAAAACCGAATAGAATCAACCATGTACAGCTAACTAGAGTCAATGGTGTTCATTTAACTTAAATGAAAGGTTTTAGTTTATATTCACATCAAAATAATCCTACAATTAATGCTTCCTGTTTAGTCCCGTGGTTTACTTAACAAACTAAATATAACCTTTCCTCATACATGTCATATGAATTGATGATACACTCAAAAAAATAGTTGAATGAACATGATTTAATCGTAGCACCCATTATGCATCTAATCAAATCAAGTAAACTTGGATTGCTTTGAATATTTTATATGAACACAATATACATTTGTAGTTTAAACATTATCTTAATATGTCAGTGTAACTTATTTGCAACTAGTTGAATCAAAATGTTTGTATTGTGTTTCTATGGTAATGCACACTAATTCAACAGAACTCTGCCTTGTTACACTAAATAGATTATGTATTGCTCATGTGTGGCTATGGTAATTTAATGAATATATATCTAATTGTTTCAATTAAATTTGCATTTAAATTGAGATATGCAAATAATGATGTTCTAAGTTGATTATAGAGCCATTGCCACCAATGCAGTTAGGATCAACTTAGATTTGTAATGCTTTAAAACTCCATAACACTACAATAGTGATAATTTCATTATTAAAGTGAAATGATTTTTTGCTAGCTGGTCCCCAACCCAAGCACAAGTGCAACACTTCTCCACAATGGTAACACCCAAAACCATTAACATAACAGAAACTTTTAAATACTAACATAATAGAACAGTAACCTTTAAAAAGACACTCCATTTTCTCTCTGTTTTTTTTTTTTTTTTTTTTTTTTTTTTTTAATGCTTAAAATAGCACTTCATTTCAACATTTACTCTCTCAGTTCAGCCCCTTTACAAAGCATGATGGGAAGTAAAAGTCCTGTTTGATTAACTCCTTGTTGGCTGGTTGGGTTACTTTATTGAAACATGTTATTCCAATATGAAAACATCAAGTTAAGTCAAAAAGTAATCGTTTCAAGTCAATTTAACATGAATCAATCACATTTAAACCAGAAACCTGATACAATGGTGTTGAATCAAAATAAATTGTTTAAATAAAGTGAACAGCATCAAAAATCTTTTTTTTTTTTTTTGAGTGTAGTTAATGTCTGTCTGGTTTACTGTATGTAAATAACCACATTTGAACATTATTTTTCATCTTCAAATCTAATTCAGTATGGTCTCATGTGGTTATCCAGATGTTGCTACACTGCGAAACAAACCAATGAGAATACAGAGATGTCAATGAGATTGGTGCTGCACTGAATGCTTTTAAAAGAATAAAAGCATTAATTTCTTCACATCCTGAATCTCTAGGAAGTCAGTTCACCCCTACAGCTCAAAGAGCACATGCACACAGTAAGTCTATTCCTAAACTAGTGGTCGGCCCTAATGATTGATTGCATACTGAGAAGTGCCGTCACCTCTGCTGAGAAAAAGAGCGCAATAAATGCTCATCAAGTAACTGACAGAGGAACAGAAAACAGCTTGATTGTGGTAGGCTGGTTAACTCGGAGGGCTAATTTTTCTATGATTAGACAGTGTAGAAATGTATGCAACCATTAACCAGATGATTTTTATGGGAACTTTTATGCATTTGTGTATTTGATGTACATTCATTCCATCAAATAATCCTGAAATAATGTATCACTCTTTAAACAAAAAATATAAAGCAGCTCTACTGTTTTCAACATTGATAACAATATAAGAAATGTTTCTTAAGCAGTAAATCAGCATATTAGAATGATATCTGAAGGATCATGTGACACTGAAGACTGGAGAAATGATGCTCACTGACCATAATTTTGACATTGATACCCTGCCATATTGATATTTTTATTATTGTTTTATAATTTGTCAGCATGTATATTAGGCTGCTGTCACTTTAAGACCTGACACACTGATCCATTATACTGTTACACACGCGTTTTCTTTCTCAACATTCACTTAAAATATAACTGACTGTGTTTAGGTAAATGTGAAAGATTTCAAAGTTTACAATACACACAATCCCACACTGAAATTCAAGCCCTATAACACCAACAGTATTCATCTGGAGCAAATGAAAGGAGTGAGTGAGGGGAGGAGGGTTTGTTTGTCAACTCCCTGTTGGAAAGTGCAGCTGGTATTGTGTATCTACTCAGCGGAAAATTAACATTTCAGATATTTCAATATTGAAAAAAAAATAAATAAATCAATATTTTTGACAATGCTACATTACACTTGGTTTATTGTTTCAGATGCCTTTTTGAAAGACTACAATTGAAAAATGTATATATTATATATATAATTCAACACGCCAAAGTGGCTAGTAGGATTGACTGTGTTTCTCGCCACTGCTGAAATCTACCCGCACTGGCGTGTTGGCAGTTTTTAATGTCAAACCCTAAAAAACAGTTATTTTAAATTGTAAAAATATTTAATAATATTATTATTTCAAAGAAATGCAAGACGACTTGGTAACACTTTAGAATACTGATCCTTCATCAATGAACACACAGGAACAAATGAATAATGCATTATTGACACTCTAGTAACTACTATTAACTAACAATAAACTCTGATTATATGTGATTATAATCTGATTATATACTATTATATGTGAGCATTCTGTCTCAGCTCTTTTTGTGTTTGGACATTTTGAATGACACGAGACTTAACAATGACAAAATTCCTTTAAGATGCTGAAGTTTTTGGACTGCAAGCTAAATCTCAACAGATTGCACTCTTGATATTTCCTATAGAGCTCCTGGATGTCTTAAAGGGTTAGTTCACCTAAAAATGAAAATTCTGTCATTAAGAGCTTTCTGCTCCTTCATATGAATTGAGCGATTTAGTCCAAATTTTCTGAAGCGACTCAATCACTTTATATGATGAACAGATTTAATTTAGCATTAAATTTAGGCTTTTATTAACATATAAACATTGATGAGCGAACATGAAAAAAAAGCTCAGCTGAATCTGCTTCACACGTGAGAGCAAACCTCTTCCAGAAGCTCAAACGTGCTGCGTAACACGAAAATGAACCTCATGGGTTTAGAACAACATGAGGGTGAGAATTAATGACAGAATTTTCATTTGTGGGTAAACTAACCCTTTAAAATGGGTTTTTATACACCGGTGAACATGGTAGGGCTGTGTTTTAGATCTCTGCACTACACACACGTATGTAAACTTGGCGAGAAATGTTTGTGAGTATGCTGGAGCAAAGTACTTCCTGTATCTGTCATTGATGTGGTTTGTCATGTCCACTTCAGAAGCCCGTCCTTCACAGTAGTAATTTGGTCAAAGCATTATTGGAACAATACAGCTGTCAAACCATTTAAAAGTCTCTTGAGCTTCACAATAACATCCACAAGCTACAAGCTCTTTGTAACCCTCTGAATTATTCACACTGTCATGCTGACCTTGTTTTAGGTGGTGTTAAGATAAATAATTAGCTCTATTATAGGTTTGATTAGAAAGGCAGAGGTAAACTAGTCGATATTGGTTCTGAATGTATAATGCATCCAGTCGGCGACTCAATACATGAATGCTTGAGAGCTCATATAGTGTATGCAGTAAGTAACAATAAGTCAGATCAATCTTCTGGTGTTTTCTACAACAGAAAACGAGAGATAGACCAGGAGAGGATATTAGACAGATAGATAGATAGATAGATATGGACAGCAAGTGAAAGAAACCCAAACGAACAATGGCTTTGTTAGATTCGAGTGGGCAGGAGAGGTGAGTAGTGTGTGCACTTCTTTGCCACAAGGGTTTTTATGAATCTGACAATAATTGCATAATTATCTACATAGGTTATATCCCTTAAAAAAAATGAATACTGAGAAGGCAAACAATACTGTCATCCGAGTATGAATCATAATGGTGATATTCCTGCAGTTTTGCAATAATATGTTTCAATTTAGCAAAATGTATTTACATTACATGGTTCAAGTGACCCAATTCCGATTTTGTGGCACAAACCTGATATGACCCACAAACGTGTAAGCAGGGGAGAAAAAAAATATGTGGATTCCGATACCCTCAGATTGGTTTCAGGCCTCGTTCAAGTGTGGAAAAAAATCTGATATGAATCAGAATAGTGCATTTTGCATCTGCATCATCTGCTATCACATGACTCAGTGGCACAAAGGAGGACGAAAGCTCAAACCAATGTTTTGCTGACCTTTAAAGATAAGAAAAGCAAAAGCTTGTAATATCATTTCATATGCGTCCAATGCAAATCGCACCATTTTTACTTCTTAATTGGCCTAAGCTTTTCCGGGTCAGTATGTCTACCTTTGGTTGTTTTGCCAAATGTATAGCAGAGATGTTCACGAGTCTTTTATCTGGAGTCCGAGTCAAGTCTGAAGTCTTTATCACTGGAGTCTGAGTCAAGTCTGGAGTCTTTTGTCACGAGTCAGAGTCAAGTCTCGAAAAATGCTCATAATCAAATCCGACATTTTATCCTAGTTGTATTATATAGACAAAATTATATGATCTTTCTATAATCTGTTTTATTTGAAATTAAGGTCCTATAATGTAAGGGATAATGTACATCCAGTTTGTTACTTTATAATCCATTACAATGTACAAAACAGTCGTCCTGGCAACGAGAGTAGACATTTTCAATACAGTCGCTAAGTGGACACAAGATGGCGCCAGTGAGTCACGGTTTGTTATACAGCAGTTTGTTACACAGCTTAGTTGTTAGTGACGACAGTCATTATCATAAAATATCAAACTTCGGAATGTTTAAGAATGTCAATAGAAAACTCTACACATGCTGATTGTGATACGTTAAGATATGAGCTTTAAGTAATAAATGGATTAACATCTCTTTCTATCTCTCTCTTATGGACACACATTAAAAAATAGAAAAGCTGCAAATAATACGAAAAGATTGATAAAACGTAGTGCTAGGTTTAAAGTCTAGATTTTTTTTTGTTCATATTTTAACAGGTTGGCAATTTAAATGAGCCATGCAGCTACACCACAGTATAATAGCAAGTTGTGTGAGTTAATGTGACTAACCTTTGTCTCATAAGATTTGATCATGTTGTTCCGATGTCTTTAATTGTTTTCCCACATTCCGTGCATCTAGCTGATCTGACATGACAATAAACCCAAAGGAAAGAACCTATGGCATGGTGGCTCCCGTCATGTTGCATGGGACTCTTATTTTGACATTTCGGACATACGTAATCAAATTCTATGACAAGAGTCCAATCTACCACGACACGTAAGGAAATATAACGTTTTGTGACGCAGATATTATAAAACCATTTAAACACAACACAGATTATTTATTTATTATATCAGTAGTTAAGGGTAAAAGGTTGTTTTTTAAAATATTCCGAGTCTTTTGTGCCGAGTCGAGTCAAGTCTGGAGCCATTTCAGGTCGAGTCCGAGTCCAAGTCTAAAGTCTGTTAAAAATGCGACTCGAGTCCGAGTCTCTAACTCGAGTGCCCATCTCTGATGTATAGTGTAAATGCAGAAAAAATCAGATATAGTCAACAAATCAGAACTGGGCACCAAGTCCTGCAGTGTAAATGCAGCCCAAGTAGTTACCAGCATATGTATGCTATACATTACTGTAAGGCAGCTCATTGGGTTTTGAATAAAAGCTGTTATGTACCATACACACACACACACACACACACACACAAATTGGATGCCATCTCCATCATCATCTTCTTGAAAATGCCTCTAATTACAAGATCTTGTAGCCGTCAATATTTCTTGATTTGTCTGGTTTCTTATACACTGCAATGCAACTCAACCCGCCCCCTGTCCTTTATCTGTAATAGAGCCCAACAGCTACAAATCAATATGGTGCTACAAGATAACAATGGATGAACTCAGTGTTGACCATCTCTTAAAAAGACCTGCACTTCAGGCAGTGTGGTTTAAACTCCTATAAGAAAAGCTTTAGTTGGTGCTTTGTTACTTGAGTTGTTTGGTAATGTCACAAGGCTAATTGCATCTCAATCAGTTATCTCATCATTGCTTTTGATTTGGGAAGAAAGGCAGAAAAGTATCTTGCATACAGTGGGCTTGTGAAACAACAGAGAAACACATATTGAGCACTAAGTGGTTCATCCCTTTGAACTTTGAAATTGTGCTCTAAAAATGTCAGCAGCGGGCTGAAAATGCATTGCGCACACTGACGTAGAATATAGTCTGTGTTAAGAGCTCTAACCTTTTCC
This sequence comes from Ancherythroculter nigrocauda, assembly GCA_036281575.1. Classification (NCBI taxonomy): domain Eukaryota; kingdom Metazoa; phylum Chordata; class Actinopteri; order Cypriniformes; family Xenocyprididae; genus Ancherythroculter; species Ancherythroculter nigrocauda. Next base: position 56,387,659 of record VTFQ01000003.1, read on the forward strand.
ACAAACCACAGAAACTCACTGACTTCATCTCTCTCTAACTCTCCACTATCTCTGCTCAGGAACATCGTGTAATGCATGCCGGATAAGTATACTATAAGTTTCAAACAATTTTGTCCATGTTTACTTTATGACAACATCCAAAAATAGTCTAGATTTATGCTATCATACACAATCAAGAAGGTGACAACAAGTAATATACATTCATTTATCGTCTGGCCTGATAGCACTCTGCCAAAGCTGGAGATGTGCACTTGGGAGTAACTGCCTTTTCTGCATGGGTGAGCATCCGTAATCCCACTTGACAAGCATATATCGCTGTCTTCACATCAGGCCAGGCAAAGCAATCGGGTTAGAGCAGGTTTGTTCCTGTGACCTTGGCTGTCAGAGCGTGCATGCTGAAGTCGGCCCCACTGGGGTGAACATTGTGTCGAGGTGGACTTGACCGCTTTGGGTCACTGTAGAAAATCATGCTGCATACATTATGCAGACATAAGCAAATCAAGATGTGCTATAATTATCATTTAGAACGGTCTACTTAAGACGACGCTAAAGGCTTTTATGCTTATGATACACAAGTTAGGTTGCCAGCCACACCAAGTCGCTTTTTGGATTTAAATAGGCAAATGCTTAAGAGTCTACGATTGGATCATTATTGCAAATATTATTATGTTTCTAGCATGTTATATGTTTAACAACAGTTCTTCTAACCCTCATTGATGGAGTGTGTATCTTTTCATTTCTTAAACAACCATGTAGGAAGAAGTATCATGGTCATATTCCAGTATGACAGTGTCAAGATTCAATGTCTGAAATTGTGAAAGAATGGTTGGGAGGGAGCATGAAGAATCATTTTCACACATGTATTGTATAAATTCATTGAAAGTCTTTGGGATGTGCTGGAGTAGACTTTACAGAGTAATACCAGATCTATCAAAAGGTGCATACATTTTTGGTCAAGATCTTGTACTGACAATGCAAGAGGTGAGCACTCTGTGTCTACTCCAGTCTACTCCAGGACATCCCAAAGACTTTCAATGAATTTAAGGTCAGGATTCAGAGATGCCAATTCAGGTGTGAAAATGGTTCTTCAGCAATTTTTTTTTTTTTTTTTTTTTTTTTTGGCCGGGTAGTGTATGGGTAAATGACTGTAAATTATTATGGTCATCAGTCGTCCTATATTACCACAGGCATCCTGTTTTATTTTAACAAACTCAATAAATGTTTCTACAAGGAAAACAATCATGCTTTTATTTCCAACAATTAGGGTGGTCAAACATCATGCATTAGCCAAGATGCCATGTTTATGGTCAATGAAAATGCCTTGTATGCCAAACTTGTTTAAAATGAATTGCATGTAAACTTGCCCTCAAGAACAGATCTGTTTTTGCCATTGCAATTATTGTGCAAACACACTTTGTGTTGCAATAAAATGTTCTTAGATGCATCTTTACATGATAAATAACTGGATGAGAGTAAAACATTACTTTCCTTAAATAGTAATGCTGTAACATGACTAGCTACTTCAAATTATGATGGAAATTAAGGAAAAGTCTAAAAATGCCAACTTTATTTGTATATCATGTTATGCATATGACATATTAAATGTGTGTGTGTGTGTGTGTGTGTGTGTGTGTGTGTGTGTGTGTAATTTATTTGATGTTTTTTGATTAAATATTAAACCACCTTTCTGCTACAACATCTTTATAGCCTACTGTCCTAAATTTGGGTGGCGAGACGTTGGAAACACATCGGAACCAATATTGCAAGCTTACACAGAGGTGCTTTCAAAGACAGTGATATTTCTAATAAAAGAAGCTGGTGAATGTATGGTTCAACAAACAGACCAGTAAGACAGCTTGAAATTTAGTTTGAAATCTGCCAGCGTTGTTCGGAGCCTAACACAGTTGGTACGAAGCACTCAGGTGTCACACAAATATTGCAAGATTGGTCAAGGCCAGAAATTCAATTCTTGGCAAAGATGCAACTCTACAAAGGAAATGATGCAACGTTAGCACTGAGTTGCCCCACAGAAAGAACCTTGACATTGTACTTTTGCACCATGTGAAATTCATTACAAAGCTTGTAAAGTTTGCCTCGGCAAGCTGAATGCAGATGCTGCTGAAATCCGCTGATAGTGATTGTGTGAGCAAATAAGCAATATGTGATAAAAACTGGTATTATCACCTTGCAAAGCTCAGCCTGAGAGTGGAGATGATTTCTTTTCTCACCGGGTGATATGATTTGGTGAAAGCATAATGAAATAAAAAAAAACACTAGGCATCAGAATTGAAATAATCAGAGTATTGATTTATTTGTCCTAGTGCTTTGAAAAATATTAATGTAGCATAATTGCAACAAAGCAATGACGATTTAGCCAAAATTAATCCGGTTTTAAAATGGTTATTTCAATTCTGCAGTAACTTTGCAACCATGTAACTTTGAAAAACTCAACAAGCTTGAGTTCCAAATTTCTATGGAATCCAGTTTTTACTTCAAAGTAACAAAGTTACAATTATGACATATAAAGTCTCAATTAAGAGAAATACAACTTCAAACCCAATAAATAATGCCACTTTTTCCCCCCTTTGAGGCTGAAACAGTCTTTCAATTTTTCTATAAAAGGGTTTAGCAGACTTTCAGAAATGTATGCTGGTCAATCTTGGGAAATTAAATGCTAATTATAACGAGTTTATTTTCACTTTGGCCTGAAAAGTAACAAGATGTAAATAAAGAGCTAAAGTTTAACCACTCAAACTTTACTTTACTGCACACAAACCAACACAACGCCATTGCTAACACTCACTCATGTTTGTGCTGTTGGTTCCCTCCAAGATGATGTCACTTCCTGAATGATGATGTCATTCATTAAGTGTTTTTTTTTTCTTTTGTTAAAAGGATTTTACTAACAGGATAGAAAGTGAAAAGCCAACATAAAATAATTAAAACAACTAGTTTGGAACATTTTGATTAGAGAAAGGAGAATATTGACATATATTCTCCTTGAATATTCATATTGAATATTGTTTTTATTGTATCAATCTCCAGTGCACTGGAGATCATGACAAAAATGGCAACATCCACTCAAACCAGAATAAGTAAGATAATTTAATATTCTCCATGTGTTCACTTAATTATGACAGCCTATTATTATTTTTTTTAAAAATGAAAATTTAATATTTTATCTAAATTAGATTAGAGGATGTGAAAATGCACTGCATACAATAGTAGGAATTTTGAAGCATGCACAGAAAATAAATCAGTTTTCCCTGTAGAACAACATCTCATGCACATGTATGAATTGACATGTCTTCCTCTGTCATTACCTTCACACATTCCCATGAGTATGGAAGGGCGTCTTTCTGATGAAACCAATGACAGGCAAGAGTAAGAAGTATTGTGGTGTGGATACGGCAGTCTAAAAGTCCATGCATATGGATGCCTCATCGCCATATGGACGCAAAGACAAGGGCATCATCAAGGTAGACAAAACCTGACAATACAATTCTCTTTTCTCTCTTAATATATTCTGTCATCAACTTCCGTGAACATGCGTGTCACTTTGGAACAATAATTAGACATCTGATGCACTGTAAGGGGTCTGGGGAACATGAACTCTGCAAAGTCCCCGGAGGAAGAGGAATGTTCATCATTATGCATTAGATTGTTTCCAAAGGCCTCTTTCAGCGGGAACAATCTCCATTCCGCTCGTAAAAATGATCAGCGCAAGTTCATCCAGCCAGCCGCCTGCCAGTAATGAGAAATGGACACACATAATGGGGCCTGAATGGGTTTAAGTGAGGGCTAGTGAGTCATATTATCAGAGAGCGCCCAGTCGACTGCCAATAACTTGAAGGATTCCCGTGCAGGTATTGATTCGTCTCTAGATGCGTTCAACTTTTATCACACTAAAGTTTTATGTGTTGTACACTCTGCTGATAAATTCTGAGGGATTGAAATGACTGAAAATCAAATGTGTGCTGAAGAAGCACAGAAGTGTTTTCTGAGACTGTAGCTCAGGTGGGGTAACAAATGTGGCATAAAACTCTTCTATATTAATTTAATGTAAGAAGATATGCATTTCCTGTGGCTTGTAACGACTGAGACAAATCAGACACAATTATTTGTTATAGTTAACCAATAATTGTTTAAAGCACTCTGGGGCCTGTCCCCCATCCCCCGAGAAGTTCTTAGTCACAAGTTTTATTGCGCTAAAGAATGTGGTTGCCACATTGAGAGCAGAGAAGAGACACAGGAAACATGCATCTATCCTGGATTATCCCCACATAACACAGACTTTCCTGCATTAATGTATATACAGACTGTTCTATAAATGAACATGCACATCCCCAGGAAATGGTATCCATTATTACTGTTGTTGTATTGCACTCATTGTATTCACATGTTTCACACATGTTCAATTATGCCATGTTTAGTGTCTGTGGGTTTGTATCGAGAAAATTTAAATGCTTGTGTATGTGGTATGTCCATACCTGTGCAACACATCAGTATTACAAGAATCTTTAATAGTTCTTCTTCAAAAACTCAGCCAGTTAATCTTGCTCAGTCGTAAAAGCCCTGACAGGAGTTGTGTTGTCACCCAGAAATACAACATCTTCATTGGCCACATCAACCCTAAGAGGTTGGACTTTGACCACAGGTTAAAAGCTAGAGCACAACACCCCTCCCACTTTTTCCTTGCTTCTTGGAAACTGAAGAGACCCCTTCTTGCTGCAGGCCTCGGCCTACAACCCAGCCATGTGCTCATCTATGAGCTTAAGTATTTCATAGTTCTTCATCCAACGCAGAAGATACTGGCAACAACTTCAGACCAAATCATCAAGATTTCTCCTCAGCCTGCAGATCCGATGCTCCTCAGCCTATAGGCATCTTGCAAGTATTGTACATTTGAACACTAAACAGCGATTTAGTATTAATTTGTAAAACACCGTTGTCAGCAAAGGTGTTTTATTACTGAGGAAACTGATGATTCTTTTCCAGATTGTCTTTGACTTGTTCCTATAGCTCCATTCCCGTTCCATTTCTGGTTCAACTCTATCGTTGCTCATTCTTACCTACGTATGTGTGCGACCTGCATGTATGTTATGTGTTTGTTAGTTTAGTTATGTGTTTGTGAGTTAGTTAATAAAGAGTGTGCACAATTCATGACTCCGTCTGCTAATAAATTGCCTCTTAAGTGATTTAGATCCTGACTACTGTCACAGATCCCCTCTGCCCCGGACTTCAACTCCCATCATCCTCCTCGTCTCTCACCTGCACGCACTTCCCAATCAGCACTCCAACACGGATTCCCCACACCTGGATCACCTCATCATCTCTCCTTTATAATGCACTCACTCACTGCACTCTCTTGTCGGTTCTATTGTTTGCTTAATGTTGGATTGTAACTTCCCTTTTGTGATTAAATCCCTTTTAAGCTGAAGTCTGTGTCTGCGCCTTTGCTTCGACAAGCCAACTGTAACAGAAGAACTGACCAATACAGTGAGAACTTCAACAACTTATAGTATGGGCCTCTTCCTGGTTCCTGTGCCTCCTAAGGACTGTCAACGCAGGCTCCCAGTGGAGGACCACGTATGGACTTCAAGACAGGCCGGTCGCCCGCTGGAAAAGTATGTGGAGGAATTCGCTGAGCTTTCTTGCAAGGTGAGCTGGCCAGATGCTATTCTTAACTCGAGGATATGATTCGGTATATTGAACATGAATGTCACTTTTCCCTAGTCGAGTCTATTAATTTGATTCTCTTTCTAAATGGTTCTGAGTTCGAAATTGAAGAGGTTCATAAGAGATCGTATTTTCCTCTTCCGGCACTCTCAGGAACACAGGCGGCCTGGCCAGTTCACCAGCCGCCGATTTCCTCCATCTACCCCTCCAGTGGGTATTTCCCTGTGGTCCTGCCAGTCCCTAAGCTCAAGCCGCCCAGGTAGAAGTCCACCGTGAGGCCCAGACGGTCGCAGAGAATGGCCGCTGCCTCACCTGAAACCACAGTGAAGCCTTCCACCGAGCAGCCCAAGCCTCCAGTAAAGCCTACCACTGAGCAGCCCAAGCCTCCAGTGTGACATGCCGCCAAGCCACCCAAACCTCCAGTGTGTGGCGAAAGCGATCTTCAACCTCTCCAGTGTGACGAAGCTCACTGGCTTATAGACTTTTTAACAGAGCAAGTAGCTCCAGTTGCCCACGAGTCCACTCCAGCTGCCCACGAGCCTGCCTCTCCGGCCTTCAACGAGCCCGCCTCTCCGGCCTTCAAGCCTTCTCCAGCCCTCGACGAGCCAGCTCCAACCCTCCAGCACTTCCCAGCCCACAATTCCCTATCTACCACTATAGAATTCCCCAAGAAAATTGTATACCTGTGGGTGGGGAACGCGTGGGTGGGGATTTTGAACTACCATGGCCGCCTACGGCCCCTGAACTTCCACGACCGCCTAAGGTCCCAATTGTTCCATCTACAGCGCGAGGCCGCGCCTACTGGGAGGGGGAGGTAATGTCACAGATCCCCTCTGTCCCGGACTTCAACCACATCATCCTCCTCATCTCTTACCTGCACACAATATAATAACCTAATATAATATAACATAATATAATAACACTGGCCGAGATGAAGCTGTTCTCGGTGGGTACATGAGCACTGAACGGCCGCTGATGGCCTAAAGCTCAGATTTCCGGAAACATTTAAACAAATTGTACAACAAGTGTAGTAGGTGTAGTGGTGGATTTGCTCAGCCTCCATGACAGTCACTTTGAAGTGAAATTATACAAATGGTGGAAAGGTAGGAGTGATGTTATCACTAGAATATTGCACGGTATAATAATATAGTATATTAATATAATACAATATAATTCCTCTGGAACACATAGGCTACTTATTAATTATACATATACCCTTAATGTAGAGTAAGTCACATATAATTCACATTAGATAAAAGCATCTGCCAAATGAGTCATTGTGATGCAAAAGAAAACTGCTCCGCAATTTCCTGCTATTTTCGCACGCCGATCATTGTCAGTGGTTCTTCTGGGAGTCACATTCATCAGAACTGTTGCTCAGAGGTTGAACCAGAGCAGTTGTGAGAAACTAATTAGAACACCTTGCTATTAATGTGAGGCACTTGGAGCTCAGCTTCTGATTATTCATTATTTGCTTGTGTACATCATCGCACAGCTGCTCGATCAGTGTGTTGTTGTCAGAGTAGCCCATCTGTTTGGTATGTTTAAGACAGAGAGGGCTGTGAAATTGGGAAAGGGCAGGGGTTGCCAACCCTGTTCATGTGTCCAAATATGATGGATTGATAGTCTTTCATAATTATTAAGGGAACAGCACAGGCAAAACCACTGTTTTCATTTACTGGTCAATGGACCCTTCGCTAAGCCCCACCCTCCTTAGTTACTGTTGCTACGCCTGTCAGGCGTTCGCGCCTGGCAAGTCTATTACAGTATGTATGCACCGGTGTCAGACATTTCCAAGGAGATAATTAGTCATTTTTGACGACCAGGTGAAATATCTGAGAGAGCAAGACAAAAGGGACTGCAGTATGCATTCGAGGGATATATCCACGACATAATATGCAACCGATTAGAAAATAATTCAGCCTCATACGCTGACCATTCAAATTGGAAACACACAAATTGAGGAACAGCTTTGTTCATCCACAACAGGTTAAGTAAAATTTGTGAAAATAACCTAATAATTATAAATCAAACAGGTTATTCATAAGTCTTGTGGAATAAACACAATACATTAGCCTGACCACTTTGCAATGATAACATTCTCCCGCTTATATTTTTAGCGCACCAGTCTACTCCGTATTGCCTTTAATAATCTTATTTTATGTTCAAATATATGCATATGAACAAAGAACCGTCATTATTTCCAAGCAATGATGTGCTGAGTTAGCTACCTAGCTAACCTACCCGTCAGATTGTCCTACCTGGGCTTACTGCATGTGCGCACATCAATATTACATCATTGTTGTCATGATAAATAACGCAAAATTACTGTATTTGCATTATTGTAAGGGTAGGTTTAGTGTTGGGGTAGGTGTAGACATTAATAAAGCCATAAACCATATTAATATCACGCTGGAAGCACAATCTGATAGGTAACGTTAACATTTTTCGCTGTCAGATTTTGCTACCTACTGTTTCAATGGGAGGTAGCAAAATCTGACAGGGTAGCACAAATTGTCAGAACGCCGGCATTTCTCCCCTTAGGTTTTAGGTTTCGGGAAGGGAAAAAATTCCACCACCCCGTCCAAACTTTTAGGATACCGGGTATCAGATTTACACAATCCCTACGCACAATGCTTCAGCATGTTTCCCTCACTCGAAAGCTTGACAGACCTCCCTCACCTAGTTACGGTTGCTAAACCACGATTGGCCTGTGGCGGTTTTCGGGCGTGGCTTAGAGAAGAGTCAATTTTGAGATTTTAGGTTATTTTGCTTCCTCAGCATGTTATATTTCAGACTATAGTTGAAAGAAAGCATCCAAACTACACATTTAAGTGTTTATTTCATTACACGTTATCTATGTGCATCTGTTTCAGTTGCAACACATATCTTTAAATGATGTTTATTTAACAAAGTTTGGGAGGAATCCACATTCAGGTAATCCAACCAATGAGACGAAGCCCTATGGGGGGTGGAGGTTGTGTACTCTGGGTTCAGGCCAAAGTCCCAGATTGAAACCCTTCCCTCGGACAGCATGCCAAATATGCATAGTTTACCTGATTATATGTACTTGTGAACTGGTGAGAGGCGGTTTTCTTGAAATGTCAGAAATCTCCACTTCAGCATCACTTAGCTGCATGATTCTGGATAAATTAAGAATCATATATATATATATATATATATATATATATATATATATATATATATATATATATATATATATATATATATATATAAAATATAGTTTTTTTTTTTTTGTTTGTTTGTTTGTTTTTTTTCTGTTTCAAATAGAGATCATGATTCTCCCACGATTCTAAACTAAACAAAATAATGCAGTTTACTAGCAGTTTTGACAAAATATTAATTGCTGCAGTCTATTTAACAATGTTTAATTAATTATACTGATTTTCTAAAGGTTTGAATGAATGATTCAATGACTCACCCATAAAGACTTCACTTGTTTCATTACTGGATGAATCAGAGCTTTTGAACAGATCTTTTGAATGACTGATTCAATGTCTTACTCAAATATGTCACTTGTTTTGTTACTGAATGAATCAGCGTTTTTGAATCAATAATTCAGTAGGTGTGTTCGACATCGGCTGCGGCTGGAGCTGAAAACGGAGACGTGACGTCGGACACTTTCTGCTTCTCATAGTGACGCTCACGCTGCGTTTGCATACTTTAACACAGCTGAAGAGAAATAAAAGCAATATTTGAGTAATACACTGATGTTTCAGTGACATTTTTATTCAATACTTTATGTACTGCTTACAGCTTCTGTTTTTACAAAAATAAAGTTCAACATAAGCATATATTATTTAAATACCAATATAGTGAGGTGTACATTTTTTATCAGATTTATTTTGATAAACATAACACAATATAACATCACGACTACTTGAGAAGAGCTTTAACTCTTATAAAAATACAGATTTGTGAGCATTAGTGGAACTGAAGGCATGACAATAAACACGAAACACACGTGATCGTTGTCATGCGGTGAATCCGGCCAATCGTGAAATAGCTTTGTCGTCATCAGAGCCTGGCTGACACAGGCGGCTGCTCTCGAAGCGTTCTCGCGGTACTTTGAAGTCATACGAGAAGTCAATCACATGGCGTCGGCGCTGTCTCAAGTCAGACAAAATTTCTTACCGGCATGCATTGCTTCAAGTCAGCCGCCGATTGGTCTGTGCAGCGCTGCATGAAGTCAAACAAGCCTAATGACAAATACATTTTTATCAGTCACGTCACCAACGAGTGACGTAACAATGTAATCGATACAATCATTATTTGAAACACCAAGTTACTTTCAAAAGGTAATTTACTTTATTTTGATCACTACAGTAGACGTCTGTGTTTATAATTAAAATATAAACTTTTATAACAGTTTTTCTGTGATAATTTGAATTATTGTAAATAACGATACTGTGTAGTTTAAAAAAAACTGTTCGTGAAGCTGTTTCATTCCTACATAAAAAAATTAAAAAAAAACTCCCTTTTTTGTGTTTGTTTGTTTGTTTTGACAACACAGTGTGAACACATGCTTTGAATGTTCTGGTATGATTTTGTCAAAAGTTTAATAGACATAGCCGAATTGTTGTCATTTAGGAATTAGATCATGTGAGTGTTTGAATTGAGATTGCAATCTTTTTCTTTTTCTTTTTTTTCTTTTTTTTTCTTTTACAATTAATCATGCAGCTCTAACTTGTACATTTACCAAAATGTATTCCTCTCTATATTCTGAAGGTTTTTACACAGGGGTCTGTTCATATATCATTCACCTGATTTATGTAACATTTTATTCCAAAAACATGGTAATTGGGTGATATCTATTCATTTAAATTGTATTTTTCCCCTCTCTTACATATTCAGGGGGTCAAGATTTACCTGGTTAGTTTTGGCCGTTACTCCCAGTTGGGCTAAAAACATCTTTCTACATTGACGTGCATTCAACAGCCGTTTAATTTGAAATCATTATATAGCAGATGATTTGGCCGTGCATTATTTTTCAGAGGGCTCTTAACATTTTGAAATGGACTTTGGCTGAGAGGTTTGACTCTCTGTGGGCACACAAACTTTTAAGATGCAAAGTTTTATGCATGAAAACTCAGACATTAACCACTAAGTTACCACCCCCATTGACTATATTTATAGAAACTTCAAAATATGACACATAATGGCTGTATGCTGACACTTAATATTCAATGTCTGATGGCCTGACAGTAAATTGTCAAAACAGAGACAGATGAGCTTTTTTTACATCAAAACTTATTTTTACAAAGACAGTAGCAGACTGACCCAGACTAAGGTAATATTGGTCTAGTTAAAGATGCCATAGAACGTCTTTTTAAAAGATGTAATTTAAGTCTAAGGTGTCCCCTGAATGTGTCTGTGAAGTTTCAGCTCAAAATACCCCATAGATTTTTTTTTTTTATTCATTTTTTTTTAATTGCCTATTTTGGGGCATCATTAAATATGCACCGATTTAGGCTGCGTGGCCCCTTTAATTCTCGTGCTCCCCTCCCCCAGAGCTCGCGCTTGCCTTAACCAGCATAAACAAAGTTCACACAGCTAATATAACCCTCAAAATGGATCTTTACAAAGTGTTCGTCATGCAACATGTCTAATCACGTAAGTATAGTATTTATTTGGATGTTTACATTTGATTCTGAATGAGTTTGATAGTACTCCGTGGCTAACGGGCTAATGCTACACTGTTGGAGAGATTTATAAAGAATGAAGTTGTGTTTATGCATTATACAGACTGTTTAATAATGAAAATAACGACAGTCTTGTCTCTGTGAATACAGTAATAAACGACGGTAACTTTAACCACATTTAACAGTACATTAGCAACATGCTAAAGAAACAATTAGAAAGACAATTTACAAATATCACTAAAAATATCATGTAATCATGGATCATGTCAGTTATTATCGCTCCATCTGCCATTTTTCGCTATTGTTCTTGCTTGCTTACCTAGTCTGATGATTCAGCTGTGCACAGATCCAGACGTTAATACTGGCTTGTCTAATGCCTTGAACATGAGCTGGCATATGCAAATATTGGGGTCATACATATTAATGACCCATATTAATGATCGGTGTTATGTTGAGATTCGCCTGTTCTTCGGAGGTCTTTTAAACAAATGAGATTTATATAAGAAGGAGGAAACAATGGTGTTTGAGACTCACTGTATGTCATTTCCATGTACTGAACTCTTGTTATTTAAAGGTGCTCTAAGTGATGTCACGCGTTTTTAGGCCAAAACTTTTTTGTCACATAGCTAGCTGCCTGTCCCCTGAACACACTGTAAAAAAACACGGTCTCTGTAGTTGCCACAAGCTCCGAAAACGGCAATAAAAAACAAACTGGTGCAGACTGGACCACGAATCATAATAAACATGCTCCAGCCAATAACCGACAAGAATGATTTTAAACGCGCGTTCATGACTGTTTCAGGAAGCACGGAGGGGAGGGGGATGAGGAGGAGGAGGGAGGGTCTAGCTAGCCTCTGTTTTGTTTGACAACACTTCGAACGTCAACAGGAAGTTACTCCACCCAGGACTGAATTATAATTGAATTATAATGATTATAATAATAACTAGCAAAACACATTCAGAAAATAATTAATTTATGCTATTTTTGTAACTATAATATGAGACGTGAAGCCTTATTTGAAACGTACATTAATCAAAATTATATAAATCATTTATGAAATCATGTGACCTGATTGTATTGGAAGATTAATATTGGGCATGACTATCATCAATATGTATTTAAGCCAATTAGAAAACCTATAAACAATCGTATGGGTTTTTGTTTTTTTGTTTTTTTGTTTTTTTAATTGTCAGTAATTAAAACTGGCGATTTATGTGACAAACATCAATAACAGAATGTCACTAGTTGTATTTATACCTTTACCTTCATTCTCTGGAGCAAATCATGGCGTATATGATCAAAGTCACTGAGCTGGAAAAATAAGCAGCAACTGCAAACATGCTCTAATCCATCATTCCACAAGAACACAGAGGATCTTTTGCCCTGATCGTCTTTGCCACTAATTACCGTTGTTGGCCCTGGCACTTAGCAAACAAACGCACCGATTTATCTAACGAATCCTGTGAGAACTTTCAGATTTTCTTTCAGTGACAGTAAACATAATATATTTCAGGTCTAGCACCAGCATGAAAAAGTCAAATGGTATCAAATATCAATAAAGTGCCGCAGTCAAATGCTCATGACTAATTAACTGGCAAAAAAAAAAGGATAGCAGTTTTATTAAGATCATATATCTGCTTGCTCTCATGCTGTGAAAGTTGAGGCCTCACCATAAAATAAAAAATAAAATGCATTCATGCAGAGAATCTTGTTAAATTGCATTTTGTGATTAATCTTTATAAGCCAAAACATAAACCTCGCTGACCCATATTTATGATATGCACTTTGGACTGTGCAGGGTAGTCTGTAAAAAAAAAAAAGGCTAACAATACAGTATATATTTGGGAAATAAATGTCTACCTAAGGAAAATGTGCAGAAATGGTTTGTACTCAATAGCTCTATCTGCGTAGATAGGCAACCTTTGCTCAGTTTGTGCTCAGTGCTTCCGTCGAATGTATGATTGTCAGCAGAGTTTCAACTGACATTTGAAGACAAGCCATGCGAGATGTGATTCATCACAACAGATTGAGGCCTTACATAAGAATGTCCTTCAAAAATGTGTGATGCAAGTTTACCTTATCTTCCCCAGTTTGACAACATGAAAAAGAAGAGCCGTTCCCAACATGTTTTTAGAGTTTTACAGTTTAAGCATAACTGTAAAACATTTCCAGTTGGATAAACTTAGAAACAAAAGTTCACCTGCTGCCTTAAAAATGTGAAAAAAACTCTAACTAAACATGAGTAAACTCAACTTGAAAATGACTTTTGTTTCAACTCACAAATAGTCAACACAACGGATTTTTGAAAACGCATCTTTTTTTTTTTTTTTTTTTTTTTTATTCATATTGTGGATGTAATGATTCCACTGAAAGAAAGTTTGATGAGAAGTCATAAGCAGTTTATTTACAAAAACGTGAACAAATTCATACAAAAAAAAAAAAAAAAAAAAACAGTATCTTGACCTGACGATAAACATGAACAAAACTTGAACTTAAACTCACCAACAGTGAACAAAGTTCACAAACAGTGAAGCTAGACAAGAGACAGTGGAAACATGAAGGCTATTTATACACAGACTAATCACTTAAAGGGTTAGTTCACCCAAAAATGAAATTTCTGTCAATTACTCACTCTCATGTCGTCCCAAACCCGCAAGACCTTCGTTCATCTTCAGAACACAAATTAAGATATTTTTGATGAAATCCGAGGGTATCTGATCCACACATAGGCAGCAACGACATTGCACCTTTTGAGGTCCGGAAAGGTAGTAAAGACAACGTTAAAACCGTCGACATGACTACAGTGGTTCAACCTTAAGTGATGAGAATACGTTTTGCGTGCAAAAACAAAACAAAAATAACAACTTTATTCAACAAATTTGTCTGTCCTCCGTCATACTGCTACACTATTTTCATTGCAGAGCTTTAGTGTTTATATCTGAAAGTGGGCTCAGCATTAGCCGGCTCCTGCGTTAACATCACACGCATGCATCGTGCTGCTCACGTGACCAGAGTCGGCCAATACTGAGCCGCCGGTCGGACGTAAACACTGAAGCTCTGCCACAAAAATAGCATAGCAGTATGACAGGGGACAGATGAATTTGTTGAATAAAGTCTTTATTTTTGTTTTGTTTTTGCACGCAAAATGTACCACTGTCTTTGCACCTTTTGAGGTTCAGAAAGGTACTAATGTCGTTGCTGTCTACGTGTGGATCAGTTACCCTTGGATTTCATCAAAAATATCTTAATTTGTGTTCCGAAGATGAACGAAGGTTTTACAGGTTTGGGACGACATGAGGGTGAGTAATTTCATTTCTGGGTGAACTAACCCTTTAACAAGACACACCTGAAAGTAATCAACACAATGAACCAATAAGAACATGACACATGAAACAAGGGAACCAATGAAAACACATGAACAGGGGAAGCACATGACAGGATTACATGATGGGGTCAGGAAAATCACATGATAAACCAGGAACATGAGAATAGGAAAACTTCAAAATAAAAGACATGAAAACCAGTCGTGATAGTGGACCAGTGTTATTTGAGATAATATTATAGTTTTATTTATTATTAGTATGAATTAGTTTTTTTTTCTTTTTATGTTTCGCATATTTATTTTAGTTTTAGATAACATTTTAGTATTTTTTTTTTTTTTTTATTATAACAACTATAATAGTATCTCAATTATACTAAAATAAGGCTGGTCCCAAATATGGAAAAAGTAATTCACAATTCAATCATTTTTTTATATATATATATATATATATATATATATATAATTTGTTTATTTATTTCAAATAACAATGAATATTTTTTTATGATTTGAGTTTGTTTTATTTAACTATACTGATCCTGTTGTGGACAGTGAGTGGTTGTGTATATATGTATAATGTATTTTAAGATACATGTAAGTGGCAAACTGTGTAGTGACTTAGGTAGCAGGGTAGGTTGTGGGCCGCAGTGGGAATTGACTGATGTGTTTTGGGAAAAACTGTCATTGAAACTTCCAAGTTGATTCAAGGACACCACAGGGTTGTATTTGCTGAAGGGGGAAGACAAGGGTGACAGCATGCCATTGAGTGAGCACGGTATTTATATGTATACCTGGCATAGCAAGTGTATTTTAGAATATGACATGCACCATAAAAAGCTGACATGCATCAACTTGAGCATGTATACTATGTATGTGTATACATGCATTGGAGACTTGATGTGAACTGTTGCAAACGTTTTTCATTGCACCTGGCTAGTGGAGGTCTCTTGGGCTGAGTTCGTGACAGATCGTGATGATACACAGCACACGTATGCCCTCGGAGACAGCGCTGTGTACACTTGAATATAAGAGCTCTCATACTCGGGTGTTTGCACATCAATTTTGAAGGCCTTTTGAGGTAAAAACTTAAAATCTAATTGTTGTTTATATAAGCTCCCACTGAGCGGCCAATCACAGAGGGGAGGTGATTCATTGTCAACAGGAAGCACACAAGGTGCTGAATTAAGGCTAGACGGTGTGACTTGATTAATGATTAATTAAGCAAGTGCTCGCATTAATAACATGCCAGCCAAAACACATTTGACAAGGTGTTATCTGCTCTCATTATTATCACCCTTTGTGTGACCCACAAAAAACAACAACCCTGAAATAGTGATGGCTGTTTTGACATATGTTTTGAAGTTTTTGAAAAAAGAAAGCATTTATTTATTTATTTTGATGGATTTGACGTTTCTTTACAAGACTCTTCAGGCTCTTTCACAATGAGTGCGACATAATAAAGTGAAGCAAATCGGAGACTAACAGTATTTTCACACCGAATGCAAAACTTTTTATCGCCTTTGGCTAATTCACGGTGGCGCTGACCGAAAATGTATTTTTCCTTGTGTTTGTATCTCTTAGGTTTTGTCATTTGGCTTCAACCTCGTCTGCTACACAACATACAACAGTAAAATATGATAAATAAAGTTTGGTACTACACCAGAAACCCAAACTATTAGACCTTAAGAGATTATTTTTGACCAAATACATCATAAAATATAGCTGCAAGCTGCAATTATCAGGGTTCAAGCACTTTAGGGCCTTTAAACACATGCGTAAAAAGATATTATGTTTTAATTGGCAAGCCTGTAACCATCTCGATCATAGATGGAAAAGACCATTTACAGTAAATACAGGCAATTTACCATAGGAAATATATAGTTTTTAAAGTTTTTTATCAGTTATCAAGGTTGAGCCAAAAACCTAGGACTAGTTCACCAAAGTTGGATTTTGAAATAATCTCCAATATTTAATGAACAAATTCGATGGACAGAGGTGGTCCTAGAGGCAAAGTTGCTCAAAAAAAAAAAAAAAAAAAAAGATTGATCACACCCAGTGTGAATTGCTTTGTAGGGATCTATTGTTCCGATTTAAGACCTTCATTGCGTCACACATTTGAGTCATTTAATCGCACTCAGTGTGAAAGGCTCTTTATTAAGCACATAGAAAATGAAATTTTTACTGTGTTGGGTGAAATGACACACTGGGTGAAAAAAAAAAAAAAAAAAGATTGATCGCACCAAGTGTGAATAGCTTTATAGGGATCTATTGTTCCGATTTAAGAACTTCATTGCGTCACACATTTGAGTCATTTAATCACATATAGTAATTTAAATTCAATATTTTTTGGAACAAAGTAAATGTGCAAGCCTTTTTCTTATCTTGTTTAGAACCAAAAGAATATAATTTACTTTTTCAGTTTCAAAAAGTTTTATTCTCTAATTTTGTTCATATCTGCCTATTTGATTTTCTTTAATGCATCAAAGAGTTAAGTTTTAAGCATTTATATGCTTCTGTAACAATATTTCAAGCAAAAGTATTTGATGCATTTGAAAAGAAAAAAAAAAAGTAAAAAGAAAAGTTTCGGTTACAATTCATTTCGATGGTCCACTTTAGATATTCTACTAACTATAAGTAACTTTGCAACTACATGTCAACAAACTCTCATTAGAGTATTAGTAGACTGGATTAGGGTAAGTAGAATAAGTTGCCATGTAGTTGCAAAGTTACTTATAGTCAGCAGAATCTCTGTTGGGGGCCATTAAAATAAAGTGTTAGCAGATATTAAGCAGACTATTACTACTACAATGCCTGCTAGTTGACATTCTATTCTATTTATGTTTGAATGAGATTGCATAGTGTTACATTCATGATGCAGTTCATTCTTTACAGTCAAGCTTTATTTTTTACTATATTGTAGCAGTTCTCAAGGACTAGGCTAAACTCTGCCATGCAGTACATTCATCTATTCCACACAACCACAAATCAAAGAAACAAAGACGAATACCTTGAAAGCTGGTTATTTATGGTCAATTAGAATTAAATGTTTCCATACACTGAGAAACAGGCAACAATGATCCAGCATGTGTAAGGCTTATCCCCTGTACTCTATCCAAACTTATTCAAGTAGAGGATTCAAGCACGGACAGTTTGAGAACCTGAATTACAGCATTTCTGCAAAAGCCGTAAGCTGTTTCTAAGCCCAACCTTTCCAATTCCCCAGCTCACATGTATCAAGACACACAAACCCATCAATGACTATAGTGATCCTTTCAGAGCAGGAAATGGCTTTGCATGCTCCAGACCCGAAAGCACAAGCCATTCTGGTGTAGGAAAATGAAATATTTAAAAGTTCCCAATAGCTTTTTCGTAACTGGATTGATGTGGCCAAGCAGTTTCTTCTTATCATCACAAGCCACACTTTATTGCCTGGCCTACCTCAACGAAAATTAAAAGCACCTAGAGCCCTTTGATATTTTCATGGTTGTTTATATATGTGGGATATATATATATATATATATATATATATATATATATAATCTTAGTAACTGTCTTACAGCTTAAACATAGACACACAGGCAGACTCATGCTTTTACATATATATTTAGGCTCTCTCTCTCTCTCTCTCTCTCTCTCTCTCTCTCTTTCTCTCTCTCTTTCTCTCATACGCACACGCACACATGTTGAGTTTCCATGTTTTATGGGGACTTACCATAGATATAATGATTTTTATACCTTAACTAAAAAAAAAAATAACTACAAAATTCTAGATAGATAGAACAATAGATAGAACGATAGAACAATAGATTGATAGAACGATAGATAATTCTAGCCAATAGTGTAATAGCCAATACTAATTTTCAGGCAATTACAAGGCTTATTTCAAGGAATTGCATGGCTTCATATATGAATATTCATATTAATATGTGATGTATTCTGTTTTAATTGGATACAAAAATATCTGTTTAACAATATACTAAATGCATTTACTGTGATATATCAATGACTCTCCAAAGTATGGACCTTCACAAGTAAATTACAGTATCTTTTCAACTGTGAAATAAACTTTTATGGTTTTCCAACCTGGGGGCATGAGCAGTTGATCGTCACCTTAATTAGCCTTTCTCCAAGAGACTTAGACACATATAACAAGACCATAAAGTATTTCAGTAAGTGTTTTGAAGTTGTATATTCAACTAATGACATCATTAATTTTCAGATTTACAACCTTCCTAAAACATTTGTGCTGACACATATTACTTTCCTCAATTTATTGTTTGATGTAAGTGCTGTGGATTCTTTTCGACAGATGTTGATTTTTGTGAGCCAAAGCGAAAGTGTTTCATTTTGAGGTTTCACCCCTCGGTTCTGTCATGCCTACCTGCTGCCAGACATAATTCATTCAACCTGTCTAGTACATCTACACACACACACACACACACACACACACACACATACATATTACAAACAGAAAATATGATGAGATGAGTTATAATAAATCCCAAAACAATCTCTCTCTCTCTCTCTCTCTTTTAACTGCCTTCTATTTTGTCAAGATCATTATGATGAAATTTGGAGAAACATCAAGCAATTTTCTTGTTCGAGAAGCCGTTTCACTCATATAGATGTGTCACAATAAGTGTGACTGTTTTATGCTGACTTAAATGTATATAAATTTACAGTTTGGGTAAAAGGTGATAAGCCCTAGACATGTAAAATTATAATTACAGTCACATATTTCACCTACAAGTAAGCAGTAAGCCTTTGATTACAATATGTTTTCCTGAGAGAAATTTAATATATTCTGTGCTGTAGGGACAAGGGGGTTCTAAAATTAGGATTTCATGGTTGATGACTTTGATTCAGATAAGCCGTAATCCCTATTTAAATCCTGCATAATGACTCCACTATTGCATTTTATTGTATTTATAGCTCATTCACCACAAGACTTGTATAAAAAGAGTATTTTTATCCTGAAGTTTACAAAAGTGGTGTAATATGCAGCAGCACCAGGGGCTTTTGGATCAGTGAACCAAAGCACAGGGACTGACACGGAGACTGTAATGAAGCTCATGGAACTGGTGCATGAATACAGCGGCATCTGATTAATCCCATATAGAGTTGCAAGCAGAGTGCAAGGCTTGTTTGTCCATAAGCATGTGTCTGTTTGTGTGTGTGTATGTATTTGTCTTTGGGTACTGGCTCCTGTTTATCCTGGAACGACATTCATTTCAACCAATCAGTCTTTAGGGTTAGCTTGGTTAGTTTGAATTCCGGTAATAAACCTAACCAAGTCTTAACAACTATATAGCTACTTAAATTGTTTGAGGAAACAGTTTGCCTTAAATGGTTTAAGTTCATCAAACTCAAAGTAATAAAGTTACATAAGACTAAGCAAAAACTAACATTGGTACAAAGCAATGATGACAGAACAGGAGCGCTTATACTGATTTGAATCCAGCTTGAATTGTTTCCCAGTTCCAAAAAAAAAAAAAAAAAAAAAAAAAAAAAGTTTAGGGTTCTAACTGGAACTCATTCAACCCCAAAGAATCATTTATGCTAAAAAGATTCTATTTAGAACATGTTGTGGCAGATTTACTATCAGCTTGCACTAACGCAAACCCTCTTTTGTTGATAAAAAACAACTGTTGGGATTTACTAAAGACATGCTTTGAAAAAACAGTGCTGAAAAGGCATGGACGGGGTTGTTTTTGCAGCTGACCTTAATGCATATGCATTTGGAGAAGTTTCCCTTTTAGACGCAACATTTATGGGAGGAGAGTATTTAAATGAATGATGTAAGGTGATTACTAAGGTTTAAGCTAGTCATTTTTTTGCTATTTGCGGCATTATGTACCGCCCAAAAAAGCATTTCTTAAATCAGAGCTGCTCTTGCATTGGTCATCAGCTTTTTCTGTGTAATTTCTCTCCCATCAATGTTTTTTTTTTTTTTTTTTAAATTTTGCTCTGGCTCTTTTGGCACTTTTTAGCCAATAGTATAATAGCCAATACTAATTTCCAGGCAATTACAAGGCTTAGATAGAACGATAGATATATTGATAGAAAAATAGATAGATAGATAGATAGATAGATAGATAGATAGATAGATAGTTTTAGTTCTTTTGATTGAACTTGAGATGTTCTGATAGGTTCCAAATATGAAACAAATGATGAAAATGTTTTCATGTGACAATGCATATAGAATATACAGTCTACAGAAGACAGAATCCATCACAAGCTCCACAACAATGAAACAAAAATTTCATTTAATGAAAAAAAAGGCGATTTCATATGAATTAATTGGTATGAAAGCATATCATTTTTTGAAAAAAAAATAAAAAAAATAAAAAAAAAAAGGTAAATATATAGGTCCACCCCTAAACCTCAGTGGGACATAAGCAGATCTTATGAAAACATATGGTTACACTTCATTTCGATAGTCTCCTTTAGACATTCTACTAACTATAAGTAACTTTGCAACTACATGTCAACTAACTTGCATTAATTTGCAACTACAGTACATGTCAGCTAACTCTCATTACAGTATTAGGGTTAGAATAAGTTGATGTGTACTTGCAAAGTTACATTATAGTCAGTAGAATGTCTATTGGGGAGCATCAAAATAAAGTGTTATCAGATATTAAGCTGTTAGTCTACTAATACTCGAATTACTACTAGTTGACATGTAGTTGCAAAGTTACTTATAATTAGAATGTCTATTGAAATAAAGTGTTACAAAACATAGGCCTATTGTATGAATTAGCCACCATTTCTGGAAAATGTAAAAGAGTTTTGGCAAGGTTCAGTGATAAAGTTCTTGCTGTGAAATCATGCTTACATTTTACTCATTTCTTTCAGAGAACAATAAGAGGAAAGTGCAAAGCTGTGGTCCCAGTTTGTCAGAGAGAAACTTGCTGAAAAGGTCTATAAGGTGTTGCAGTCTATATATTTTCTGCTGAAGAGGGCTATTGGTGTCATCCCGCCTGCACAATTGAAAGAGGAAAACAGATTGCTCAAGCCACTCCCACGTATTTGATCATGCGCGGTCTATTCAGAAAACCAGAAAAAGAAGCTGCTTTGACAGTTTTGAGGATAACTTTCCCTGACTGTTGTGTCTCATCTTTGCAAAGGCACAACAATGCCTTTCAGGGTGGTTTTACCTCAACATCTGGGGTTGTAAATTATTCTTCAGACTTACACCATGTACTGGCTTCTTTCCACTTTCTGTGCTGCCTTTTCTCTCTGTGTCTTTCTTTTCTTTGAACAAAACCCTACTCAGCAGCCTGGCAGAGATCACAGGTGGAGGGGTAATGAGATACATTTGCTTTCCTGTGCTCAGCTACCTGGCGAGGAGAGAGATGTAATTCATTATTGAGTCGACCCAGGAGACTGTTGTTGAGGGGGGGAACTGTGTGAGTGAGCGACGGGACAAGAGAGAGAGAGAGTGTCACCGTAGAGCTGGCAGAGAAGATCGCTAGATAGACAATTCTATCAAATTCATTGTCCTTATTTTTTAAACACAGTATATGTCAGTGACATCGCAGCATCGTAGATGACAAAGCATTAAACTGAGAAAGCTAGACAGGGAAAATAAGGTGAACACCCAAATCCCAGCTAACAGGGAATGTTTTCAGAACGTTCTGGCAAGGTTCTCTCAATAGTAATGTTCATAGAACATTTGTTCAAAGTTATCTGGTTCAAAAACATTGTTCATGGAATTTTTCTAAAACATTTGACTTTTTGTAAACATACACTTTATTTTGATTTTATTTGATTCTACCAACTAATAGTAACTTTGCAACTACATGTCATACTCATTAAAGGTTTAGTTCACCCACAAATGAAAATTCTGTCATTTATTACTTACCCTCATACCGTTCCACACCCGTAAGACCTTCGTTAATCTTCGGAACACAAATTAAGATATTTTTGTTGAAATCCGATGGCTCCGTGAGGCCTGAATAGGGAGCAATGACATTTCCTCTCTCAAGATCCATAAAGGTACTAAAAACACATCTAAATCAGTTCATGTGAGTACAGTGGTTCAATATTAATATTATAAAGCGACAAGATTATTTTTGGTGCGCAAAAAAAACAAAATAACGTCTTATTTAGAGACGGACGATTTCAAAACACTGCTTCAGGAAGCATCGGAGCACAAATGAATCGGTGTATCGAATCATGATTCGGATCGCGTGACTTTGGTGCTCCGAACAGCGATATGCTGATTCATTGTGCTCCGATGCTTCCTGAAGCAGTGTTTTGAAATCGGCCATCACTTTATAAGTCGTTTTTTTTTTTTTTTTTTTTTTTTTTTGGTGCACCAAAATATTCTCGTCACTTTATAATATTAATATTGAACCACTGTACTCACATGAACCGATTTAAATATGTTTTTAGTACATTTATGGATCTTGAGAGAGGAAATGTCATTGCTCCCTATGGAGACCTCACGGAGCCATCGGATTTCAACTAAAATATCTTAATTTGTGTTCCGAAGATTAACGAAGGTCTTACGGGTGTGGAACGGCATGAGGGTGAGTAATTAATGACAGAATTTTCATTTTTTGGGTGAACTAACCCTTTAAGTTGCAATTACATGTCAACTACCTCTCATACTAGTACTAGTAAACTGGTAGGTTAGAATAAGTTGACTTGTACAAAGGTACTTATATCAGTAGAATGTTTGTTGGGAGGATCAAAATAAAGTGTTAGCAGAGATTAAGCTGACAGTCTACTAATACTCTAATGATTGCTAGTTGCAACATATAGTTACGGTAGTACTTATAGTACAATGTCAAAGGTTGACTAAATACGATGTTACCACACTTTCTATTTTCAGAACTTTCAGAGAACATTTAAAATGAACTTTTCTGTTTTGTTAGCAAAACAATAAAATGGAACATTTGGAACGTGGAACAAATGGAACTTTTCATAAATTATTTTTTCATACCATTTTCTTACATTCTTGAAACATATGGTTGTTAGCTGGGATTAGCTTTCCAACAAAAATGCTGGTATTTTCATTCATGTATTTGTGAATGGTGCTCTCCTGGAGGCCCTGAATGACTCTGAGGAACAGAGACGTGTGTATGTGCGTGTTTGCTAGTGAGACAGTGAGTGTTTATCAGCCAAAGAGAAGGTGAGTCGTTAAGTGGTTATGTATTCCAGACGGCCTCTGTCCCCTGGCCGTGCTGTATTCATGAGATAGCATGAGCACTTATAAATGGATCAAAGGACAAAATCAAAGGCATTGCTCATGAAACCCTACAGAGAAGCTTCTGTTTACAACCTGAGTGCCCCATCTCCACATTTACCTTGACCTGAATAAAGCACACAACTGATTAAGGTGCTTGTCATGGTCTGGTACCGGTTGTACAAATGAAATGCCCATTAAGAAGGAAAAATCTCAAATGACATCAATTTAGATTTCCCCTAGATGGAAATGATATGAAAAAGAATGCATAATTAGACTTTTGCTCCTGCTTCTCAGATTTTTCTTTTGTGACTTTTCAGAAGAGATCTCAAAGTGTGCTTACGTTTGTTAAGACACCAGAAAGTATCTGCAGAGTTTTCAAACTCAACTCAAATATTTCCTGTAAATAGTAGTGAGAGTATATGAAGCTCAAACTCGATGAGGGAAAAACAGATCCAGATGCCTAAACTGAACAAAAATTAGCAATTTGGTGCATTAGCTGATATTTATATGGACAAAAAGTAAGATGAAATTCTGATAACTTATATGTAAATGTAAATCAATTAAATCTTTATCCTGCAAATAAAAATGCTTAGTTTTATGATCAAACACAGTATAATGCAATGGAATACAATGATGATTGAGAGAGTTACAAATAAATGTTCCTCAAAACCCTGTTGAATCTTGTTTGATACTCACATTTTAATATGATTTTCAATGATGAATGGATGTTAAAATAAACCTAAGTTGTTTCGTTCCAGTAAGTGTTCATCTTGAAATATTACTTACAATATACTAGTTATACATTTACTTTAAGACATATGTGGGTCATTGACGAATAAGGTTTTTAAAAGTGTAAAAAACATAACGGAGATATAATTTTTAAAAGTGTTATCAATGATATTATGTGGTTTTTATAATCAATTAACACTGCTTTTGTTATTTTTTACAAAATGGACAAAATTTGTCACCAAAAAAGTCATTTGGTTTAACCAAAATTTTGGTTTTACCGAATGACACTTTTGGTTATACCAAATGACGATATTTTCGAACAATGCTAACAGGCTGATATCTAGCTAGCTAGCAAAAGAACAATCAAACATTTTA
Source organism: Ancherythroculter nigrocauda (assembly GCA_036281575.1). Classification (NCBI taxonomy): domain Eukaryota; kingdom Metazoa; phylum Chordata; class Actinopteri; order Cypriniformes; family Xenocyprididae; genus Ancherythroculter; species Ancherythroculter nigrocauda. The sequence goes on from VTFQ01000003.1 coordinate 56,412,624, forward strand.
TATTTAGTACAAGTTTTTAAAATATTATAACATTTTTCATGTTTTACAGCGGTTGTACCGAATGACCTGATGTTTCAGGACACAAATTTTTCAAAGAGTTAAGAGAGAGTTAGTTACTTTGCTTCATGACCATGTGGTCCTTTGCAGGTGTTTGAATGATGTCACATCCGGTCACATGATATTGACCGCATGACCAAAAATAGTCCTTTTCTATTGGTTACTCCAAATTACATCAATGAAATTCATTTTTCCAGACATTCTTCCTCATAACAAAGCAATGACTTCTACACATAATTGTAATACCATTTTGCACTATGTTGATATATGATGTTATAAAATCATGCCAGAATAAACAAATATATACATTTATTACATTTTAAGATATTTTAATCACAGATGAAATGGCTGTATTGGCCTTTGGACGGTTAAACCGAATTCAAAATCTTCAAAATCTTTAAAATACCTTTATATGTACCAAAATATAACTAAAACCTTTTGAATTCAATAAAAGAGATCTAGATGTACTATCTTACATACTTTGTTTTTTTATTATTAATGCCTTTGGACAAAAAAAAAAAAAAAAAAGACCCATGTACTGTGACCTGAAGAGGGTTGTTTTTAGGATTATACCAAAAAGACTTTTATTTGATAGTATAAACTTTTCAATAAAGCAAATAGAACGGCATCGTGTACAACAGGCCCAAGAAATGTGCGTATCAAATGTGATACAGTAGGTATTATAAGGTTAATCAAAACACGTTCTGTGTGAATGGCCCCTTACAGAAATTTTCTTCTGGGGAGATGCACAGGAAGTTTACATGAGAATAATTTGATAAATTCTGTCCAATATGACTAAACCATGGCTTCAAATGACAATACTTCAACAGCTGAATCACAGACACTTTGGATGGATGACTTGTGGCTGTGTGGGCTTGTCTCTGCCAGTATGAATGACTTATAAGACTAGAGGAACAGATGGGTTGTGGGAGACATTCTCAAGAAGCCAGAGCGAGAAATAATGAGAAATGCAGAGAGAAAAGACTAAATGAGTGGGACACTAGCAAGACAAACCTCTTAAAGATACAGGAAACAAGAAGCATCTTGCCCACGATAAACCATGTTCTCATTGTCACCGTGGGTAGAGAATATCTCAGATCCATCGGACTGCACTAAAATACGACTGCTTTCTGTGGCAGGACAGAATAATAGTGAGAAAATAAAATGTACTTAGGGAGAGCATGTCAAGATGATAACTCTGAGGGGAGAAGCATTGTGAGGAACACATGAGATGATCTGGGACTCTGACAGTCAAAGGAGAGAACAAACATTGGAGCATAAGGAGTAGCAGCGAGCCGGTGGCAAAGCATTGTGGGGATTTGCTGACAGGATGTGGAGAGAGATCATTAGAGATGATAGAGACATAGAACAGGGGCGCTGAGAAGAAAGACACGAGAGGAATGGAAACCAGGGTTGGACTCAAAGAGAATAGATGATTGTGGAAGAGCAGATCAGTAGGGTTTGGATCCAGCTGTGATCACATTTCTAAGGTTTTCTACTTGTGTCCCATTTTCATGCAACTTTATGCATTTTTCTGGATGTAGATGTGTGTGTGTGTGTGTGTGAGAGAGAGAGAGAGAGAGAGAGAGAGAGAGAGGTAATGTGTCCAGTTACTGTCACAGAGGTTTCTGGACCATGTCTAGGTAAACAAGATTCTTGAGAGAATCAATTGGAATTGGTCTCCTTGGCTCACATCAAAGAACTACCCTGGAGGAGGACTGCAGCCCAATCCAGTGGACAAAGATGTGGGAAATTCTTCATTCCTCAAGGTTGCTTACTTGTCCTTGATAAACAGAGGGTGTGAAGTCCATTTTGTGTTATGTAAAGAAATTTCAAATCTTTTATCTTTAATAGGACACAAATGGTTTCAGTTCTTTTGATGATAATGACCTCTATAACCACATTCTCATGTTGCTTGTGCTAGTAACTGGCTGTTTAAATAATAATACACAAAACTGGCGATTTACAGCGCTGTGGTCCATTTAGCAGTCTACAAGAAGGGCTGCTCCATTTAGCTAAAATAATGTATTTTGATATTTAGATATTCTAAAGTGGCATCCCAGCAGAATTTAGACAGTTTTGCAAACTACATATTTTAAAGTTGTTGTTAGGGGTTCAAGCGTTGTTAGGGGTTCTTAGAATTTCCAAGGATCATCATTCTCCCCTAAAAGTGATTGGGCAGAACAAACCGTAAGTTGTACAGACTTGAAACTTTGAGGCATGGTAGTACCCAGCCCGCCTACAACGTCACCAAAGTTCGCCCCAATCGGCCTGATGGTGGCGCTACAGTGATCAAAAGTATGTAATGACTCACAACTCTTAAACCATTAGTTGCAGGCTCAAGTGTCTTATATCGTTGGAATCCTTGGCTCAAGATGAACAAAACACACATCTTGGATCAATTTTGGCAAAACTGTCAGGTATTTTGGATTTTTTTGAAAAAAAAAAAAAAACTTTTGAGAACTAGTCTTAGGTTTTCCGCTCGATCGGAACCAAACCAAGTCCGATTGTCAGAAATTATATATTAAAAAAAAGTCAAAATTTCGATTCACATCCACCACGGGAAGCCAAGCCATTTCAAAGCGGGTGTGGCCAATTTTACTAAAATGGACATCCCTCTTGAACGGAATGTGATAATTTCTGCCGAATGGCCACTTGGTAGTGCTATAAAATAATAATAAAAATAAAAAATAAAAAAAATAAAAATAAAAAACACAAAAACAGCTATAGTAGCAATGCAACAGTCAGTCTGATTGATTTGAAAAGTGGCATGCGACATCTTTGTCCAAGGTGCAGCTTTTGTCTACGAGGGCATTTGCATATCATGAAAAACATGACCGCTGTCGGCCAATGAAGTTTGAGCAGCTATCAGACGAGGTTAACGGAGGCCGATCGGAATGAAACTCACCGGGCCTGTTTGAATCACAGCCCTAAAAGGGAGAAATTCGAAAGAAATTGGCCATCCGAGGCACCTTCGCATTTTTCACATGGGTACAGGATTGTATATCAAGTGATTTTTTGAACACGCCCAGAACATTCATACCATATGGTAGAACTCCTCATTCTGAGCTATTTTGCCTCTAGGACCACCATTAAATATTGTAGAGTATTTTAAAAACCGACTTTTGTGAACTAGTCCTAGGTTTTTGGCTCTACCTTACTTATAGTTCCTATTTTACCAAGAAATATTTTAGTCATTAAACATTTACTTGGTTATGTTTAAACCACACGTTTGTTCTAGATCATTAGATGCCATATGGTGCCCTGGAAGACTGTTTGAAACTTTCAGTAAAGGAATAGTTCACCCTAAAATGAAAATGAAGTCATAATTTACTCACTCTGGTGTTGTTTTTTAATACTCCTTTTGTGTTCCATAAAAGAAAAAGAAGGGCATATGGCATTAGAACAATGACAGGGTACGTAATTAATTTTTATTTTAGGGTTAACTATATGGGAGGTACCTTAATACAAAAACACTGGACAATGAAGCAGCAAGGCAGGTTTCAGAAAGATGCTTTAATGGAAAGTAAAAATGGTTGCATAATGTTTTTTTTTTTTTTTTTTTTTATGCCTACTTCGGCATTCCTATTGTTATAAACACAATTCAGAGGCTAAACATGGAGAACCGGTAACAAAAGCAATTTGATATGAAGTTAAGAGGTAACAAATAAATATTTAATTCAACCGAGAGCATGTCTGGCTTTATCTTTGATCATCCTTCATCTTATTTACCTGTGTGTTTTCAAACTCTACTATTCCAGTGTGAAAGAGAGGAAAGAGGGCTAAAATGCAAATATACAGCTTTAAGACATGCCTCTTAAAAAATGTGTTCTTATCGCATTATTGATTATTGATTATTGATTACTTTATTATTAAAGTTATGCAAAAAGTTTTGCTTTCTCCAGAGAAAAAAAAAAATGCATTGCACAAAGATTGATCTTTTATCATACAGGAGACTTAATGGAGCTTTCGGTTGTTTTATTGAAGTATCTTTGTCTCAGGTGTTTCTCCTAAAATGAAAACACAGCTCAAATATTCTGGTTTGGGATTAATTTGATGGAGGGAAAAAAAAAAAAAAAAAAAAATCAGTTCATATTGAGGTTTACATTCTTTAGTGTCTTGAATAATCTGAGCACATTTTGAGATGTTGTTCAGATCTATTTTTCCTGATTTTCTCAAGTATTGTATATAATGTTGGGCAAGTAGCAGCAACAGAGTATTTTTGGAAGGAGAAAGAAAATAGAGGTACGTCATCTAAAATGTTGATGGAAATCAACAAGGCCTGGAAGACACCTCCCCGGAAAAACTTTTGATTGCTTTCCAGTTCTGGTTTGCATTCGGACTAATAATCTACATCCTTTGTTTTAGGAGGACAGTCTGTCATGCTGTCAGGATCCACGAGGGAAGTATTTTCTTTTTCTTTCACTCACTCACTGTGACTCAGTTTTGTTTTAGTGGCATTAGCATACAGAACTGCATTATGGATGTAGACAAGTGCAGTGAATAAATGTGAAGTTGAACACGGCTCATAATCTGTGGCCTGCAGTTTAAGTGTCCATCTTCATTTTGCTCTAGGCATGTGACATGCTTATACGACTATAAGTGCATTTGCATCGGTTGTGTGGATGCATTAAAACAGAGAATACAGATTAGATTCCACTGTACCAGACCCGTAGTAGACATATGCCACGGAATGACAAAGCTTCACTTTGTGCATTTATTACTACTGGAATGAATTCAAATACAGGTAAACCTCATGAAAACCAGGTCATGTTTCATCACATAATAAAAGTAGTAATAAATCATAAAAAATAATAAGAAGCAAATTGTATTTTGCATGATGTAAAATTGTATTTTGCATTCAATGCTTTTAAAAATAAATTGTTTGATAGTAATCATTCCCCCGAGAAACTTAGCGTTCACTCACCAAACCTTTGCATTCCCTTGCTTTTGTGCAAAGAGCTCAAAAGGTTTGCGGGGAATGCAAAACATTTTGCTAGCGAAAGCAAAATTTATCGGGGGAACACAAACATTTTACGAGTGAACAAAGTTTCATGGGAATGTAAAACAATTTGCGAGCGAATGCAAATTTTCTCGGGGGAACGTAAAATATTTTGCTAGCGAACGCAAAGTTTCTCGGGGGAAGAAATGTATTGCTCATGGTTAGTTCATGTTAGTTAATACATTAACTAATGTTTAACTAATGAACATTATTGTAAAGTGTTACCAACTGATTTTATTAAATGAATCCTCTAGAATTTTTAGCTTAATTTTTCAGTGAAATGTGACCTAGACATTCTTCAACATTTTATGAGATTCATCCAGGTGCTCAATGTACAGATTCCATGGAAGTATTTCAGTTCACTTTCTGCACTGGTCATATTCTAGAAGTCAACATTAGTATGTTTCTCCCATCTTGCCCTAGATACACATAGAGCCATTTCCCTGCCTAATCTACAGACCAGTTTATAGTGTCTGATGCATAGTACTCTACAGGGACAAGGGCTCAAACGCGTGCAAATGAAATATGTGACATTTCCCAAGGGGCAGAGGAAGTTGTCTTAAAAGAGCAATCAATTTTTCCCTCAATCCAGAGAAGTCAAACACAATGAAAGTACTCACTCATTGTCTTTCACCTTAATTAAGCAATCCATCATGTGACTGACTAAAAAAAAAAGAGTTTCTAAGAGGAAGAGGAAGTTATTTGAATGTACTGTGTTATGGTGCGTCAATGGTTTGAAAAGAAAACAATGGCCAGATGATTAAGGGCTTTTCTATTATATGTGTTGCTCCTGCACTGTATACAAATGACATGAAAAGGTCATATAGTCCTAACGACTTTGTGCTGTTTTCTGAGCCTTGCAGTACCTGAACTTTTATGATAAAAAAAAATATATTAATATTACGATAATATTAAAGTGACAATAGTGACATGTTGTAAGCGCCATTAAATTGTATTATTAAGAGAATTGCAATACAATACTGCATAAGTACATAAATGGAAGAGATAATAATAATAAAAATAATAAATATTTTTCTTTCTTTCTTTCTTTCTTTCTTTCTTTCTTTCTTTCTTTCTTTCTTTCTTTCTTTCTTTCTTTCTTTCTTTCTTTCTTTCTTTCTTTCTTTCCTATTTGATTGGATTATGTCAGATTGCTGGTAAATTATTAAGGTCATATGAGACAAAAAGGTCTATTGGAAATTGATAAGGGTCAGATCAGATATTTGACTGGGTCATTGTCGGTCACCTTTTTATTGTCGAGTCATTGCAATGCTAATCTGACCTTGTTTTTGTAGTCATTGCAAGCTTCCCAAGCTTCAGTTCTTCAGTGCACTGAACTTTTTTTATTTTTATTTTTTTTCCAGGATTATTTGATGAATTAAAAAAAATATATATTTAATTGAAATAGAGATCTTTTGTAACATTGTAAGTATTCTTACTCCCACTTTTGATCAATTTAATGAATCCTTGCTGAATAAAAGTCAGCATATTAGAATGTTTTCTGAAGGATCATGTAGATTGGAGTAATGATGCTGAAAATTCAGATTTGACATCAAAGAAATAACTTACATTTTAAAATCTATTCAAAATATATTTCACAGTATTACTGTTTTTGCTTCACGAGCACGAGAGACTTCTTTCAGAAACATTTCAAACATTTGACCAGTACGTAGTTAGTGTGCACTTATTCCATTCCCAACAAAGCTTCAGTCTCATCTGACAGCAGACACATCTCCTTCATTGCAACTGGGTCACCATTATGGTTTTTGGCATCTCCAGATGGTTTTTTGTGATTAATGGTTTCTTTTGTGCCACTCTCCAATACAAGCTGTTATGTGTTGCAGGGCTCTTTATGTGCATGACTGGTACTCTTTTTACTCCATTCTCACTTGCTGAACTCTGTAACTCCTTCAGAGCGATGGCTGGACTCTCCGTGGCTTCTCTCACAAGTCTCCTCCTGGTTCATGCCGAGGGTTTGGAGACATGACCTTTTCTAGGCAGTGTCTGGGTGGTTTGATATAGCATTCTCTTCCTGATAACACAGCCAGCATTTACCGCTGGGACATCTGAAGACTTGGATGCCTTTCCATAGGTAATTTATTGATATTTATTCATTTGGCAGACACTTTTATGAAGGTATACCTATTTTATCAGTATGTGTGACCTTGGATGCTCTACCAGTTGAGCTAAAGGAACAATGACAGGAACACAATTTATGTATTCATTTCACTATATCCCTAACGTCTCTGGACTGCTCTTTAGTCTTCATTTTCACAGCTGTCCTTCAGTTTCACAACATGAATAATGATCCCTTAACTGTCATGTTTTTTACACAGAAAATGTGGAGGTATTTTAATGGTTCACAGTTAGAGGACAGTCATAAGGCAACTGTGTCCACGACAGTTGTTTTTTACTGGTGTACACAGACTTTACGACACGAGGACTGAATATAGCCAAAACATTGCTAAAAAGTTCAAAAGAACAGCATTCATCTGAAATTGATTTTTTTTTCTTTTTTTTTTTTTTTAAGAATAATGATCAACAGTAAAGTGACAGTAAAGACTTTTACATTGTTACAAATTATCTATTTCAAATATCCTGAAATGAATTCAGCAAAGATATTTCAACACTATTAATAATAATAATAATAATAATAATAATAAATCATATTAGAATGATTTCTGAAGGATCATGTGACACCGAAGACTGAAGTAATGATGCAGAAAATTCAGCTTTGATCACAGGAATAAATTAAATTTTAAAATATGTTCACATAGCAAACATTACAATTTAAAATAACTTTTTTTTTTCTTCTCACAATTTTACTGTAAAATTAATGCAGTCATGCTGGACAAGAGACAACAAATATAATAATAATAAAGGTTGAAAACACAAATAATTCTTACTGACCCCCAAACTTTTGAATGGTAGTTTAAAGCTATATATTGCAATTTACGTGTGTTTTATTGCACATAATATCTGTAATATTGCATACCATGTGTGTTACCATTATTGAGATTTATAGTCCAAAAGTGTAGTGCTGGCAATGTTTATTATTAATAAAGCTGTTTACATTCTGTTGCTTTCTACTGTCTGAACCCATGCTGTGGCTTCATAGTGTAACATTAATAAACCCAACCATGAAAAAATGAGTGCTGTCAGATGTTATATGTATAATGAATAAGGTGTATAACACATACATTTATACATAAGGTATAAAACTTGCAACATATATACAATTTTTTTTTATTAAATATACCAGTTGCATCCCATTTCCTTCTCTACAGCATATTTACTAATGAAAGTTGTGTTTCTGTTGGTATTATAATATGCACTGATATTCAGGACGATTATTTTAGGCTGTTGCATTTTGTTATGTTGATGTTTGCTGTCTGTTTTGACTTGCCATCCGGAGATTCAATATGGCAGCATGTTACAAGCAATGTGATACAACAATTTGAACAAACTGGCGTCATCTTGTCACCCTGATGAGCTCCCTGGAGACCAACGTCACTCTTTGATCCCTGTTTCTGAATCCAAAAGGATGCTGAGAGTAGATGCTGGTGTCCTGAAATAGTCTGAGCTCAAAGTTTCCCGTATCATCCAGCCTTTCAACCCTTTGCTGCTTTTATGCAAAAGGGAAGCTGGAGGGATCTTTGGTGGCAGATCTTTCATTTATTTTGAGCTACTATGTGTAACTCAAAAGAAAACATTTCCAAAACACATGGAATCTCTTTTATTAACCGTGCATATGCAAGTGCTTATGCATAAGAGTGTGTGGATGTTTTCATGCAAAAATCATGAGTCATCAGAAAGTTTGCACTTTCCGGAGGAAATTTATTTTACATGCATTATTGTCATATACATACACATATTAAATTGTTTTAAAATGAGACACATTGAGTTAATTTTCTAGTTCCAAATATATTCTTTTTTATTAAAAAGGTGTCAGTTATATATATATATATAACAAATATCTCTGAACAAATGTGCAATTTTAAAGGGGACCTATCATGCAAAATTATCTTTTATAAGGTGTTCGAACACAGAACCTATATGGTAAAAATCCACCCACTCCTTATTTTATAATCCCCATAAAGCATAAACAATTCTGTTATTGGATGTACCAATGAACATAAGAGTCTCCATAGACTCCCGGCAAAGTGTTGGTAAAGTGTTATATATTTGCACAAATCGTTTTATGCTGAATTGCTTCACAAATGAGGGTCAGTTCAATGCTGTGGATTTGTACAAAAGATTAACATGATACTACATGCTAGCCAATGAGTTGAGACAACTTAACTCCACACAACAACTACATAAATGTATCCACTAACCATTCAGAAATGTCCAGTTTCATTCTAAAAGTTATAACTTCTTCCTGAGTCTCTCCATCAGTGTCTGACTCCAGTTTGAATAATGTAAGGCTGAACACTGTTACTTACAATCATCATTTTGGCTGCATGAGATTTTCCAGCTTTGTTGTTGTTGATAATCTGAACCAGGAGCTGTTAAAGCTCCGCCCTCTTCTGGACAGGGGGCCAGGAGCAGCAGCTCATTTGCATTTAAAGGGACACACACAAAAATGGTGTGTTTGTGCTCACACTCAAACTGGGGCAAATTTGCTATTCCTGTGCACATTCTGGGGACACCAATATTGCATCTATACAAAAGGCGTAATAGGTCCCCTTTATTTCAGCAAAGATGTTCTTTAGATTTTCTACTAACTATAAGTAACTTTGCACATGTTCATGTTAACTTATTCTGCTTACCTTAAAAAAAACATGAAAGCTCTGCACTGCGTTCACTGTGTCAACTGCATAGCAGACTGACAGGAAAGAGGAAAAATTGTTGAATAAAGTCATTTATTTTTTTGGTGCACAAAAAGTATTCTTGTCACTTCATAACACTTCATAACATTAATAGTCAACTTGACTAACACTGTAGTCAAGTTGACTATCTTAACAATGTCTTTTCTACTTCTCTAGACCTTTAATGTGGTAATTTCATTGCTTTATGGGAGATAAAAAAAAATAAATAAAAAAAAAACACTTGGATTTCATCAAAAATATCTTAATTTGTATTCCAAAGATGAACAGAGGTCTTACGGGTTTGGAACGACATGAGGGTGAGTAATTAATGACAGAAATTTCATTTTTGGTGAACTAATCCTTTAGCCCTAACTTAATGTAACAGTCTACTGTACTCAGTATTTACTATAATTAGTTGATATGTAGTTGCAAAGTTTCTTATAGTAAGCACAATATCTAAAGTGGACTATAAAGCGTAACCTGCTATTTTTACATGATTCCACACAAAATATAATGAATTTAACGCTCTCCCACATAGCAGCACATGCTTAGTATGGATCCGCATCTGAAATTCATGTTGTTGTTGTTGTTGTTGTTGTTTCCATAAGAGAAATAACTGATCATGGTCTACAGCAACTGTAATTGTGGTGCTTTGACCTTTACACATATATCAACTTGACCTTGTGCTTATTTTTGTATAACTTTACATGTTTCAATATAACATGAAACGCTTACAGAGAAAGATCAATAATTCACACCAATGCTGCAGGACAGTACTTCATTGCATGATGTTTGACTATCACGTGGGAAGTTAGAATTGCAGCATGAATCTTTACCTTATTGCTTATTCAGACGTTGTAGATTAACTTTGAAAGATTGAATACAGGGTGCTTTTTTAGCATTCACCCTTGGGGGCCAAAATCAATTAGTTGCAACAATAAGCCTTCTTCATCTTCTCACAAAGAGTTGTATGATTGCATATTTGATTTCCCCACATATTCTCCTCCATTCATTGTAGTGTGCATAGCACATCAGTATCTTACCACCCACCGCTATATAAAAGCACTAGAGCGATCACTGCCTGCGAAAAGCAGTCATCCTCCTTCATCCAAAAGCCTCCCCTCAGCAGAAAAGAGCAGGGCTACAGAACCTCAGGGGTACAGTAATAACCATATAACCACTCAGCTGTGCCTAATATAGACAGAAGAAGGGCAGATAAACAAAAGGTCAGTAAGCATCATTCTTTCCAATTTACTTTACCCGGTGGGCTTATAGGTGGGTTAACCATTTAGAGATGCTTTATGCAATCTAAGGGTTTTCTGAAAAAGCTCATGGGAGATTTCCAGGGGTTCATAGTATTTTTCAGCTTTAATTGACTATACATATATTATTAATCAAAAGTCTGGGGTTGGTAAGACTTTCTAAATCTCTAATGCTCACTAAGGCTGCATTTATGTGGTCAAAAATACGTAAAAACGGCAATATTGTGAAATATTATTACAGTTTAAAGTAAAGGTTTTCTATTTTAATATACTTTAAATATACTTTAATGTAATTTATTCCTGTGATCAAAGCTGAATTTTTAGCATCATTACTCCAGTCTTCAGTGACAAATCACTCTGATATGCTGATGAATATTGCTCCTTTTTTTGTAAAATTATAAATGTCTTAACTATTATTTCTTAATTCAATGTAATATTTAATTTAATATTCCTTGCTTGATAAAATTGACTTATTTATTTTTAAGTCTTACCCAAAACGTTTGTGTTTATAATTATATATATATATATATATATATATATATATATATATATATATATATATATATATATATATATTGTTTTAAAGTATGATTATTTAAATTCAATAATAATTGACCTTAAATAATTAAGTCAATGAAAACCTAATAAGACGTTATATTTATATGTGCATCAGCTCTTGTACATGCCTTTTACATTATAATCTATCAATTCAGAATACATTAGAATGCATTAATCCTTGCTGATTTATCAAAACACTTGAAGCAGGAGATTAATTTGCTCTATGTTTAAACTCATTACTGAGAAACATTTACGATAGAGAAATCGTATTACTGATTTTTATTTCCTCTGGGTGGACATCATGTCACCACAATAATAAATATACAGTACCCACATGAGAAGTCTTGTTTATTTATTGAAACACCCGGTACTCTGCTGAATATACCACTGATGTAATGTGTTTTTTTAACTTTCCCCTGTGAGTCAGGAAGGTCTCAGCTCTGCAAGCAACTAAGCTAGTGTGGCACAAAGACATGAAAAGATTCTGGCCATAGATATGGAAGGATGGAGAAGTCTATTGACTGTGGTAGATGGACTGGTAGGCGGTTGCTGTACACCCTGTGGTTTTCATCTATCTGCACACTGCTGTCTGCTGCCTGAGCAGACTGCAGCCTGGTCACTTCTCCAACACCCGAAACAAGCACTGCAAAATCAACTATTCTGACATGGCCATATAATATGTTTCATTTTGAACTTTTCACTTCAGCATGGGTGATAAATCTGGTCAACAGAGACTTTGGACTGGACTCATAAGAGAGACACTTTAGAGTGCAACAGTGCCCACCCACTTCTGAAAGTATTTTTCTCCATTCATGTCTCCCATAGAGATTAAAAAAAAAAAAAAGTCTTCAATAAAGCACTTTAAGTCAAGAACTGCAAGCCAACCAGCAACAAGATTAATCACAGCACTACAAACTTTGATTTGAAGCAAAATAAGGTTTAAAAATTCAAAAGTACCAGACTATACTTAACAGCTTCAGTGATACAAAGAACTACAATCCCATGAAGCATTGCGATCAGCATCAAATTAATGAAGAAATGGAGAAATGTTAAACTACTTATTAAAAATGTTTATTGTGTGTGTGTGTGTGTGTGTATATATATATATATATATATATATATATATATATATATATATATATATATATATGCGTGTATGTATACAGTATAATCGTGTTCAAAAGCAGAATTCATGGTGAAAAACTACCCATGATTCTGTACATAAATATATATGCATATTTATTTAATATTTAAATATTTTGAGAGTGTAGAGAGACTGACTCAATTACGTCATTTGCTTGTTTTTGACTCTGATTGGTGGAATTGTCTGTACAGCATCATGGGTAATGTAGTTTGTTCACCATGAATTCTGCTTTTGAACATGATTAATTTTAAATAATTTGAAATGAGCAAATGATTTTAGCAAACCATTTAACTTTGGAAATGAATATTTTTGAGTACTATACACTTATTCCATACTATAAATGTATTCCAGTAAGTTTCAAAAATCATTTTTGAAAATTAAAATACAGCTGAAATAAAAATAAAATATACATTTTAGATGAAATCTTAAACTTTAAAAAATTAACGCATTAAAATTAGTTTTTTTTTTTTTTTTTTTTTTTTTGGCAGACACGAAACATCTAGTGAAATAGCATAATACAATTATAAAGAAACAGCAAATAACACATATAATTAAACATTACATTTTTAAGTAGAAAAACTGAAATATTATTTCCTTGTAAAACATACTCTGATAAATAATATTTTTTACAGTGTTGAAATAGAAAAATTACTAAAACTGAAAGAAAAATTACTTAAAACTAAAGAGATATAAAGAAAATAACTAAAACCTAAACTAAAATTAAAATTAAAATTGAAAATATAGAAAAAAAAGCTAATTCAAAATACTAATAAATACTAAATTAAATGGTATTAAAATAACACTGATCCACTAAAAAAAGAGAACGTTTCTTAATACTGAATTAAACTATAACCTCTACTCAAATACTTTGTGTAGCTGAAACTGAAGAAACCCCATTAAAATTAAACATACCAAATTAACTACAAACTCTCACAGTTAACTTAAACATGCTATTAACCATAAAAGCAAAGACTCTATCACTGTATAGTTTTAGTTTTAACAGCTTTGCATTTCATTCTATTTTAATACTAATGAAAAATAAAATTGAATGATACACAATCCTGGTCAGCACACTCAGTTCAATGCCATGAAATTCCCTCTTTGACTTATCAAACTCTCTCCGCAATATCCTGCGCTGACCTCTGAATGAGAGACTTTGCTCCATTATTGTGGGGAAGCATCTGAATGCCCTTTTCCACAACGTATGTCGATAGGTCGATAGGGGTTAGAAAATTGGAGGACGTGGACTAAGTGTCCTCGACTGCTCACCTGAAGGTCAAGCAGGGAAAGCCTGTTGCAATCTGAAATGGCCGCATGAAATTATCATATAATTCATTGTGTTTTTCATTGTAGGTTGAGAGGTTCGCAGAGAGCTTGTCTTTGCAGGCATTTGCCAATAAGTACACTTCAGTGAGCCTTGAGTGGTTGATTGTGGGATTACCTTATGTACAGAAAGAGAGCAGGAGGGAGAAAAAGAATTGATTCGGGGCAAAACAATAAAGATAAATCTCACTTTGGCGGCTCATTTGGAATAAGAAGAAACTGATAAGAATTGCCTATTAATAGGTCAAATTTATGTACACAATGTTAATGATATGTAATAGCAATGTAAGCAAGGAAATGGTCTTAAACATAACTGCTGACCTGAGTTAAGCATTGTATTTGCTGCATTAAGAAGATAAGGCATTTTGAAGTAATAGCAATTTTGACCTTTTCGTCTTCTTCTTCTTCTTCTTCTTCTTCTTCTTGAAATAATATTAAGAAGCATGCAATGAAAGTAATATAACTTGTACTTTCTAATAATAATAATAATAATAATAATAATAATAATACATTTAAAAAAATATTAAGACACTTGCAATGGAAGTAATATTAATGAAAGTCATAATTTGGACTTTCTGATAAATAACAACAACAACAACGATAGCAGCAACAATAAAAAAAATAGTAATAATAATTGTTATTATTAATTTAAATAATATTAAGTAATAACTTGTAATTTCTAATAATGACAATATAATAACAACAAAAATACTAACATAATAATAATAATAATAATAATAATAATAATGATGATGATTATTATTATTATTATTATAATTAGTAGTAGTAGTAGTAGGAGTAGTAGTTGTAATAATAGTATTAGTAATAGTAGTAGAAGTAATAGTAATAGTAGTAGCTGTAGTAGTAGTAGTAGTAGTAGCAGCAGCAGCAGCTGTAGGAGCTGTAGTAATAGTTGTTGTAGTAGTGATAGTAGTATTAGTAATAGGAGCAGCAGCAGCAGCAGTAGTAGTAGTAGTAGTAGTAGTGATAGTAGTATTAGTAATAGGAGTAGTAGTAGTAGTAGTAGTAGTAGTACTAGCAGCAGCTGTAGTAATAGTAGTAGAAGTAATAGTAATAGTAGTAGCTGTCGTAATAGTAGTAGTAGTAGTAGTAGTAGTAGTAGTAGTAGCTGTAGTAATAGTAGTAGTAGTAGTAGTAGTAGCAGTTGTAGTAGCTGTAGTAATAGTTGTAGTAGAAGTAATAGTAATAGTAGTAGCTGTCGTAATAGTAGCAGCTGTAGTAAACATAACTGCTGACCTGAGTTAAGCATTGTATTTGCTGCATCGTCTTCTTCTTCTTCTTCTTCTTCTTGAAAAAAAACATTAAGAAGCATGCAATGAAAGTAATATAACTTGTACTTTCTAATAATAATAATAATAATAATACATTTAAAAAATATTAAGACACTTGCAATGGAAGTAATATTAATGAAAGTCATAATTTGGACTTTCTGATGAATAACAACAACAACAACAATGATGTAGCAGCAACAATAAAAAAATAGTAATAATAATTGTTATTATTAATTTAAATAATATTAAGTAATAACTTGTAATTTCTAATAATGACAATATAATAACAACAAAATATAATAATAATAATAATAATAATAATAATGAATATGATTATTCTTATTAATAATAATAATAATAATAATAATAATTTAAATAATATTAAGATACTTGCAATGGAAATAATATTAATGGAAGCAATAATTTGGACTTTCTGATAAATAACAACAACAACAACAGCAGCAATAATAATAATAATAATAATAATAATAACTATTATTATTATTATTAAGACATTTGCAAAGGAAGTAATTTTAATGGAAGTAATAACTTGGACTTATATATTATAATAAATAACAACATCAATAAACGTAGTAGTAGTAGTAGTGGTAGTAGTAGTAGTCATAGTAATAATAGAAGTATTATTAGTAGTAGTAGTAGTAGTAGTAGTAGTAGCAATAGTAATAGTAATAGTAATAGTAGTAGCTGTAGTAATAGTAGTAGTAATAGTTGTAATAATAGTATTAGTAATAGTAGTAACAGAAGTAATAGTAGTAGAAGTAATAGTAATAGTTGTAGCTGTCGTAATAGTAGTAGTAGTAGTAGTAGTAGTAGTAGCAGCAGCAGCAGCAGCAGCAGCTGTAGTAGTAGTAGTAGTAGTAGTAGTAGTAATAGTAGTAGTAGTAGCAGCAGCAGCAGCTGTAGTAGTAGTAGTAGTAGAAGTAATAGTAATAATAGTAGTAGTATAGTAGTAGTAGCAGCAGCAGCTGTAGTAATAGTAGTAGTAGTACTAGTAATAGTAGTAGCTGTAGTAATAGTAATAGTAATAGTAATAGTAGTAATAATAGTAGTAGTAGTAGTAGTAGTAGTAGTATTGGAAGTGATAATTTCAACTAAAAAAAGACTAAATAATGAATAATGGATATTATTTCACAATAGTCTCATTGTGACATGTATAATGTGATTATATCTGTAGTGATAAACATTCTGTATTTTAATGTTTAATGTCTGGACCTGTTTACTTTCATTGTGTGCCTTTCTATTACAACAAGAAAAAAAAAAAAAAAAAAAAAAGGGTCAAAATCATACTCAACATGATCGCACAAATGCTGAGTCTACCTTGTTTTGTATCTTTAACATACTTTAATCATCCGGATTGGAGTTAACTGGCTTCATTTGCATAACCCATCACCCAGGCTCAGTAAGGCTAATCTGATAAAATGATGAGTAAGTAGAAACAAGCTGGAGACAATTACCTTTACTAACATCTGCAATTACTCGCCCTCGATGCATGCACAAAGATGACATTTACGGTGCCTTCATGGAACACATTTACATCATGGGTCCTTGGGGCCAAAACACCTCTCACCGTCTCTCCTACAGACCCAAAGCACAAAACAACACTGCAGCAATGCTGGAGATGCATTATGAATGACCATGTACAACCTCAGAATGATCAAAGTCCACAAGGTTAATTTTTGTTTTAGAGAAATATTGCATGAATGCACATTCTCTTTTTCTGTTTCAAGAAAGGTCGGAAATGTGATCTCTTTGATGTCTCAATTGCCTCTCTTTGAAAACAAGATTAAACAGCGAGCAAACGGAGAATTAATCTGTATTTAAAGGGGCTATATGAATTTTCATGTAGCCTATTAATGACTTATTTATTCCAAATGTGTGAGTCCCTGACTTCCTAGGTTGTCTATGAAAGCCTGTAGACTGGCTTGCATTTTCCCATTAGCATTTCAGATGTATTTAATTTGTGGACCTCATAAAATATAAATACTCACAGTTTTTCTTTCAAATAAATAAATAAAAATGGATGGCACTATGCATTCTGATTTATAAGGCTCTTTCTTGTAATCTTATAAAACTCACGAAGGCCCTGTGGCCAGTTAGATAAATGTAATTGAGAAGAACTAAATTTTCTTTCTGAAAAGAGGTCTTTGTAACCCTTACCCACCTATCTTTTGCTTTTTATATTGTACACAACACCTTATATTATACAGGATGGATGAATTACCACTGAAAGCTTTGTCATCACCTGCCTACTCAGAACATTATCTATTGCTTGAAAAAGAAAGAAAGAAAGAAAGAAAGAAAGAAAGAAAGAAAGAAAGAAAGAAAGAAAGAAAGAAAGAAAGAAAAGGCACATTCAATGTCCTTATCAGGCGGCACAGGACAAATAGAGTTTGATTTCACTGCTGTAGTATCTTCAGAATATAATTGTTTACAAAACATCCTGCTAAAATCAATACTGTTTTTGTATTCATTTCTGCTATTTATGTTACACACATATAAACATGCAAGGAATAAGTGATAACCAATAAATATCCTTGTTTATTTCTTACTATTCATTTAAATTCATTTATTCATTTTAACAGTGGCCCCAAAAATCAATTTACAATGAGGTAACATCCATACCTTTTTTAATGTCAAATAACACACGATATGTTAAAGTCAGATTTTTTTTTTTCTGCTGATAATAAATTTGAAGCATTTTTTATTATTATTACTATTTTGAAAATCAGAAATGCACATGATTTCTAACCTAAATGAAACAAGCACGAAATTCTCATTCATGAAAAGAAAAGTGCCTTCCATAATTGTCACGTGGTTCACATTTGCTTTGTGCTCTAGTGGACTAAATGTGTCCCATTGTAAAATAATCCTTTTCATGAGCAGATTTCGAGGAACAAATTATGCTTTCTAAATGGAGGCACCGGTATAAAAAATAACATATTCATATGGACACGTCTCCTGTATTAGGTTAAAGGAGGTGGTTGAATACTGCTGTTGCCATGTCCTTATAGCTAAGAACGTCTCAGGTTACGTATGTAACCATGGTTCCCTGAGAACAGGGAACGAGACTCTGCGTTGAACAGAACGCATTGGGGAACCGTCACGTGACCCAGGTGTCGAAAGCACTATCCAACAACTCCAATTGCTATTGGCCGGCGACAGCCTATGACGTCATACGGCGCGACCTGGAGAGACAGTCTCTATCTTATCGTCTTGAGGGACTGTTCTGAAGGCAGGCAACCTGAAGCATGGCAAAGGAACGCAGAGTCTCGTTCCCTGTTCTCAGGGAACCATGGTTACATACGTAACCTGAGACGTTCCCTTTCGAAAGGGAACTCCACTCTGTGTTGAACAGAACGCATTGGGGAACGATATACCCACGCCGCCATGCTGGAGGGGAGTGCCTGCCAAAAAATATGGCTGAGGCAAAGGCCTCAAGGCAGTTCTCAAACTGCCCAGCAACTCCCCCTCGGGTCACACCAGGCTGTCAGTGACAGCATTCCCTTTGGCCAACAGCCCAAACTGAACTTCCCAAAGGCTTCTACCTTTCTCTTTTAACAAATAGAGCCTAGAGAAAACGCTAAGGTTCCTTTAAGGGAATGTAAGGAACCAAAGGGAACCTCGGCCAGTCACTCATGAGGGGAGCAGGCTCACCCTCATTGCCACCAGGGAGGCCGACCTGGTCTTATCAGGGAACAGACTCAGTTCAGGCCAACCCTGTCTGAATACAGAGCCTCTAAAACGCATTCTTCAGGAAGATAGTAGGTAAGAGTGACTGCAGAAAGGCAGAAACCAGCTCAGACCCACGCGTAGAGACGGGCATCCTGGAGAGCAGAACTCAGCTGAGTGCTATGAACCCTCATATCGAGGGGAGATAATCCGCTCAACCTAGGATCTACCCAGTGCTTAATTAACGCACTGAGGAGGCTGTGCGCTGAAAGCCCTGAAAAGGGGAGCACAAACCAGCCTGGGGCTGACCCTTAAGACGGGGCCTGATCAAGGCCAAACCATCATAATCAGCTTAGGGAGCTAAGCACTATTACAAACCCCAAGGGGAAGCGCAGAGCTCACCTAACAGGTAGACTATACCCAACACAATCCGACGAGCAGTGTACTCAGTAAAAGCACCTTTTACTCTTTAAGCAAGAGGAGTACAGCGTACGCCAACACGTATGAAGGAAGGCCTGGAAGGCCTATAACCTCAACAGACACGTGGCATCAGCTCGTGGCAGTGTTTAGGTCCCAAGCCTGGTAAACAACCCGCAAAAGAGGGGGTTGAATCTACCACTTGGGCCCCTGGCCAACAAAGTGTATAGAAATAGTTCTCAGAGAGAAATACACCTAAACAAATGCCAGTGTATCCAAAAAAGGCGGCCCGTAGGCTTAGCATCCCTCAGGACACAAGGCGAAAGTCTCGTGGCCATTTCCAGGAGCACAAGATCCAACCTAATCTCTAGGTGGCTCCTAGCTCAACTAGAATCATCGACTCAAAGAGGCAACAATAGGTTAAACCAAACCTCAGTAAGGTTTCACTACTGCCATCTCATCCTGAGCCGCACAGAAAAAACACAAACTGTGCCAACATGTAAACTAAAACGGAGGCCAGAAGAGGCCTACCGATTCAATGACACATGGCTTCAGCTCGTGAGTTTCCAGGGAACCAAGCTACAGGGAACCAGCTCTAACCCACTAACTATGGGAGGCTAACTACAACCTGTGCTAGGCTACACTTTCCAAACAGGCAAAGTACCCTAAGTTCTGAGACTAAAGGGAACCAAAACAACCAACATGGTCTAAGGGAGGCTAATTAGGCCTACCACCTAAAAAAACAAACATGCTGCAGGGCCTGAAGCAGTGTATAAAAAACAAAACAGTATGTGAGCACTGATATCCATGAAACAGCCAATACAACACTATTGCTAACTAGAAAGAGGCTTAGCAATCTAGCCTACAATCACTGTATATGCAATAAAGCTGATAAACAGATAACTGAAAGGGAGCTGACAGATACACACTTTAACAGAAGTGATCTATCCACCCTGAGTATGCAAACCAACAGGTGATGCACTCAGTGACAACAAAAAACTCTCCTAGCTGGGGCTTAAAAGGGTCACCAAACATTTAGATAGAGGCCAGGCTTTACTCAAAAAGGGCCTACTATACAAAAGCAGGTGTCAACCTGTGGCAGCATATTAAGCTCACATACAAATGTAGGGCAAAACGTCTAGAACTTCAAAGGAACTTTGATATGCATGCTTTAAGAAAAGGAGAAAAACATATCCCAACCACAGATTCTCAAATCTGCTCCAAGCCTAGAGGACGGAGCTAACTGCATCGTCAACTCAAACTTGAAAGAAATCAAGTAGCTCGGAAGAGAACATTTTTCTCACAGCATGAAAGTTCTAGAGAGTGGGGCCTAGCAAACATATATTGCCAACACTATCTGCTCGAAGATAAGGGCCTACCACCTGAGAAAACAGCATCAGGTCTTTTAACAAAACAGTCTACAACCTAGCTGTTAAACTCATGATTGCACCTACATATTTTTAGCAAGGGGATAATTTGGGCAAACAGAAACTGGCCACTCCCTCAGGAGGAGGCCAGAACTACAATACATATGGGAATTAAACTTCACATACACCATACGCAACCATAGTCCTAGCCCAAATCAACTGAAGTGATGAGTGCCAGCTCAAACTATACAGAAGATAGCCGAACGGCTGAACATACAGAGAAAAACTGAACAGCAGCCATTTTGTGGCTTGCTCAGTCAATCTCACACTCCAGTTCTGCCCAAAGAACCCCTAATACATTTACTGTTACACATTCAGGAAATGATACAGGAATAAAAACAAGGTCAAAATTTTAATAATTTCAAATCAGACCCTGTCTTACCTTCCCGTGGCTCGCAGACCAAAGAATCCGTCTTCATTCCTTACCAAAGGGGAAGAACGATATCCCTGGTTCCGTAAACCCACCGAACCTTTTCACTATCAAGCCAGACGGCGGGCCTTCAGAGAAAAATTCATCATAGGCCGGCCACCGGCCTGACTGTTCAAAGGTGTTAATCCTGAACATGCACAGTTAAAAACGTATCCCGGGAGGACAAAGAGAAGGGGCAAAGGAAATTTTTACTAAAAATTCCCCTCGCCAAGAAAGGGGATCGATCAGCGATGCTGATCGCGCCGGCGATCGATCACCTCTCTCAGATCACCTCTCCTTCTCTTCGCATCCCGCCGCTTTTGCGACTTACTCCGTGGTGGAGGAGGCGCTTGAGCGGCGACACTGGATCTCCGACCCTGCCTCTGAGCCTCGGCTCGAGGCGGGCCAGAGCCTCCCGGCTGTCTGGGCCCAGAATCGGACCTGAGCGGAATGCATTTCTTAAATGCTGCTGAGCGCGCCCTCGCTTCCCTGAACCTTCCGACTACCGCCTCAACGGAGCTGCCGAAAAGCTCAGATGGCGAGACCGGGGCATCGAGGAGAGAGCCCTTTTCTCTCTCCCCAATGTCCACCATGTTTAACCACAGATGCCTCTCCGTGGCCACCATAGCCACCATCGATCTACCAATCGAGATGGCCGTCTGCTTGGTGGCCCAGAGAGCGAGATCTGTGGTCTGGCGCAACTCAGCCACCGCTTTAGGGGACAAACCCTGCCCCTGATCCAGGTCCTTCAGCAGGTCAGCCTGGTATGCTTGTAACACCGCCATAGTGTGTAAAGCAGCACCAGCCTGGCCTGCAGCAGCATATGCTCTGCCGTTCAAACGAGATGTCATTCTAAGGGGTCTGGACGGCAGAACCGGAGCTTTAAGTGTCGGTGCACTGCCCGTGGCGAGATAGTTCGCGAACGTCTCGTCAATGGGAGGCATCGACACATACCCGTACTGGCCCAATCCCTCCACATCAGCGAAATTCCCCCGCTGATGCAGATGAATCCTGGCTGAATACGGGTTCTTCCATGCCTTCTTAACCTCAGAATGCAGGTCCGGAAGGAATGGAAGGCTCACTGGAATTACGGGGTTGTGATCGGAAAGAAACCGTTCGTCTAGCCTGCCGCGAGCGGGCTCTCTCCTTACGCGCTCCCACGGCAGCTGCAGCCTGCCGGCGGCGCGCTCCACAACCTCCAGTAATTCGACATATGCTGGACAGGGGGGCTTGGAAGAAAAAGAAGCAACCTCTGTCCCTTCTTCCTCTTCCATAGCCACCTCCTGCTCTCGGGGGCTTTCAGCCAGAAGAGCACTTGCTCCTGGATCCGATGATGTCAAAGAAAGGACATCATCGTCATCCAGGAGCTCATCCCCGCCAGCCGCCGCCTGAGGTTGAGAGACCATAACACCTCTCTCAAACTTGGCGGCGAGCTCCACCTGTGAGCCCCATGAATGCAGCCGCCGCTCAGCCTCAGCGCGAGCGGGACCAGATCCACCGGGCACAGGTGTTGACGTCTCTCCCCTCGAGAAGAGAGCCAGGCGGGAACGGAGCGTTTTCATAGGAAAACGTTCACAATTCTCACAGCCAGCGTCCTCAAACGCTGCCCGTGCATGCTCCTCTCCCAGACAGATAACACATAGGGTGTGAGGATCCTCCGGAGTCAAAAACCTCGGGCAAGGATCCGCACACTTCCTAAAACGTTTCACTTTGTCCTCAGACATACCTCGACAGGAAATACTTACTTGGAGAAAACGACAGTGCAACGACACAAACAGTCCCGAAAGACGAAAAAGATAGAGACTGTCTCTCCAGGCGCTCCCTTTATACATCCGGGCCGCGCCGTATGACGTCATAGGCATCACAATTATTTTCCTTTGTTTTATCTAAATATTTACAATAAAACTTGAGAATAGTTTCCATTAAAGGCACAATATACAAGATATTTGGATTAAAATATCCAAAAAACACTAAAACAATGTTATATATTTGGTCCCACTTTATATTAAGTGGCCTTAACTATTTACTTACATTTAAATTAATCATTTGATACAATGCACTTAGTGTGTACATATATGTTTTTACATTGTACTTGAGGAGCTCTTTTCCAAAACGCTATAAATCCATTTTGATAGTTTTCATGAAAATTACATTTTTTTTACCTAGACCTATGTATTTTGTTAATTTTCAATTTATCCTGTTAAAATGGTGTATTGGCTCAGTCTGAACATGTTAAACAATGATTGTTAAATGAAACAACAATTTTGTTGATTATGAATTCAATTTTTTTGTTTTGTTTGTTTGTTTCAAAATGCTATAAATCCATCCTTCTTTTTTTTTTAGCCTTTTTATATAAAAACATCTAGAATCTCAGTATTGATCGGGTAACTATATGTTTTACTGATAGTTTACTGAACAGGTTGATCGCCTGATACAATGTCACACACTTGTGCACACACACACATACGAGGCGAGGCGAGGCGAGGTGAGGTGAGACGAGACACCCTTATATTCAAACGACCCTATCTCGCGAACCGAACCGAGTTGGCGCTCCGGACTCCGGCCCCCAGGTGTAGGTCTCACTGGCTCATCCAGGTCTGTTAATAGAGTTTAAAGCATTTATTTTGAAGACTGAGCACAAACAAACTCCCTCGCTTCAAAGAACCGCAATGTTAGATTGCATCGAACGCTTGCCAAATTCTGATTGGCGAGAGGACATATCGTATTTATGCTAAAAACAGGTTTGGCGCTTATAGCGGTTTGGAAAGAAACTGCATCTTGCAGTATATTTTAAACAAGGAAATATAGCGATTTGGCATGAAACATTGATGGAGCAGAGAATAGGTTCAGTACACAGCAAAATGGCATGACAAACTCATTTTTTTAAAATTTGGCGTTTATCGCGTTTTGGAAAAGAGCTCTTCACTTATATTTTAAAAATACCTGCATGTAATTACATCTATAATTAATTTCTGAAGTTGGTCCTCGTCAGCTTTCGATGTCGGAGCTCGTCAGTCAGTCGGTCCATCTGATCATTCTGATTGGCTGTTCAGCTACTGCCACCTGCTGGTACGGAAATGCATTTCTTCTTACGTAGGCGCAGAACAGACGTGCTACTTGGCCGTCAGATGTGGAGCATCTGTTTGGTGTGTCTAGGCAACTTTGGAGCCAGACACTACCGACGTGAGCCAACCCCGCAGTCTGCTTTCGTCGCCACTAGTTCGTCGGCGTCAGCTTGATGCGTTCCGGGCTTTAGGGACTGTGTCAGTGCATTGACTGTCAATGACGACATATCCGCGTTACCCTTGATTTCCAGTTAGAAACCACGGAAAAACTCAAGATGCTTTAATATATTATGTGTTTTATTAGATAGGTGAACAACTGTTTGGATACATTTATCAACAGAAAATGTCTCGGTTAGTTCCCTGAATTCCCTGAATAGGGAACGAGACACTGCGTCAAAACACTGTGGGCGACGCAGCTCGAGTTCCCATGAAAGGGAACTATTCATTGTTATATAGGTCAATACAGTTAGTCTTTTTGTTTGATTCTCTAGTTTTCTTGAGTTACCATTAGTATGTTTGTACATCTTTCAGAGACAACAGTATTTTGTCAAGCTTGGATTAGCTATAGCCACAGTAACAGTAATACAGCATTTTCTCCAACATTTAGCAACAGTCATCCAGCTTTTATTAATATGATATTCTAATACTGATCTAGCTTACTGCAGTGTACCACAAGTGTCTCATACCAGCCACAAAGTGAACACAGCACTGCGCTACCCCACAATTTTAATTCATCAGAAAAAAGTGACCTGTATGAGTACTAATTCAGCACTTGTGACTATTTCATTAGAATGAAATAATGTTAATTCAAGTGATCAAATATAAGTGTACGGACATTAAAACTTAACTTTAATCGTACCTTTAAACATGAAAAACAAACAATAAACAAACAAAAAAAAACAGAAACATGAGAAGTCCCAGGCTCTTGGCCCCACCCTGCCACAATAAACGTTAATAAAACTTTAATACATTAGCTCATCCACGAACATGATTTCTGCCCGAGTCTGTCGGACTGCTTTCCATCGGCTGGCTGTGGAGGTAAAGACGACAACTCCCATGATTCCACACTCATTCACGGCGTCATCAAGCTATGCCTTTGTTTCTTTAATAAGCAATTATTATCCAGCAGCAAAAATTACATATTGTGCCTTTAATGGTCCATTTAAAGGTCAATATGCATGTTCCATCCTGTTAGTCTTTTGAAAAAAACCCTTTAACAGAAGCCAGTTCAGCCAAAAAATGAAAATTCTCTCATCATTTAGGCTACCACTTCTCGCACAAATTTCACAATGCGCTTGGGTCACTTGTCACAATACCCTTCTTGTGATCACTTGTATGACAGTAGACTGTAAGCTACAGTGGGTACGGAAAGTATTCAGACCCCCATATTGACAGAAAAACACAGAATTGTTGACATTTTTGCAGATTTATTAAAAAAGAAAAACTGAAATATCACATGGTCCTAAGTATTCAGACCCTTTGCTCAGTATTTAGTAGAAGCACCCTTTTGATCTAATACAGCCATGAGTCTTTTTGGGAAAAATGCAACAAGTTTTTCACACCTGGATTTGGGGATCCTCTGCCATTCCTCTTTGCAGATCCTCTCCAGTTCTGTCAGGTTGGATGGTAAACGTTGGTGGACAGCCATTTTTAGGTCTCTCCAGAGATGCTCAATTGGGTTTAAGTCAGGGCTCTGGCTGGGCCATTCAAGAACAGTCACAGAGTTGTTGTGAAGCCACTCCTTTGTTATTTTAGCTGTGTGCTTAGGGTCATTGTCTTGTTGGAAGGTAAACCTTCGGCCCAGTCTGAGGTCCTGAGCACTCTGGAGAAGGTTTTCGTCCAGGATATCCCTGTACTTGGCCGCATTCATCTTTCCCTCGATTGCAACCAGTCGTCCTGCCCCTGCAGCTGAAAAACACCCCCACAGCATGATGCTGCCACCACCATGCTTCACTGTTGGGACTGTATTGGACAGGTGATGAGCAGTGCCTGGTTTTCTCCACACATACCGCTTAGAATTAAGGCCAAAAAGTTCTATCTTGGTCTCATCAGACCAGAGAATCTTATTTCTCACCATCTTGGAGTCCTTCAGGTGTTTTTCATGTGTCTTGCACTGAGGAGAGGCTTCCGTCGTGCCACACTGCCATAAAGCCCCGACTGGTGGAGGCCTGCAGTGATGGTTGACTTTCTACAACTTACTCCCATCTCCCGACTGCATCTCTGGAGCTCAACCACAGTGATCTTTGGGTTCTTCTTTACCTCTCTCACCAAGGCTCTTCTCCCCCGATAGCTCAGTTTGGCCGAACGGCCAGCTCTAGGAAGGCTTCTGGTTGTCCCAAACGTCTTCCATTTAAGGTTTATGGAGGCCACTGTGCTCTTAGGAACCTTAAGTGCAGCAGACATTTTTTTGTAACCTTGGCCAGATCTGTGCCTTGCCACAATTCTGTCTCTGAGCTCTTCAGGCAGTTCCTTTGACCTCATGATTCTCATTTGCTCTGACATGCACTGTGAGCTGTAAGGTCTTATATAGACAGGTGTGTGGCTTTCCTAATCAAGTCCAATCAGTATAATCAAACACAGCTGGACTCAAATGAAGGTGTAGAACCATCTCAAGGATGATCAGAAGAAATGGACAGCACCTGAGTTAAATATATGAGTGTCACAGCAAAGGGTCTGAATACTTAGGACCATGTGATATTTCATTTTTTCTTTTTTAATAAATCTGCAAAAATGTCAACAATTCTGTGTTTTTCTGTCAATATGGGGTGCTGTGTGTACATTAATGAGGAAAAAAATGAACTTAAATGATTTTAGCAAATGGCTGCAATATAACAAAGAGTGAAAAATTTAAGGGGGTCTGAATACTTTCCGTACCCACTGTATGACTTATAGAAAGTTAAAAAGTAAAAATATTAGTATTGTTTGGTAACACTTTATTTTGATGGTCCCTTTTGAAAATTCTATTGACTTTATGTAACTCTGCAACTACATGTCAACTAACTCTCATTAGTGTATTAGTGGACTGTCTGCTTGATATCTGCTACTCTTTATTGTGATGCTCCCCAACAGATATTCTACTGACTATAAGTAGCTTTGCAACTACATGCCAACTTATTCTAACCCTACCAGTCTACTAATACTCTACTAAAACTCTAATGAGAGTTAGTTGGCATGTAGGTGCAATGTTACTTATAGTCAACAGAATGTGTTAAAAGGGACCATAAAAATAAAATTAAACATTTTTCTTACACACACCTATTGTTTCACTTCAGAAGACCGCCACGATCGCTGTGTGTGGATTTGCAAGTGTCAACCAAGCAGCAGCCATTGATTGTATGGTCTCACAGAGATTATTTTCCTAAAAATCTACATTTGTGTTTATCTGATGAACAGAAGTCATATACATCGAGGATGGCATGAGAGTGAATAAATTATGAGAAAATTTTCATTTTTGGATAAACTATCCCTTTAATCCTCCAGGAAGTGACATCATATTTTTGGAATGGAAACTAAGAGCAAAAGGATCAGAACATTCCATCCTTTTTGATACACTCACAGAAAACACAAAATATCAACCTATCATTTTGATCCATTTTTCAAAAGGTTCATAAGGTGCTGCAGAACAGGAATAACTAAATATGCTTCCTTGGCAAGCTCTGCTGAATGGGTAGGAGCCTCTGAGGGAGTTCTTTTGTCCATGATGACATTAAGCCCGGAACATGAGTGGTACATGCTCTTCCCATTGAGTTCATCCTTTAAACCTGCCAGGATGTTGTGTTTCGCTTGTCATCCTTCCTGACAGCATAAACAAGGGCAGTTTATTTTCAAAAAACAGCATTATTTTGCTTTACATGTAGTACAATATGCAATCAGATACAAACAATCTTCTCTCGAAAATGGAATAACAAGTTATATGTGTACCTGTATACAGTGAGGTCATAGACGAATAAATACATGACGGCATGACTCATACATTTCAAACAATTGGCCAACAATACGTGTAATTCATTCCATTTTTATTCATTCAGTCCCACTGCAGTGTAATGCAGAAGGTTATTTCTGAGTCATGATTGGAGTTCATATCTACTAAAGAAAGTTTTGTGGGTTTTACATTAAATATGTCAATATAACATGCAAATAAGATCTACATTTGTGTTTATCTGATGAACAGAAGTCATATACATCGAGGATGGCATATATATATATATATATATATATATATATATATATATATATATGAGCAATATCACACGAGTAGCCGTGCGATATGGCTGTATATCAGCACGCTGTGATTCGTCCGTAGGCACGAGGCCGCAGGCCGAGTGCCGTAGGTAATCACAGCGTGCTGATATACAGCCATATCACACGGCTACGAGTGTGATATTGCGTTTATACAACAGTTTGACGGCACGACTGTGTAAATAAATAAGAACAACAACTGAGTGTCTTTGAAACCCTCTTTTGTGCAGCACTACTTCCTTCCGCCACGGATTCAAATCTCAATTTGACAGTTGGACCAAGCCTCCGTTACTAATTCTAAAACGTCACTTCAGAACTAGTAACGAAGGAACGTTGAGTCGCTTCATTGAAACACATTGAATTTTGTACAGTATTAGAGAGAGAGAGTAGGCTATTACCTGTGTCTGGTATATTGCATTACATTCATTCTTCAAGTCGATGTCCATAATATTATATCCTTTATACAAGTCCGTTTGAATGTCCGCTGAGGAAAGCGATCTTTGTATTTGTCCTTTTTTACAGTTTGGGAATTTTCCATAAAATCCATTACACCACAGCGCTAAAACAACTTCCTTTTGCAAAAGTTCCTTTCAATTTAAAAGTCTCTTGTGACTCACTGACTAATTCACCTGTAAAGTGTTGCCGCCATCTAATGGCGTATTAATGTAATGTTCACTCAATCCATATTACTTAATGGACATATTTATATAAAATCATATTTATTAACAATAATATTTAGAACAACAAATAAGCACAATTGTACAGTTCAGTCAAACATAAAGCACTAGTTATTAAAAAAAAAAAATAGGTCACCATTTACGCTTGTATGTGGGTTTTACAAATATTTAACGAATGAAAAGGATTTTAAAGAGCTTGTGACAAAACCTCCTAACTCCATTGGATCCTCAAACTGTCAATCAAGCCTCATTAATCCGCCTCACCTCCTGAATAAAGTGCGCACTCAGTTTGGACATCTCCTCTGTGCAATGCAAAGGTAAATAAAGATCTGATGTTTGAAAAAAAAATTGTAAAGCGTTTTCTTTACTCAAAAAACCATATGTTTATAAAGTTTAATGTTTTACGTATTTGAAGCGGAGAAGAGTCTGATATGTCCCGTCTAGTTGTAGCCAATGTGCTATATAAGGATGTAACGTAACGTTTATTATTATCAAATTTAATACAGCACAATTCGACTTGCTCTGGAACAAATAATAGATTAATAAGACCAAAGATTGCCCGTTCTATGTAATCAAATTGAATCATGTCTCATGTTTAACCACTATAAGAGCCAGCGGCAAATCCCGAGGCACTGGCCGAGATGAAGCTGTTCTCGGCGGTTACAGAAGCACTGAAAACGTCCGAAAACGTCAAAACAAATTGTAAAATAGCCTCTGTTATTAAATATGAGTCACATATTTCAGGTCTAAACAACTACATTCTCGCCTAAAAAACTATTAAAACTACAGTTCGTGGTACAAGAAGTAGTATTTGTAAAAATTACGGTTGATTTGATCGGCCGCCATGACGGTCACTTCAAGCGGAGTGATACAAACGGTGAAAAGGCAGTAGGAGTGCTGTTATCACTGAAATATCGCATGGCTATCAGCCAATCAGATTCGAGAACCAGACAGAACTGTTGTATAAATATATATATAAACCACAAATAAATAACAGCAAGACAAAGGCCGTTATTCATACATGGTTAAAATTATACAGCAATCAAATCTGCTAAAAATCAATGGCAATTCTTATGCAATTTAAGTAAATCACATTTGGTATTTTTTATGGCACTATGAACTATGGCATAGTTGAGTCGCTGCATTTCACCAAATTTGAGTTTAAGGGTTTGATTCGATTACCTGCCATTAAATCAACCAATAAATCAAATCAGTTGTATTTATATATCAGACCCTGATGCCGAATTCCAATTCCAAGTTGTTTTTTGAGAAATTAGCATAACAGATAATCACAAGGTGGCAAATGCTCTGGATGCCTTCATTTGTCATGCTCATTTAGTAAAGCATCTCGACTCATTTTTATGATTCTACTGCTGTCAACATCAGTCACCGGAAAGGATACAATCAATCATTCCTTTGAGAGCGAGTGATGGCCGTTTGACAAGGAAGGACCATTAGTCAGTCACTTTTTTGTTTACGCCACACAACGCCGCCTGCCAAGCCCTGGCCTCCGCGAGCGCCACTTGTTTTAGTTGGAATAGCTGGATGTGGAATTTCAATCCATTAGCAGGCTGGCTAGCCATCCCACCGGCCTTACTGACAGTGGCGGCCATCACATGAATGTGTGTTCATTAACACCTGCAGACATTTTCAGCAGCAGCTAAAATACAGTCTCATGTTTCTGACTTATGCAATAATTGAGCATATCTTCTTCAAATCACAGACGTCAAATACAACCAGGAGGGAAATGTCATGTTTTCATAGCTCAGATGATTTAGTTCTCATTTATGCCTCCCCTCCACCCCTATATGTTCTCCTTAAATAAGCAATACAAATAGACACAAATGCTTCTGTTTGCATAATATAGAGCTATTAATTTAATGTGGATAACAGCATATTTTAGTTTATATGGAAATCTCTGACTTTTCTTTTTATAAGTTGGTGTCTTCGTAAATCTAAACAAACTTTAAGACATTGTTTGAGATTCTGAAGCATTCTTCCTAAGCTCTACACACAATCAGAGAAACAAGTGAGATATCAAACGAGATCTCTTTAGTGATTTTTCTTTCCTACGGGAAAGCTGCTCATTTAAGAAGAGGCTGGTTGACCAAATGTTGCACCAGATGGATTTTGTTAAGATTTTCTCTCTCTTTTTTTTTTTGTTTTTTTTTTTTTTGTTTGCAAAAGAGTCAGTATGCTTTTGTAATCTGTTGAAGATTTATTGAGTGCTCACCTTAATAAAGATCTGAATATTTCTCAACAGATCTGTAAATTGCAACAGCAATACATTATTTGCTAAATTCATTACAATAGCATTGTAAGAACAACCCAGGCGCATAAAAATTCGGCAAGATGATATTACGCTGCTGCACAATTCGTAACTCTTTCAAAGTGAAGTGTCCAGTGAGTAGCGCCAAAAGCACGTTCAGTTTTATCCATGAACGTAAACACAGTGTGGAAAGTGTCACTAAATGCTCTATCCGCTCTATCTAAAATAAGATACCATCTAACCAGTAGTGTTAAAGCATTAGTTCACTTCAGAATTAAAATTTCCTGATAATTTACTCAGACCCATGTCATCCAAAATGTTGGTCGAAAAAGAAATTATGGGCCCTATAATACACCCGGCGCAATGCGACGCAAGGCGCAGCGCAAGTGTGTTTGCTAGTTTGCGTCCGGCGCCGTTCGCGTTTTCCCGTTCAGCGCCACGTCCTTAAATTAGTAAATGCATTTGCGCCAGTTAGTGCGCCCATGGGCGTGCTGGTCTAAAAAAGAGGTGTGTTCAGGCGCATTGCCGGCGCATTGCTATTTTAAGGAGCTGAAAATAGACTGCGCCATAGACCAACTCAAACCTGGTCTAAAGTCTAAAGTCAATGGCGCAATATTTTTTTGTTAGAGCGCGTTGGTAGAAACTGCGCCTCTGGGCGCGTCCACAGTGCGCGTTGACTACTTATAATGATGAACGAAATTGGCTAATTAATTGAACAATCGTGCCAATACACACACATATATATTAACTGACTCATCGCGCGGAGCTATTTGAAAGCCTGCATTTGCAAGCCCGCTTTAACTTCGCGCACGAGCAGATCGGTTTCTTCGCTTGAAAAGCGTTCAGCTTTTCCGCCAACAAATTCCACCATGTAAATAGCAATCCGCCATGGCGCAAGCGCATCTCGCTCTTAAAGGGAATGGGAGATGACACTCTGATTGGTTTATTGAACGTTACGCCCATTACTCATTAAGAGAATAGGGAGAACCCATTTCAAAAATGCGCCCTGGCGCATGGACCGTTTTTTCGTCGTTAAAATAGCAAAAGTGGATTTGGACACGCCCTGAGTGCACCTGCGCCGTGCGCTTTACACTTTGCGTTTAGATCGTTAAAATAGGGCCCAGTGTTTTTTTAGGAAAAAATTCCAGGATTTTTCTCCATATAGGGGACTTCAACGGCTACCAATGGGTTGAAGGTCCAAACTGCAGTTTCAGTGCAGCTTCAAAGGGCTCTACACGATCCCAGACAAGGAATAAGGGTCTTTATAGTGTAACAATCGGTCATTTTCTAAAAAACAAAAAGACTTTAACCACAAATGCTCATCTTACAATAGCTCTGTGATGCGCCACGCATTACGTAATCACGTTGGAAAGGTCAAGTGTGACATAGGCAGAAGTACCACAGTATAGGGCGAAAAACTCCATCCAACATCATTGTTTTGTTTTTTATTAGAAAATGACTGATTGATTCACTAGATAAGACCCTTATTCCTCATCTGGGATCATGTAGAGCTCTTTGAAGCTGCAATGAAACAGCAATTTCGACCTTCATCCCATTGGTAGCTGTCGAAGCCCACTATATGGAGAAAAATCCTGGAATGTTTTCCTAAAAAACCTTAATTTCTTTTCGACTGAAGAAAGAAAGACATGAACATCTTGGATGACATGGGGGTGAGTAAATTATCAGGAAATTTTAATTCTGAAGTGAACTAATCCTTTAACAAAAGAAAACATGAAATAAAATGCATTCGCTGAAGCAGCCATGCCATTTTAGCTAGCTTCTATATGTTTTTTGATTGTGACTCGTGTTTCACGGGGCTGCACCAGGTGAGCTACCAAACAAGTTTACTATGTCAGAAAAGCCATATGAGATGCAAATGTCTGAATCTATTAGTTTACAAATCATCCAATATGGTAAAATTGTATTGAGGTCATAACATAGTAGCCCTTCTGTGCACTATTCTTTAAGAGCTGCTGTGCAGCCAAAATGATGTACCAGTTATCAATGTAAAGCTGCTTTGACACAATCTACATTGTAAAAAGCGATATATAAATAAAGGTGATTTGACTTGACTACTGTTCTAAAATAACCTTTATTAATCGATAATTTGTCCCTGACTTAAGTAATTTGCATATATGGGTAGACTATGTTACTGGAGTTTTTCAAAAATGTATTTGGAGGCACATTTTACCAATGAGCCAAGGTTGCATAATAAATAAATAAGTTGGTAAAATAAATCAAAATCTCCTGATGTTCATGCGAACAACTACAGTTAGTGGCAAATGAGATTCATCGGCCATGCTTGAATGTACATTCTGTAGTGAAAAAAGGAAGTGCAAAGACCTTCAGTAAGAAGCAGGGTAATTAAATGGACCAAAAACAAGTATGAATCAATCCTCTCCTCGACCAGGAAGCCCTCGGGGATTGGCGCTAAGCTTTGTTCTGTCTGTGAAGTGGTGTAGAGATGGAATAATGACCGTGGCTATAACAAACACTGTCTGTCTGGACCCTTGATGGGTCACGTGAAAGTACCTTTAATGCCCCACTCTCTAATCCTCTTTCTTCTTCTTCTCTCTATCTCTCTTTTATGCATTCATTCTCTTATCCTTCAGTGTGTAATCAGCAGCAACTTTGGCCTCTGCTGTGTTTTTGGTCATGAAGTTGCTTTATACAACTTTAAAGTTTGCTTGACTTTACCATGTGTCTGGATATATGCCTGGTTATCTGATTAGGTTTTTACACTTAAAGGGATAGTTCACAGAAAAATGACAAATCTGTCATTAATTACTCACCCTCATGTCGTTCCAAACCCGTAAGAATTTCGTTCATCTTCAGAACACAAATGAAGATCTTTTTGATGAAATCTAAGAGCTTTCTGTCCCTTCATAAACAGCTATGCAACTATCACTTTGATGCTTCAAAAAGTTCATAAAAAGATCGTAAAACTAATCCATTGATTGGTTTAGTTCAAATTTTCTTCTGAGACACGATTGCTTTATATGATGAACAGATTGAACTTAGGCTGTTATTCACATATAAACCTTCATCAACTCACACATCAGTTACGGTAAATGGAAGCTCAAACATGTTTGCTTGACACATACGAGAACCAATGAGGTTCATTCTCGTGTTACGCATCACATTTGAGCTTCTGCAAGAACCAATGAGGGTCATTCTTGTGTTACACATCACGTTTGAGCTTCCACAAGAACTATTGAGGTTTGATCTTGTGTTACGCATCATGTTTGAGCTTTTGCAAGAACCAATGAGGGTCATTCTTGTGTTACGCATCACATTTGAGTTTCTGCAAGAGTCTCTTCAGAAAATTTGGACTAAACCATTCAATTCATATGTATTAGTTTAACAATCTTTTCATGAACTTTTTGAAGCATCAAAGTTTAAGTTGAATAGGCCATCTATGGAAGGACAGAAAGCTCTCAGATTTCATCAGAAAGATTTTTCTTTATTTGTGTTCCGAGTATAAAGTCTTACGAGTTTGGAACGACATGAGGGTGAGTAAATGATAACAGAATTTTCATTTTTGGGTGAACTTACCCTTTAAACAATGGGCAATTATTTAGTAAATTATCTGGTTGACATAGAGAATGTACCAGTCAATATGAGAATAGACTCAAGACAAACTTAGCATGAAGGAACCGTGCTTTTGGCTTTATAAGGAATTTTAAAGCTGTATGTCATGATGAATAAATAATACATTTGTTGAAGAGCACCTGCGATAACCGGATCATTTTGCTAGCACTGGGTCTTTACAACATATGTGAAGTACTGATCAAATATGCTTACTGTGGAGGTCAGTGGTTTATAAATTCTTCAAGATGTAAAGCTTTCTTCCAACAACAATAACCCCTAAAGGTTTTTGCGAAGATCACACCTTTAACTCATAACATTCTCAAACATTCGACAGAAACTAAACACTCCAACGTAATACAGAAAAGAAAGGAAACTTCATAAAAGCAAACAGAAATGTCCTGAGAGGACAAGGACGATCACGACGCAACTCATCTTTGATCTATTTACCATGAAACATTCGCTATGAATGAGCTTTGCAAAATTCAAACTTCTCATATAATTTAAAACAAGGGCTGTTAGTGTTTTCAAAATCTCAAAGTATCTATAATTATTCCTGCAGCAAGGAGTGACGGTTACATAATGTTCTCGCAGTTGGGAACACACAGATACGTGGGGGACCGACACAGATTGACTAAGAATTATGCAAGCGATGCCATGAAAAACAGGCCATAGAGCTATATCTGTCTGCAAACCTGTGACCTTGCTTCTGCAATCAACTATGATGTACGTGTAATTAGGTTAGTTCTCCTAAAAATGAGAGTTATTTGTCATTATTTATTCACCTTCATGTCGTTCCAAACAAGCAGCCTAGGCTGTTATATTTTCCACTGAACACAAAGGGGGAAAACTGATCATTGCATCTAAGCTCTAAAATCTATTAGCTGTTTTCTATTTGAATATATTTTAAAATGTAATTTATTCCTGTGATGCAAAGCTGAATTTTCAGTATCATCAGTGTCACACGATCCTTCAGAAATAATTCTAATTTGCTGGTTTGTTGTTCAAGAAATATTTCTTATTATTATCAATGATGAAAACAGTTTTTGTTGCTTAATATTTTTGCAGAAACCGTGATGCATTTTTGTCTAGATTCTTTGATGAATAGAAAGTTCAAAAGAACAGCCTTTATTTGAACAGAACTATTTTGGAACATAAGAAAAAATCTATGAAAAACAAATCTTGCTGACCCCAAATATATGTAAAAAAAATATGTATACATTCAGCCCTTACCATGTAACTCCCATTTTGGCAAGTGGGGCATAAATGACATACCCAAAATTAAGCCACAAGTGTGGTCATGCTTCATTTCAAATCTGAGGATGATATCTTTAAAACTATGCATTTTATGAAACATTTTCTAAGGCCATGTCGTGTGTTTTTAGAGAAGACTATTAAAAATTCGAATGAAATGATTTATAGCAACTCCCCTGCACTCTAATGTCTGGCATGGAGAATTGACCCCTTCACAATTCTATTGTTCTCTCTCGACGAATGTTAGCACCTCAGCCGGTATGAGACTTAATCTTCATTATTAGCCTTTATTCTGGCATTACATTGCTTGCCCATCCACACCACTTTCATCCCAGAGTCGTTAATCCACCTACCTGATGTCTTTTTAAAAAAAAACAACAACAACAAAAAAAAACATATTCTTGGGACCTAATGTAAATTCTAAATACAAAATAGATTGTGAAGTAGATATGGTGCATTAGAGCTACAATTAGCATCAAGCTACATAACGCAATTTAAAAGTTTAATATTACGTTGTTACTCAAAACTCACTTTAAAACCACTGTCTATGTTTGTAATAACTTCCAACTGAGATCTAATATGGATTTTGGTCCATATAAATATTGAGCATTTTATATGGAGCTAATTGCTACACATGCTTAGCATGTATACTGTAAACTTCCATTTATTCATATAAAAACTACCCAAATCGCTTGAAAATCACATGCGGTGATGGTGGTAAATGGGAGATTTTAAAACACCGCTTCATGAAGCTTCGATGCTTTACAAATCTTTTGTTTCGAATCAGTGGTTTGGAGTGTGTATCAAACTGCCAAAGTCACGCCCCCCAGTGGTGAACCATAGAAATGTTGCAACACTTATCATGTAACGAAGCTTCGTTTACCGAAATCACGTTTCTTTGGCAGTTTGCTAAGTGCTCCGAACCACTGATTCGAAACAAAAGATTTGTAAAGCTTCATGAGGCAGTGTTTTGAAATCACCCATCACTAGATATTGTTGAATAAAGTCGTTATTTTGTTTTTTTTGGCACACAAAAAGTATTCTTATCACTTCATAACATTAAGGTTGAACCCCTGTAGTCACATGAACTGTTTTAAATATGTCTTTAGTAGCTTTCTGGGCATTGAAAGTGTTAAGTGGCTTGCTGGCAATGCAGGCCTTACTGAGCCATCGGATTTTATCAAAAAATATCTTAATTTGTGTTCCGAAGATGAACGAAGGTCTTACGGGTGTGGAACAACATGAGAGTAATAAATGACTTCCTTTTCATTTATGGGTGAACTAACCTTCTAAGTGATTTTTTAATGTTCTGCCAGTGATACACTGTCTCTGACAGCAGGTCAAACTATAGAGGTGTGGAACGACATGAGGGTGAGTGAAAAATGACAATTTAGATTTTTGGCTGAAGTATTCCTTTTAAGATTTGGATTTGAGCAGGGGAAGTTGGTCACGGATTGGCGTAAAAGCGAATTATTTGGGGAAGGCTGGTGCTTGATGTCCTTTAAACTTGATCTGAAGGCCTTCCTAATTCCTAGAAGCTGACGGTATGATTTGAGCGGATGCAAGTCTGCGATCAGCTAAACAGGGTGAGTTCAGCGCTGTAGCTGTGATTGGCAGGATTAGGGTGAGGCGTCTGCGAAGCATCCATGTTGACAGACAAGCAGAGGAAGGACTTTAGTGCTTAGTGTGCTGAGGTTCAAGGAGGGGAAAAAACATGATTGTCAGGCTTCACAGAAGGCCTGGGGATCAGAGGCACTCTAAATGAGTATAATTATCCATTTCTGTTGCCCCACATTCACAGAAAGCCATTACGAAGACAGTACATGAACCTGAGACCCTTCTGAAAACATTCTGTAAACGTGTGATCAATGTAAAGAGCTGTTAATATGTTTAGCGTACATTTGGTACTATTTCTGAATAGTAATGCTTATGAGCACGCTTGTGCTCCAGTGCTAGTCGTAAACAATTTTATTAAAGCATCTTGTACATATTATTAGTATGATTCTGACTTGATGCTCAATTTATTAAATATAGAGACCCAATTCACTTTTTTTGACTACTAATTTACTAATTCAATATTCCTTCACCTGGGTGTTCCTTGAGGAAATTTAAATCATTAGTTCAAGGTAATTGCTCATGAATTATAAAATCAGCACAGTTCAAATTAAATGCTGCAGGAAGATTGAAAGCAAACATTTTATAGCACATTGTGTGCAGCATTATGTTAACAGACGACATTAGCAGCATTGATCAAGCAGTGTAGGTAAGACAATGGTCAGTCTTTTTGGTAACACTTTAAAATATGGTTTCATTAGTTAACATTAGTTCGTTTTAAAACATTTATCAATTTAAGCTAATTTTAGCAATTATTAATACATAAAAAAATCAAAAGTTGTGTCTGTTAACATTATTTAATGGATCTATCTATCTATCTATCTATCTATCTATCTATCTATCTATCTATCTATCTATCTATCTATCTATCTATCTATCTATCTATCTACAGACACAGTACAGCATGTAATGTAACCACCAGATATTGACAAATAGTTCCTGTTTACTACTATAGTACACTGAAAAAATAATATATATATATATATATATATATATATATATATATATATATATATATATATATATATATATATATATATATATATATATATATATGATTTGTTGTCAAATTTTGCCTTTTGTCAAATCAACTTCAATAATTAATGTCATTCAGATAAAATAATATTTTGAGTTTCTTTTGATTAAACCAATCATCTTCATTGTATTAACTCAATTTTTTTTTTCTTTTAATTTCATGAACTCAGACATTTAAGGCCACCAGGTAACTTACTTTTTTAAGTTAAACAAGCAATTCTTCTTTTTTTTTTTTTTTTACAGTGTAATGTGATTTACAGGAACTATTGAATCTGTATAAGAGGAAACTCAACAGCAACAGACTAATATAAAAGGCTCATGAATTTAAACAATCTGATTTTCCCATTGAACATAAGAAAAGCACATCTCTGAAATGCATCAAACGATTGTGAGCAGGTCTACAGAAAACCGCACCAATTCACACGAGAAAAGTCTGTAAAAATAGGACACAATGTATACTGTATTAATATGAAGGAATTTTCTGTATTGATTTTTCACAGGCATTTTACCCGAGTTTTAAAGTATGCATTGCATTGTGTTGTGTTTTAAGTTTGAAGGAAATGTGTGTAAACACATTATCTGTTTATTTATTTATTTATTTTTTCTTACTGTGCAAATGGAATAACTTCTTTTCTGTTTCTATTTGCACAAGCTTGAAACAAGCCAAACATATTTATCATTGATATATCTTTTCCTTTGTCTTTTCTGCAGTATCTTCATTAAGACAACATCAGCCTCACATGAGCCGGAAATTACAGCCTCTTTTCACCAGCACTTCATTAGACATGCTATCTCATGCACCTTGTTTCTTTTTGAGAGCCTCAATTTGGATCGACATGTAGCTCCTTGCTGTGCTTTCTGCTAGAGACAGCAAAACCAGGGCAGGACTAAACAACCGAAAGAACAAACTCGTACAGGATGAATTCTACAGCAAATAGAGCTTCGGTTAGAACATAGAAATGA
The DNA here is from genome assembly GCA_036281575.1 of Ancherythroculter nigrocauda. NCBI lineage: Eukaryota > Metazoa > Chordata > Actinopteri > Cypriniformes > Xenocyprididae > Ancherythroculter > Ancherythroculter nigrocauda. The sequence goes on from VTFQ01000003.1 coordinate 56,452,720, forward strand.
AACATACATTTCTTTATGAACATTGCAAAAGAAAGGAGGAATAAATAACAATAGCCAGAGGGGAAAAAAACAGCTCTGTAACTGCCACAGGAAACAATCTCCATATAATGGGCATGAGTCATGCATGAAATCATATTGTTGTGTATGGAGATTACGTTTCAATACAGCATGATATGTGCACATAACAGTGTGTGTATCTGAACATGTCTGTGCTGAATATGAAATTGAAGCCAGAAGCAATTTTTAGACAAGGTACAACCCAAAAGCCTCCAGAAAAGACAATGCATCAATCTTGCACTTTGATGTACACTATTTCGACATTAATGCAATGAAAAAAAAAAATAAATAAATAAATAAAATAAAATAAATTAATTTAAAAAAGCATGTTAATGCATAATACAACAGGAATGCTTACATGAATCATAAAATCAACATTTTTTTTTTTTTTAGCACATTGTGTACTACACTTTTGCCAGATGGTTCATTGCTGTTATGCAGTATCTCTGTTTTAAATGATTATGTTGTAATATCATGTTTTAGAGTGACACACAACTAATAACGCCAAAAAAAGAAACAAAAAAACAAACACACAGGATTCATCAGAATCATTGCTGACATTACTGAAGTGCTGCTGTTTTCCCTCCAAATAATGATTGCAGTTCCTGGAGGACGATGTCATTAAGCAACTGGCTTTTGTTCATTTTTACAAAATTATTTAACAGTTAAAGTATTCTGAAAAAAAATAAAAATAAAAAAAAATAATACATATATATATATATATATATATATATATATATATATATATATATATATATATATATATATATATAATTGGTTTAACTTTTAAAAAAATACTTGCCTTAAAAATTTGGGTTCATTGAAATGAAAAATTTGGACCACATTAATTAGTGAAGTTGATTTGACAAAGAAAAAATAACAAATCATGAAAATATTTTTTTACAGTGCAGATTTTCATTTTAGAAGTGTGCAGGGACAAAATGACAAAAATAACAACATTGGCAACATTTCACAATACCAAGCATGTTGATTTAATTGTGATATTGTGATAAAAGCAACTGATATGATTTCCATCTTTTAAAATTGTGAGTGTAATATTTTCTTTTAACATGATTTTTTCAACATACATTGTATGAAAAATGTACCGCAAATGACCCAGTTGTTTGCACTCCAGCTGCCCTCAATTACTTATCAAATACAAATTGAATGAGACAATGCAGTCGGATCCTTGTAGACTGTCTTTTTACATTTACAGTTAACATTTTATTAGTATGTGTGTTTCTTGGGAATAAACTCAAGACCTTATTGTTGCATACACCAACTGCAGCAAATCAGCCGATATATATTCAGCAATCAACTATTTACACTGATGTAAAAAACACAAAAACAAAACAAAAACAACATGTTTACATATTATTCCCTGGCAAGTTCGCCCAATGTGAGTGCTGGATGACTATGATGTAAGCCCTGTTGTTAAAGGGCTTGAAATGCTCAAGGAGTGATACATCAACCTGTTGTATTTTTATTTTTATTATTTTTTATTTATTTTTTTGACCAGACATCATAAGGGCTGGGATGCAGGTAGTCGGTAATGGAACACTTGCCATTTATCAAACGACAGGGTTACTGTGGCTGCCTATCGCTAGGTGCAGTTTTGTGAACAAACAAATAAAAAAAGCAGTAATAAATACAGCGTGAAGTCTAAACCAACACACAACCCATCAGGGTGTCACAGGCACCGGTGCTGATAAGGAAAGTACAACAGTGGCTTGCTGAACCCCAAAATATTTGAAATTACTCCAGGATCATTCCACACATAAAAACATACGGTTATCGCTGACTATTTGAGGCCGATCTCATTTGTATTTGCATATATATATGAGCAAAGTCTACAAGGACATTTTGTACACTGTTAAATAAATACAATTAAACATTTAAGTTTATTAGAAATACCATAACAAAGCAACTTATTCATTCCATTAATGTAATATTTTATGAACATTATATATATATATATATATATATATATATAAAATGTCAAACTGATTAATCTTGAGTAATTGCATTTAACACATTTAACATAAAAGTTTGTTTGTTTTTATATATATATATATATATATATATATATATATACACACACTCTAATACTAATGAGATCACGTTGCCCATATATACAGGAGAAGATACTGCCATTACACAGGACGGAAAAAAGCAAATAACATGCTGAATTATTCATACAAGCTGTTAAAATATATTAAGTAACGGATAAAAAAAAAGAAAAAAATAGCAACAGAGAACGCTCTTGAGAAAACACTTGAGAATATTCAAAGGTTTGCTGTATCCTTTTAACAGAATTACACATTTGCATTCATTTCAGGAAGTAGTTTTGTGTCTTTTTTCCTTGACAAAAAAAGACGTGGACAAGCAGTCACAGAGAGTTTTCCGAAACAAAACACGGCCAATAGCCAAATATTCATCCACAAGTTTTCGGTTAAACAGAAATCTCTAAACTCGTGCTGGCCTACATTAAATTATATTTAGCCCTGGTGAAATGAGAACAGCACCACGGCGCTGACGTCAACGCCAGGCTTTCCTTTCTAACTCTCTTTGCTTCGGTTGTTAGTTTAGCCCAATGAAACCTAAAGGGAGTTGAGACAAAAACAAATTAGTGGTGTTTTTGCACATAAAACAGCCTGTAGCTCCTGCGGAGGGGCCTTTTGGTATCTCTTTGTTATGCTTATTTCTCTACCAGTTTAAAACTGCTAATTCACCGAAAAATATACTAATTAAAACAATTTTCCACAACAATCCGGGAAGATGAAGCCACATCCGGTGTCATTTGAAGTACATGAATGCAGTTGTATGAAGCACAGTTAGCCATGTTTATGGTAATTTCCATTGGATTAGCCAGTAACCAACAGGTGTCCAGTTGCTATGGCGACCGCTGGCAGTTACCAGCCCATAAGCACGACTAACTGTGTTTCTTACAGCATCCAAGAACTTGGCTACGAGCAGATTGCTTTATTCGTTTGAATGGATGAAGTATGCAATCTGAATGTTTTAGCTTTATAAACAACTTTATTTGCTTCTAGGGGCAACTGAGGACCAATTTAGGCCTTGTCCACTGTCCAAATCGACTGAACACTTGATTTTAAGGATAAACACAAGCAGGAACAAACCCCTGAACCATTCAATGCATAATTATCTCCATTAGCTCTTGGCATAGCTTGAGCAAATAAAGCAATATATTTCAAATTTTGCATTACATAGCATGTCCTACATAACCTCAGCTGTACAAAGGAAATAAGCACATCTTGAATATAATCAAAGTCTCTTTAAGACAAGTCATTTCACTCGGTGGACATCTTTGAAACACCTCTTTGGCGTCCAAGTGCAGCTCCTATCTTTTTGAATGGGGAAACATTAACTTCTCCAAATCTGTTCACTAAACTTACGATTAAAATTAAAAACACCAATGAAATATGACAACAACAGTCTCATAAAGCTTGTTTCTTATGTTCAAATAGCAGTTAAAAAAGCCAGCCAATGCGCATGCGCAGTCATGAGTGCGAGTCTGAGAACGCTGTTAATGGAAGCTGCAGTGACTTTACTAATCAACGATTGGCTCTTTCATTTAGAAGGCGGGGTTTATTCGCAATATTGGGTGTTGCACTTTCCCCCATTCATAAATAATAGCAGTGCACTGTCTTTCTATAAGGTCTTTTATATAATATTACATTTCATAAAATAAAAGTAGAAACAATATAAACAATTTTTGTAAAAAGACAGAGACAACCCCAAACAGCAGCGACAGACCTGGGGAGATGCGTGCAGTGCAAAACATTTAATTGATCTGATCAAAACACCCACATATTGTGGCAAAGAATTGCATAAGCATATAAATGCTCAAATAAATAACCAAATCATTCAGAAAAACCATATGAATAGGTTTGTAAACAAATTAGCAATAAATATCAAACAAGACTTTGAACATCTCCAGGCCAGACGGCAAACTAGCATTGTTACAGAGGTTTAAAAATGACTCCCAACCTGCAAAATTATCGCACTTTAACGTTTCCCCACGGCTCAAGGAGTTCCATTAAATACCATGATTAAACTAATCAACAGACTCATTGGTGCCTGTCAGATATCATCGCTGCCTTCTCAATTAGCCAAACCTCCTTGAACTCAATTGCAAATGTCGTCAATCGCATGCCATCTCCCTCCCAGGTCCTCTCTGCTGCAGTGACACCCCCCACCCCCCACCCCAAAACGAGATAAGTGAAATAATCAGTGGGGAAATTAAACCTCGTAGCCTCCCCTGACGTCCCGTCCCAAAGCCCATCATGCCGATTAAGAGGCATCATTTGCGATTTGTGGATTTGGAAGTATGCAGTTGATGTTTTTGTCTTACTTTTGTGCCACCAAACCGGTAATGCAGCCCTCGCTGCTCAAAACATCCTTCGGTTCAGAGCGCACATTAGCTCGGAAGCCAAAAACAATATCAGCTAATAGCATGAGGAATGGGCAAGCGTTAAAATGGAGATAATTTTGGTGATGGGGCTGGAAACGTTCAGTACCATATTGCACAGTTTTGGAATGCATCCTAAACATGCCACAACAACAGCTGTTTTTTTCTTTCTTTCTTTCTTTCTTTCTTTCTTTCTTTCTTTCTTTCTTTCTTTCTTTCTTTCTTTCTTTCCAACAACCTTAGAAGAACGACACCCCTGGCATTTGACCTTCCGATGCAGATATCCTTGACGCAGATGGATGCAAATGAATTTTTCTTGCTGTAGAGCTTGAACTCAGGAGACTGATCCTGAAGACTCCAATTATGTTGTTCCGATTCAATGCACAGCATTTTATTTATGTCTGCTAATCCAGATTTTCTTGATTGAAAATGACATAAAATCCAAAACAGTTCATGGAAATAAGTTTAGGCATGAAAAAAAATATGCACAGTCACCTGACAATCAGCCCTTGCACATTATTAATTACATTAACATCCCTCAGCAGCACATCGGTGTGTAACAGTATGTCAAGGTCGGTTCTCTCATAATAGCCCCTTTGTGGCTTTACAATGCTGCGACTCACCCTCTTCAGCTTATAAAGACAAGTTGTCAGGTTACCCAAATTATTCAAGCCCCTCATCCTTAGATGCAGCCTTCATTTTCCAGCAGCTATAAAAAGATCCACATCATGCTCAAAGTGGAATAGGACCCTTGAGCCTAGTGAGGCACTGGGTACAAAGCAGACCTCTTTATCATTGAGTAGAGGGCCAGGTCAGCTTCTCTCCTAGCTTCCTCTCAACACTCGACACAGCAATTTAAAATCCACCGGCAGATACAGCTGTACCAATATTTTAGTCCGTCATGGTATAGAGGGCAAATGGGGGAAGTTCTTTTAAAGCACCTTTAAAGATCAAAGTAACATCGAAACAATCCATCGATCCAAGGGCTTCTAAACAACTAGCAATCTCCAAAACGAGTTTGAGATCGTTCGGTGCAAACCCTCATTTTGAAGTCTTCTGCTAGCATATATAAATATGTTGCTTTACCACTTCGGTCATGCTAGGATGCTGTAATTTCACCCTGTTTTTAATAATAGCTTGCCTCTATTATAGGGCAGAACAGCTATTATCGATTTCTTGTTATTTCCAACACCCTAAAAGTAGTTTACCCTATTTAGTACCGTATTGTGTGCGCTGCTCTCCTGCTTGAAGAATAAGGGGTCTGTGAGCAGAACCAATACATACAAACTATCCAAGTTGAGAGGTTCACTGATTATCAGCTTGGTGTATTGATCTGAGCTATTGAATGAACTCCTGTCAGCTTACAATGGACCCGCAATTGTTGGTTACCTGGGGCAAAGCTGTCATCAAGCTCGTTTTAATTTCCAACAAAGATCTATAAGAACCGGACATCATATTTATTGATGACATAAACATATTTTGGTCAATATAGTGCAATAAGTGCAAAGCAATCAAAACAATGAAAACGATAAGGGAAAGAGAATTGCGAATGCTTGTATAAAAATAGGTGTTACATTAAAATATCAGTATTACACAACATAATTATTACTTCAATTATTATTTATGAATTTTTGATATAACATATTAAAAATACATATTAAGAATGAATACACATATTCATTTTTAATATATAATATTTCTTCTAATGTTAGCTGGGAAGACCCTGTGGCCTTCCATCTTCCAAAAAAGTGCAGACAGCATACAAAGACACTTTTCCTTTTGAAATCGTTAAATGATGCAAAGTCTCTCTTCGACATTGGGGTGTGCCACTGCTCAAAAAAAGCCACTTGTACAATGCAAGCTACAGTAAGTGATCGGAATCTACAAACAAAATGTTCGTACAGAGAATCATGGGACATGACACACATAATATTGATGAGCATTGAAAAAATGTTGAAAATACATGGCAAAGAGTATACCAATAAATACAGTACTTACTTACAGACTAAAGCAGAGAAATTGTCCTGCTTGATTGGATGCGCTGCTGTATAGTGTTTCTGTCAGAAAGTTTTTTTTTTTTTTTTTTTTTCCTCTTTTGTTCTTGAATGTGAACACCCTCCCCAACCCCCTTAAATTCACAATATTCGTATGATTATATTCCTGAAAATGTATTTGGGTGAGATTAAGCTGTACACTTAGATTTATGCGTATTCAATCATCGACTTAAAAAAATAGATTTTGCATCGCCAGTTTTATATCACAACTCGTGCTTTCATCCAAGTTCAGCGAGCTCTATTTATTTATTTATTTTCATTCTTAGTTATTTCTGTAATGCCATGTGGTTCTGAAATTAAAGTAACATAGTTCGGCACACCCCACTGAAGGTTTTGGATTTTTTTCTTTTTCTTTAAGTTGGTGTATATTGTGCCAAGGCACCCTCCAGTTTGAGTCAGTATAAGGGGGGAAATGCTTCTACTGCATTTATAGATAGACCAAGACTTAAAACTGGCTCTGTGTTGTCTGTTTCTCAAGAACTTCGAGGTAGTCCGGCTCTATTTGAAGTTTTGCCTTTAGTTCCAAATAGTCATTTCTATTGGGCTCCACAAAGACAGTACTTGGCGCTGTACCATATAGCATAGTCTCTCGTATTCCTTCAGGATGTAAGAACTGGCGCCTAACGTCGAAGTTTGGTTGGTATGTGTATGGGACGGGGCCAGTGTACTTATATTCAAACCTGCTGCCAGCAGTCGATGGAGACTTATCCGGCTCCAGAATCCCTCTGAAGAAGTGTTCTGCATCCTGAACAGGAGACGGCTGCTCACGAGGCTCGATGGTGCTCACCGTGTAATTGGGGCTCCTCAAGGTGACCTCCTGGTCCTCGTCAGCATTACTCCTGTAGGTGACCTTGAGTTCGTGCAGATCGGGGTAATCCTCCACAGCGTTCCCTTCCCGGGACCTGTAGATTGGATTCTTGCACATGTGACCTAACGGATGGGGGATGTACTCATAGACGTGACCCGCTGGGGCCTTGACCTTGGGGACAGAGCGATTGCTATAGAGATTGTACTGCAGGTTGAAGGAGCTCACGTCTGAGTTGTTTGTGCTGGTACGATCGCTCTGAGACTTTTTACGCCTCTTCATCACCACCACAAACAGGCCGGCTGCCACAAACACGGACATTATGAAAACAAGGAGCAGGCTGAGAATCAGAACAGACAAAGGAACATTACTGGAAGTGGTGTTAAACCTCGGGGGTGTCTCGGTGGTGGTGATCCTGTCTGCTGAAGGCTCCTCGGAAGGAACCACAGTGGACACGATGATGTCAGAGTAATCTGGACATAACTGCTCAGAAGGGACAACTCGCATATCCTGCCCCGCAAGCCGCTTGGGTGTCACGCATTTGACGTCGTTCACCACCGTTCCGGTGTTCAGCTGCTCCAACCAGATCTTCATGCCAACCGCGTCGCAGGTGCAATCCCAAGGGTTCTCGAACAGGTCAATCTGAACCAATGCTTTCAGCTGGTCCAGAACTCCACTCACAGGCAGGCTTTGAAATTGGTTGCTGCGAAGGTTGAGGCGGGAGAGAGACAGACTAGAGAAGATGCCTCCTGGCAACGTTTTTAAAAGATTGTTATTGAGGAAAAGTAGCTGAAGGTTGGGCACAAAGCGGAAGGTGCCTCCTACAATCTCTCGAATCTTATTATATTCTAAATACAAGTACTGCAGACTCTTTAGCCCAAAGAACATATCTGCTGTGAGTCTGTCAATCAAATTGCCATTCAAGTACAGCCTACGTAGGTTAATTAAATCCCCAAAGGCTCTGTCGTGTATGAGTGCTATCCGATTGTTTCCCAGGTGCAATAAATCCAGTCCCTCAGCCTCCACGAAGTCAGATCTACGTACAACGGGGATGTAGTTCCCCGTGAGGTACATCTTTTTAGGATTGTATGGCTTGGGCTTAAGATCTGATATGTTTTCGATCTTCCTTTCCTGGCAGTTGACGTTTAGCCCCAGGTCGGAGATTTGCAGATTGCATGTACAGGTGGTGGGGCAGTCCAAAGGCACGGGAGATTTGGTCTGAAAAGCAATGATGGGCCCGTAGTTGTAGGGGTTGGCTGGGATTCGAGAAGTGGGCTTGGACTTGGTTTTGCTGGATTGGCGGGTGCCCTTGGTCGGCCTAGATGAGGATCGCAGGACGGCCGAAGACGTGGCTGATGCCGTCACGGCCGCTGGCGTGGTCTGGAAATAGCTGCTGGTGCTGAGCGGGGGAGGAGGGCGCATTTCGTACTCTGATATGGCCCTTCTGGGACACAGTTCCTGCTTTGAGACCTCGTCCAGATCTCTGCCATGTAGCCTGAAAGGAGTCTCACAAACCACCTCCCCCACCAGAGCAGTGTAGGCGATGCTCTCCAGCCAAGCCTTAAGCGCAATGAGCTCGCAAGAGCAATTCCACGGATTTTCCTCAAGCTGTAATTCCACTACTTTGTCCATATGCTCCAAAAGGCCGATGTAAGGGAACATTTTTAAGCGATTTCCTCTAAGATCCAGGTGCGTCAGGGGCACATTCCGGAAAATGTTTGTGGGCAGAGAGGACAACAAGTTGTCATTGAGAATCAGCACAGTCATCTGATGAAGCCTGCTCAGAGCATTCGGTTCAATAGTGCTAATAAAATTATAATCAATCTGCAGGTATTCTAGGCTCTCGAGTCCGACGAAAGTGTCGTCCCTAAGAATGTCTATTTTGTTATTGTTCAAATGTAATCTCTTTAATCCCTGGAGTCCATTGAACGCCCCAGTCTCCACCTCAGATATGTCATTATTACCTAAATGCAAAATGGTAACTCCAGTATAGTTGATGAAGTCATTGAAAGACAATCTTTTTAGCAAATTACCTGTCAGTAAAAGATGGTACATAGAAAATTGCACCGGGCTTATTTCCGACAGTCGCACAATGCCCCTGTTCTCACAACTGACCGTCAGAATGCCTTCCTTCTCCTCGCAAGTGCACAGATTCCTACAGATCTCCCCATAATTGTCATACATCTCAACCAGACTCAGAGATGTGGCAACCAGCAATATAATTTTCAGTATCCAGATATGCATTTTCTTGTGCAGGAATGGCCCAGCTCACTGTAGTGCAGTTGTAGTTTGGGGTGTCATCTAGAAAAGGAAAAGACGTGATGAATGTCTGTTACATGAACAATCGATATCTACATCTGCAAACTACATTAAATGGTGGAAAATCACAAGATGTTACAGGAATATCTCAAAAACAAATTGCAGGATCCTTCCAATTAATGTAAAGCAAACTGTTCCTATTTAATGCAAAAGCAGATGCTGAACTGAATAGCCGGTGTGCACTGTTCTTTAGCCTAAACTTTGCAATGCAAGAGTTAATAAATGGATTCAATATCATTTTAGGCTATCTAAATAATATCAGAATTGTCTCATACCAAACTCTATCAGCGATATCTATCAAATGCATTGATTTTTTCAACACAATACATCATGTATATTATGTAATGCTCATGATATTTCAAATACAACCACATTATTTTCATCACGACACTCGGGCACATTTACGAAGACATAGAGGGGAGAACGAAGAGGGGAAAAGGAGAGAACGTTAACGCTCCTTTGAAATTTAAATTAACATCGACTGGCACAATTACTCTCCGATGCGCAATTTGGGAATGCATTTCCAACATATTATCCGGCGGCATCTCAACTCAAATAGGCTAAACGTAAAGCCAGTTTCTCTTTCACTGAGCAAATCGACATCTCCATGGTTTCCAACTTGAAAATATGCCGTTGAATGAGACAGATGATCAAATCTACACATCAGTGTCACTCTGCAAATCGCTTTAAAATATCACGTAAGTCATTTTTGTCTCAAAACAGAGACCATTCACATACCCCTATGTAAAAAAATAAATAAATCAAATAAATAAAAAATAAAAAAAAATATTCCCGTACTCACCCCACATATCCGACGACTTCAGTTTTTATCAACTCTCAACGAGTATCTAAGTTAAACCTCGGAGTGCACGACACATCTACGCTTCACAAAGGTGCCTATGTTGAATTTCTCCCTTTGATGCTATATGTGACAGTCATAGCTCATCCCTCAGGCTACAATCCGCGAGTTGATTAAAATCAAAACGCGACGTCATCGATTATAGCCCGATTCCATCTTGATGGGGAGCAAACAATACTATAATAAACCATTTTATTGTGTAGAAGCATTTGTATTCATGCTAATCAACCTCTCTCTCCCACTCTCTCTCTTTCTCCCCCCTTTCTCCCACATAAACACACACTTGGACGCACAAAGACACGCACACACACATTCATGGATACAGCACATAAGTCTAATGCGTCTATATTAGCCACGTCAATTATCTAGAATTTCAATAATAAAAAAGAAACAATAATTAAGTAAACAACAATATAACTGAGCCGATTCATCACAAAACAGCTCATTCATCGCGCGCCCAAGCCGGTCTTTCCAAAGCAACGCGTAATGCTTCATAATTGAAGCTCTTAAATCTAACGCCTGAAGCGTGTGAAGCACATATGAAGTTGTGTAACGCATACATAACTGAATATTTCAAAAGACAGCAAAAGTGTTCAAGAGGCAGTTTTCTATGCCAGCGCTATAACTGCGTTTCAGCACCACGGACAGCTCCAGCCGCAGGAAAACGGGGCTTCGTATGAGATTGCTTGCTTTGCTTTGCTTTGGAAGACAATCCATGTTGCTTACCCGCTTAAACGTGGTAAATTCGAAAACATAATGAGCACGGCCAATCCATAACCTTGAAGACACTGGTCCCTCTTTAGCCCGACTGTATAATAATCCGTGAAGTGGTTCGTGATCAGCCCGGGTATCACAAACTCTCCCTGGAAACGTGACGGTCAGCAGGCTGAAAAGAGGAAAAATGCAAGTTTAGGAATTTCTATTGATGTGCATTGCCATTCCCTGGCAAAATCCAAACAGTGCAGTGTCCATTTTAAACGGAATGTATCCACAAGCAAGGCAGTCTATCCTTTTTTCTCAGAAACGAACGCGCAAAGTACGCATCCCCGAGACGCTTGTGAGTGGTACGGCTGGTATCGCGTTGTATATTGCCGGATGTACATGTGATTTCTTCGCTGATCTCTGGTTCCTCCAATGCTGTGTTGTCTGTTCATATTTTTTTTTTTTTTTTTTTTTTTTTTTTTAGTTTTATTTTTGTTTTGGCAAGAGGTTCCCATAAATCCGCCTTTGGAGATGTGTTGCCATCCTAACTAGTGTTTCAACTAGTGGAACTTGGATTTCCATTGGCTCACTGTTGCTGTACTGTCGTCAGATCAATTGTAAATTTGGGGCAGGGTAGAATATTTATGAGAGGACTTAAAATAAGAGCTTCGTGCAAAATATGCTGCTCGCACACTGCCCTCTCTCTAGCTTATTTTACGCAACAGAATAATTGAAGGGTGATGGCGATGGTAAGACAATCGGAGAGAGAAAGAGGAGGAAGAAAAAAAAAGGCACAGAGAGAGAGAGAGAGAGAGAGAGAGAGAGAGAGGGAGAGGTGCCCATAGAGGGCAGTGTAATTCGGTAAAAGAAGCTTTTGCCATCTGTATGCAGTACACGACACATTTAACTTGTTATATCCTATAGCTCAGTTCCATTTTGCATAATTGGCACAAAGTATATGCCAATCAAAATTTCAGCTAATTT